>WBNH01009548.1:3180-26172 GCA_013401255.1 Urocolius indicus
CGCCACGCGCCCAACTTGGCGCGCGTCCGGGGCCGGCGGCGCGAGGCCCCGCGGGGTGTCCGGGGCCGGCAGGTCTGCGGAGGTCCCGCGCGGAAAAGTTGGGGTCTGGCGGGACGCGCTTGAGCTGGGGGTGCCGGGTGTCCGCTGCCGCTCCTGCGCCCGCTCCCGCTTGCCGACAGTTTTTGAAAGACCTCTTGGTAATTCGGGCTTTCTCCTTACATAACAAAGCGTCGTTACGTGCGTCTTGTAGTTGATAGACGTACCAGGAACCCCTAACGTTGCCTTGTTCCGTAAGGACTATCGTCCGTTTGACAGAAACACGAGTTTCGAGGGAAGGTAATACTTGACTTTCCCTGTAAAGAACGCCTCCGAACCGTTCCCGATTTGGTACAGTAAATGTGGTTGAACTACAGTGTCTTAGATTACAGTGCAAACGTTTTAACTTTTTCTGCACAGTCCTGTGCAACAGACTCTCATTTCCCAGAGTGTTTTAATCTGTGAGCCTGTGTGACTGACTTTGCTAAAGTTTTCAGCAAATAGGAAAGCAAAGATGGAAGTAGAGGACATTAGGCCCTCCTGTGGTAATGATGCTCATGTTTTTCGACAGTAATGGATTTAGTAAAATTTCAAAGCAAAAGGAGAAACTGCTGGGAGGCACTTCGTTTTAACTGTTGGGTTGAGATCCGACTTTTTAAAATGTTTTGAAGTCTCCGGGTAGCTTTGATATAGCAAGGCATGGATTTGGCGCTGTTCATGTTTTTGTCTAGCAGCTGAAAAGGTTTTACGTTTGTTAATGTTCCACGTGGGAAACAGGGTTGAACTGCTGGTTAGGTCAAAAGTGTGAAATCTAGTATTAAATAGTTTGATTTGCATTTGCTGTTTAATTTGCCTAATGGAGTTTATACAGTGTATTTCTCAGCAATGTTAGGAAATGGTATTACCAGCAATACTGGTGGAGATGCTACTTGGCTGATTCTTTTAAGTGTAGCTGCATTAAGAAAGCACAGTTTCCTTAAGCGTGCTTTCCAGATTTCGTAACTTTAGGAAAGATATTTCTCTTGCTACCTCACAAGAAGGAAAAAGAAATTGTAGGGAGTTGTGAAAAACGTGAAATAAACCAAAAATGCAGGAGGGAAATGCTTTTTCCCCTGTGGCCTGTCTTGATTATAGTTAACTGTGAAATGTTATATAACAAAAGTAATGCACTGGAATTTTTAATGATATTTCAAGTGATATGATGTGAAAAACATACTAGAATGTAAAACGTTAGCTAGTGTAGACCTACTAATCGTTATTTAATATGTAATTATAATTGGGCTCACTTACTTCTGACAGATTAATTCTTCCTTAAACTTTCCACTAAAGTTATAAAATGTGATTCTTTCATGTTACTTCACACCAGAGTTTTGATTACTTACACAGCTCTCTTGTTCTTGACTCTACTACTGGTGACAGTAGGTGATTCACTTGAACACTTCTGCCTTCTGCTTCTCAATTGTGACTGCACAAGGGTGGTCACTATAGGCTTTGCCAGTTGTTGCTGAGGTAGGTAGGAGTTGTATAGCATTACTGTACAACAAGGCAGTGAAAAACACAGGAAGACCAACTGGATCATTGTTCTGCTAAATCTGAATAGTGGCACCTGTAAGTCAACGTGCAAATGTTCCCTTGTGATGACTTTGCTATCTTTTTTATCTTTTACAATACAACTTGAGGTTTTCTTCTTTCATTTATTTTTTCCCTACAAAAGCTAAATCTTTCCTCTTTGCTGTAACCGTGTCTTTTTGTGAACTGCATACCGTTTCTTTCATTTTAACTGTATGTCCGTACACCCCGTTGTTACTTTCAGTAATACTTTCCTGATCTTTATAAGCATCAGCCCTGAGCAAAGGCTTGATGTTTTTGTTCTGCCCTTTTGATTTTGGGAGCAGCCAGATTAAGTGGATTAGTCTCATCACCAGTGAGAGAAGTTTGCTAGGTCTACAGCTGTCTGGCCATGCTGATGTTGTAGTTAGTCAAGAGCAGTCAACTTGGTGGTCAGAGCCACAGATGCTCTGTTCAGTGCTTCACCTACACAACAGGTGAGAAACTGCCCAGATCTCCCTTTGTGCCACTCTGTCATGCAACTAGATTATGAAAAAGAGTAATTTGCTACGTAAACTGTCTTACAAATTGTTTATAAAGAGTGATATTAAATAGCTCAGTAGTTCAGTTGGTAGTGGGTTGCCTTGCAATGTTTTGGGTTTGTTTTTTTTTTTTTTTACATTGAACATTAAGAGTATTCAGCAGATAATGTTTTAAATATTTCTCTTCATTTCAGGATGACACAGAAGAAAATTCCAATGACGGCAGCCAGCCATCCAAAAGACGACGTAT
The DNA here is from genome assembly GCA_013401255.1 of Urocolius indicus. Taxonomy (NCBI): domain Eukaryota; kingdom Metazoa; phylum Chordata; class Aves; order Coliiformes; family Coliidae; genus Urocolius; species Urocolius indicus. The sequence continues at coordinate 5,557 of WBNH01009548.1, forward strand.
GGGCTCAGGGGACAGTTCTCGGAGCTGTGAAACTTCTAGTCAAGACCTTGGGTAATACTGTTGTTTTTTTTTTACAATTACCACTTTTTTTTATTGCTAGCCTTACTGTTTTGTACTATATGTTCAAGTATTAACTCTGCTTCCTTTGCTTGTATGTTCTTCACACATCATCTTTCTGAATTGAGATGATGTCTTATGAGTAGCTGTCTTTTTTCTCCCAGCATATTTTAAGACTTTTTTACTTTAAAATGAAACAAAATGTGCTGCATCTAATTCAGAATCAGAAGCACAGCTTATGTGTTTTTAAAAATTTACATGTTTTTAAATTATTTTTGACACTGTACTACCTGCTTTTCTGCTCTTCTGTCCACTGTCACAGATATCCATTTCTTCATGTTCTGTCCCTCAGTATATTGATGAATATTGATTTGGCGAAATGTATGTAACAAATGGGGTTAACAGGGTGTAGCCTTCTAAAGTGCTTGTCCAACTTCACCACTGTTATTTGTTGGCACATAAATAGATGTTACTGAATTTCTAGAAAAGTAAGTATCAGTCTTAAAGATTCATTGATTTGTTCAAACATTGTTTTTAGATACAGCTATTTTCCTGCTGAAAACTTAATAGAATACAAGTGGCCACCAGATGAAACAGGAGAATACTATATGCTTCAGGAGCAAGTCAGTGAATATTTGGGTGTGACTTCCTTTAAAAGAAAATATCCAGGTATGTATTTTTAATTTTTTTGTTCTAGAAATCTGTCTTCATACGGTTTGGATATAATCCATGTCTCTTTGGCTATAGTATGAGACAACAGAGTTAAAAACCAGACCTGGCAAAAGCAGACTGTGAATTATGTATGTTGTACTCTTCTTATTTTTTGTTACTGGCATATTGAAAATGCATCCTGTGGTTTCTGAAGTTGTTTCAGACTTTTTGTAAGTGTTTTGTTGGTGAGTTCTTAATATATTGCTATATCTCTATGTGCTGTTTCCTGATTTGTGGCAACATTTCTTCTGTGGCTGAGTTTTTACAAATGAATGAGGAAGGTTCTAGAATTTGGACCTTCATTATTCAGAATTTTCAAATCTCATTCTTCTGACATGGAATGTATTTTTAAAAGATGTATTAAAAGAAAAAAAAGAAGGTACCTTCAGCGATTGACAGTGTGTTCTCCATCTGAGCTTGTATGTCTGGTTTACTCAGTGCTTCTGTAAGTCATAAACTACAGGCAAGGTGCTGAGATAAACTGACCATGTCCCTACAGTGTATATTGAATTTGAAATTAATTTACAAAATTAGCATGTTTGTAGGAGTAGTGATATAATACAGACTCTCAGTACTGGGAAATAAAATTGTCAGAGTACTCCAACACTGCTTATACGGGAGTTTGAGTAACTACGCTCATCCTTATTGTTCTTTTTTGTTTCTTTTGGAGATTTAGAAAGACGAGATTTATCTCACAAGGAGAAACTCTACCTCAGAGAACTAAATGTTATTACAGAGACTCAGTGCACACTAGGTAAGAAAACAACTTGTCAGATTCCTTGTTACGGTATGAAAAATTTTGACACGCTGAAAACATGATTCAGTTTGCTACAGAAGAATTGCATCACCCCCAGCTGAAAATGTAAATTCTGAAATGAAAAATGGGTGTATTATGAACTTTGGTAAGTTGGCCATGAGGTATCAGGGTTCCAGATTTGCTATTTTTCAAAAAAATAATCTAATTACTTAGCAAGGGCCAATCTATATTGTAAATTAACTTTTAGAACCTTTGTTGCCTAGAAAAGAAAACAGCATAAGTTTTCAAATGAAAAAGTACATCGGTGTTGTTTTGCTGAGTTCGTGGGAACTCAGCAAACATTGGTGCATCTTACATGGTTCAGCTTACAGGTTGGAAGTTAGAAGGATGTGTGTTAAAACACTTCAATGTACTTGAAATGGAATTATGTCATCGATGCAACTTACACTGACGGCCTGAGGTATATGTGACTTGGAGCATGCTAGAGAGTAAATGATGCCTGTAATTTTCTTTTCTATCATAGATCTGTGCAAATGTGATGTCATTTTATTAACTAACCGTTTTTGCTATACCACCTTCATTTCTCACCTGCCAGCTCTCTTAATCTTTATTTAACTTAAATATGTGAGAGAGAACAGTATCTAATTTGCATCAAGTATCAATTTTTATCAATAGAAGCAAAGTGCTACATTCTGCTTCACATATCCAGTAGAGATATGTGCTGAATTAACTGTCCATATCTTTTAGGTTGTATTTATTATTAGTGGTAGTAACCCAAGTCAACCTCCATTCTGTTGTAAATATTTGGAAGTCAGTTGTGTTTGAACCTTTGAAGCAGTTCTGCATTGTATTTGCAAATTGAGGCTTTCTGACTTCAAACGTTTTAGTTGAGAGTCAGGAGTCTGTGTACAGTTTGCTGCTCTGAATGGCCCTCACTGTGATTCTTCCTGGATTTGTATAGCTTTGTGTAATTTCAGTTAAGATTCTTCAAGTTAACGAAGGAACACTTCACCAGTGTTGGAAACTGAAACTCAGAGTTCATCAGATCCCTTGTGGAACAAAGGTTCTGCCTCACAGGGGAGTTTAGTAGGTGGGTGAGTCAATCAATGTGAAGGGGTCTGCAGTTGTAAGGAAGTAGAGAAATGAGCTTTGACTGTTTGAGTAGAAGTAACCTCCTAATCGGCCTTGAAAACACAAGTTCACTCCTACGTTAGAGCAAGAGAAGTGTTGTGCACAGCAGGTTGTTGACTTTAACTTGTTGCCCAGAAACTTGAGTTGATCATTGTGGGATACAGATAACCAACATACAGTTGCCAGATGGCATCATAATTACTTTTATCTATTTTAGGTCTAACAGCTTTACGTAGTGATGAAGTAATTGATCTTATGATTAAAGAATACCCTGCCAAACATGCTGAGTATTCTGTTATACTGCAAGAGAAAGAACGTCAGCGAATAACAGACCATTATAAAGAGTACTCTGTAAGTAACTGGCATATAAGTGAACCTGTAATATGTGGGGTGTAAGGAAAGGCTCTTCTCAAACTGATTGTGAAATGTGTGTGAGTTAATAAAATTGGTTTTATTCCAGCAAATGCAGCAGCAGAACACACAGAAAGTAGAAGCCAGTAAAGTTCCAGAATACATTAAAAAAGCTGCCAAGAAAGCTGCAGAATTCAACAGCAATTTGAACCGAGAGCGGATGGAAGAAAGAAGAGCCTATTTTGATTTACAGACACATGTAGGCAGATTTCAATTTCTTATCAATGTCAATAGATATCTCCTTGCTTTAGTAAAGTCAGTTTTGGTACCATTTTCACTATTTTATTACCAATAATTTTGATTAGTCTTCTTTCAGTCATGTAGGGACTTAAACAGTTTTGCTATTAAATGGGTAACACCATTGAAAGCAACAATCCCTAATGTATTTAATGTGAAATCTTTTTTTTTTTCCTTGAAAATACTTGAATTAGGAAGCTTTACAGTTTTAGCCTTACCGTGTTGTCATGTCTTTAGTGTGCTGGTAGTAGCGTACAACCAAGAGGGATGTTTAGGTGACTAAGAAGCTTCTATTGCTATTGTATCTAGTCATAAATGGTTAATTTTTTGTTTTTATTTTTTGGCTGAACCATACCTAGAGTAAAAATGTAAAGCAGTCATCCTCTAAAAAGAGTGCTGCCTATCAATGTTACACCCTTCTTGTTGTTACATGTTAGGTTATTTTTGTGTTTGGTGTATTTCATGCTTCTGTACATGATTTTTAAAAAGAATCATTACCTGGCATTTTGAAGCAGGACTGTTCTGCTTTTGTAATGACAGTAAAGCAAATTTATTACATGGCAATCTACCGTAGAAAACTTAGATTTTTCTGATGTTGACCCATGTTAGACATAAGATGATAATTAGTCTTATTTCATTCTAAAGGAAGGGATGCTTCTATATAAGCTTCTCCCTGTTGTACAGTCATATTATTGATAGGAATTTTAAATAGTCCAGTCTGTCTTCAGAATCAGATGGACAGGTTCTTGCTACTCTACCAATATGGACCAACCAACATACTAAAGATGCCATCACAAAAAGTGAAATGTTTTCTGTTTCAGTTGTTAGATTTCCATTTTTAAATTATTTTACATACTATATGGTTAGAAGTAGTCTCACCTAATATTTATTCAGTTCAGTATTGATAATTGGACTTAATCTGTAATACTATTTTGTGATTGACATCTCTTACCATTTTAATAATTTGTATTTCCCATGGGAGAACTCAGGGAACTGTTGCAACTCAATACAACTGTCTAGTTAAAAAATATTTGGAGGGAGGGGGACAGGGGCTAGGTGGTTAGCAAAAGTTTGTATGCAAAACAAAACTATCATTGTTTTGTATTAAACAATACAGATTATCCAGGTGCCTCAAGGAAAATACAAAATCTTACCTACAGAGAGAACAAAGGTTAGTCCTTACCCAGTGGCTCTCATACCCGGCCAGTTCCAGGAGTACTACAAAAGGTATTTTAAAAGCACTTTAACTGCTAATTCTGTTGCACTGATCTATTTTCTCTGCAGTTGGAAAACATTTCAGTGTATTTACTATAAGGTTTTGAAGAAATTTTACTTTTGAGACACTCGCTGGTCTCATAGGTACATAGCGTAACAGCTTTTTTCAACAAAACAGTACTAGCTGCAAGAGTATTGTCTGCTGATGTATTACAGTGGCTGAGATTTGGCTTGTTCAGATTTTTACTGTGCTAAAAGACATTGATTTCATTCCTGCCACCCTCAGGTACTTATCTGCCTCTGCATGTGAGCTAAGATTAACGTTGCTGTATCAAAATGCCATAATGCGGACTTGTGGTCACATATTTTCTGTGTGACACTTACTATCCTTTTGTACATTTTTAAATGGTTTTAATTAAAAAACAAAAAACAAGTGTAGCTGATCTTTTGGTTAAAGTTTTATGTTGTACTTGTAAGTTAATGCTGGAGTTTCAGCCTGCCCAGTACAGCAGCACAGAAGCAGCAGTGATGCCTTGGCCATCTGCCAGCCTAGTAGCATCACTATGGCTGTTAACTGAAATGTTCCCACACACACCAGACTAAGATGATAAGCAGTACAGCAAGCACTGAAAGCAAAAAGCAGCCACTAATGAGCACTAGACTCAAATATACAGTGAGGCAAGCACAGAAGTCTGTCAATTAATAGCTGAACAGCAATAACAGCTATAAATTCATTCTAGCATATTCCAATCGAACCTGTTGTTATCTCAACCCCTTCAAGCCTCATGTTGGACACAAAAAAAAAGACTGTTGTTGTTTAATTCTGGCCAGCAAGTAAGCACCATGCAGCCACTTGCTCACTTGCTGACAGTGGGATGGGGGAGAGAATCAGAAAAGTGAGAAAACTCGTGGGTTGAGATAAAGACAGTTCAATAGGTAAAGCAAAAGCTGTGTGTGCAAGCAAAGCAAAACAAAGAGTTTATTCATTGCTCCCCATGGGCCTGCAGGTGTTCAGCCATCTTCAGGGCACTGGGGCTCCAGTACGCATAACAGGTACTTGGGAAGACAACCATCACTCTTACTACCCCCTCTTCCTCCTCCTTCCCCTGCTTTATGTGCTGAGCATGACACCGTACAGTTTGGGATATCCCTGGAGTCAGTTGGGGTGAGCTGTCCTAGCTGTGTCCTCTCCCAGCATTTTGTATACCCCCAGCCCACTAACAGATGGGTTGAGAAGTAGAAAAAGTTTTGACTCTGTGTAAGCACTGCTCAGCAATAACAAAAACATCCCTAAATTATCAACACTGTTTCTAACACAAATCCAAAACGCATGTGTCCACATGGCCTACTAGGACGAAAATTAAATCCCAAAACCAGCACAATTCCTTACAATGCTAATCCTTAATAGTAAGTGGACATTCACTTTTTTCTTTAGAATGTAAGGTTAAAAAAAGATAGGTTACACATGCTCAGCTGTATTTGGCTAAAAGCAATGTGATGACATCTTCACGTCCTTCTGAAATTCCATTTTATTCTCCAGTAATAAGGAACTCAAACATATAGCTGTACTCTTTACATACTTTGCTTTGGACCCTAGCTGTTTGTGTGTCCTGGGTTAGAATTGCTGTGCACATGGGAATTGTACATTTGTAAACAAGGCATGTAGTCTGTTGTAACATGTAGTAACATGGATTGGTTAAAAATGTTTAGAGGTAAGCTCTTCCTGTGGTCTACCAGTGTCTGCTATACAAAGAAGACGAGTACTAGATGGTATCACATTTGGGAGGCAAAATTAGTAGGTTTTATGTGTGTTCTGTGTTTTCAGAACTGCATGTTTTAATGTGCCTTCCTGAAAAAAGGGAGCTTTTAATACTCCTCCTAAGTCCTTGTATGTTGTGTCACTTCCTATTTATGCATAAAGTACACATGGATTAATTAGTCTGGTTTTTAACTTTAGATACTCTCCAGATGAACTTCGTTACTTGCCGTTAAACACAGCTCTTTATGAACCTCCTTTGGATCCAGAGCTGCCTGCGTTAGACAGTGACGGGGATTCAGATGATGCAGAGGAAGGGCGAGGTGATGAGAAACGGAAAACCAAAGGCAATTCGGTGAGAGAAATTGAAAGTATTCTTCAACAAAAGAATCCTTTCCCTTCAGCTCTGTTAGTTTCAGTAGTTTCTTAGTAGACTCTTTAACATTTGCAAAATGACGAACAATCATAAACAGAAAACATACTCCCATCTTTAGTATTCCTCTTTACTTTAGACTGTTCTCTTCAGCTTTCTGTTTTGACCCATTTTTAAAGTAAATCAAATACTTGAAATTTCAAGCCCTTTCTTCCTTCTTTTAAAAGAAATCACAGCTCTCCGTTACGCCCTTTTCCCCAGCAGGACGTTGCTGACATTTCTGAGGGGAGTGAACGCTGGAGTTGAGGTCACAGCATGTTTTATAATATAAATGCAACAGAATCTGTCACTAAAGCAAAGATGTTGATAGCCCAGTCACTTTTATCTTCTTGTGATGTGTAAGTGTGAAGTACTCGATACAGAAACAGTTCCTTTATTCCAATTTAAAGAGGAGGTAAAAAGCACTGTGGATCTCTTTTTCCTTACAGTACATCTTTAAAAAGATGATTATGTTCTTCCTGTTCATGCAAACACAAAATTGACTGTCACTGGAAGTTCAGGGAAACTGTCATAAACATACATTGACAGTGTTTTAAGTCCTCAAGGGCTTCAGATGAGCTATCTGACTACATCTGAACCATTAGTATATTGGTATAGTTAGTACATTAGTGACAACCACTATCCAACAGTTTAACCCTAATTTTAAGAGAAATAGAATGCAAGATCACAGGTGCATTTCACAATTTCTAGTTCAGCTGACAGACATACTAGATGGTGGGAGTATCTCATGCTAAATTTTGACACTGAAACATTTATTTTGTTTGACTATTCATAAGATACTTCCAGATGAAGAGAAAAGGAAAGGATCAGCTTGTAGCCTAACAAGGAAGAGAGAGCTGTTAATACACCTTTTCTGCTTGCAGTTTTTGGAGAAAAACGAATCATATAAGTTTAGTATGCTAAATGTCAGATCAAAATTTTGGTTTAATTGTACTCCAGCTTTTCTACAGTTGGTCTTCAACCATTTCTTCCCAGTTCCCTTTGCCACTCACTTCCATTCCCCTTAATAGTAAAGAAAAGGAACAGGACCGAGCAGACTCATTTTTCAGACATTCATAAGTCTTTCTGGTGACAGAATGCAGAAGGCAAAAATGTCTTTGTGTTGGAAAAGCACAGGGAAAATTTAAAATGAGATTCCAGTTAAGTGAGTTTGGCTATGGGAGCAGGGGTTCCTTGCTGCCATTGGAGCACACTGTTCAGGAAAAATACCTGTTGAACACAGATGAGCAGTTGTCAGGCCTCTTTTTTTTTCCTGAGTTTCTTACTGCCTGCTATTAATCAGATCTCCCTGGTGAGTCCTACAGTATGCTTTTTCCTTTTTCACCTTCTTCATTGCTGGAGTCAGGTAGCAATTTTCCTGTTCTGTGATGTCTTAATGAGCCTGTCCTAAATAACTCTTCCCCTAAAATAATAGCAAAGCATATCATTTTTTGTTGCCATATTGTTGCTTTGCTTTTGTGTTGTACTCCTGCCTTTGCCTTGTGTCTTGTTTTGTTTGGTTTGATTTTAGGCTCTGGGGCATAGACTGATTGCTATTACGCTTGTACAGAGTGCCTTTTCCTGTGGGGGTACTATTGTTGTTTGGCCTTTTGGGATTTACTGTAATAAATGTGATTAGTGAGACTGCTTTCTTCTGGAGCTTTTTAGAGACCTTTATTAACGCTCTGCTGAGAAAAATCCTGGGCTGCTGCTCTTAATTACGCTTACATTGATCTCTTACCCTCTTTGAACCTCTTCCCCTCTTTCCTGCCTCTTCACTCCTCATTAAAAAAAAAAATGAATTGTTTTAACTGCAGCATAAATTCTGTTGTTTGGTTCTATACTAACTAGTGAAGTTTGGTTTGCCTTTGATGGCATTCTTCTGCTGCAATCCAAATTAAATATTTAGATGGCTCCTGGTGATGAGGGTGGCAGAAAATAACCCCTCACATGTTTAATTCAACGCAGTGCTATTTGGTAGTACACTTCAAATGGGTCATGAGGGCACTTTTAACTTTTTGCTGGCCCTTTACTTTGTAAACAACATCTTTCATGTAGTGGATTTCTTGCTGACTTTTAAAGGAAAATGGTTCAAAGAATTACACTGTTGTGCTCTCCGCTCTCGTATCAAGAACAACTGGAAAATGTTACAGCTATTGCTGATGCCAGTCTTTTAGTACGAGAAAAAACAGATCATGAAGGTTGTGAGCAAAAATGTTTTAGATTGTGATGTACCCCATGCTTTTGCAGAAGGAAAGATGTATCCTTCTCTTAACCTAGTTGGCTCTAAGGGGCATAGGAAAGACTTGTGTGTCTATCCAAAAAAATAAAAAATATAGCTATGGTATTTTTATTATAGGACAATTCGTCTGGCAATGTATCTGAAGGTGATTGCGCCACAGACAACCAGGAGGAGTCTTTTCAGGGAAGACAAAAAACAAGAGACAAAAGTGCTACTCCAAGAAAAGATGGTTCCAAACGTTCTGTATTATCCAAATCAGTTCCTGGTTACAAGGTGGAAGAAAAAAGCCCCTGACTGAACTTCTTTAGTGACCAGCCTCTCTCTGAGATATTTGGGGTTTTTTCAATATTATGGAACTTCTGCTTGCTGTACTTCACTAGCTGCTCTCCTGTTGTGTGCTCCATCTGTTTGCTTCCTGACTTCCTTTTTGCTTTTATTTCGTATGGGGCTTTCCTTTACCCTAGCTATATACAGTGGCTTCTGTTTCTGTTAACTTCTCAGATGCCCAGGCAGTGACATCTGAAAAATCCATTGTGGAACTCTACGTCTTTCTGTCTGCCTTACACACAGCAGTCAGAATTACTTGCCAGTTCAAAAACTAGCATTCAGCACCCATTGGTTTTTGTCCTGCTGTTCAGTATGGCATCATACCAAGAAATCAGTGCTGTGAAGTACAGCTGTGTGGCTGAACATATTGTTACAATGTTCATTTTAAGTACAGCCTTTCACAGAATCACAGAATGTTAAGGGCTGGATGTTACAATGTATATGATGGAAGGCAAGAAGCTCACTACAGTTGTGCAGGCAACACTACGTAACCACTTTAACAGCGTATGGACAATAGCTTGTTATGTAGCTCATACTATGTAGAAACGTTTGTGGGCAATATGCTTTCATCCAAGCTGAAAACTTGGTGAGGATGTGAAGACGTTTCAGCTGTGAAACAGTGACTGCCAAACATCAGACCCAGATCTTCAGTATTATGTATAATAATTTCAAAAATTAAGATAAAATACTTTTCGGAAGAAACAGGAATTGACATGCATTATTTATCTATTTTTATTCTGCATGCTAAGAGAGGATCTGAATATAACGTTAATGCTTTCAAAGCACATTATTGCCTAGTCCTGTTCCACTGGGAGGAATGAGAATTTTCCACTGACTTCAGTGGAAGCAGGAATAGGCCCATAAAGAGGGAAAACACTACATTAAGGATAGGGTTGAGCATCCAGCAGTCAGCAATGTCTCGTTAAGAGAGATTATGGAAAATGGAACAGTTTTATCGGTGACAAAATCATACATATTGAGAAATTCTCAAAAAGTGAGCTGTTGGTGGCTTGCCGTTTATATTCATAAACACTTTATATCTCTGTTTACCTGTATATAAATTGTAATTTAAGAAGCTAATTTCCAGCAAGAATTGGACAGCTTTGATAAATTTTCTCTACACAAAGTATCTGTGCCAGGTTATAAGAGGTAGCAAGCTCCAGTTGTGTTTTCTCTTTTCAGGACCTCACTAAGAAATATGCAAACTATAGAGATTTAGACTGTGGTACCATATGTGTATTTTTTTATATGTAACTTTGGAAATTGTTGTAGACACAATGCATACCAGTATTCCCATGAACATGAAATCCAAAGATGGAACTTGAAATTGGGATGAACTTTGTTGAACTTGACTTTAGAGATTGTGTGCCACTGATTTACAAAAGTTTCATTTAGCTGTGAGATGCCCAAGTGTTTGATTAGTCCAGTCTATTTACTGGCCTTATGAATGGATAGAGAGAGAACTGATGGAGCAGAACCTCCCTCAATGTCCTGAACTTGTAATTGTAGAAGAATAATGGTAGTATGTAAGGCATTGCATTTTGAAAATGGATTCCCATAGCAGTTGCTTTTTGGCTCCAAATCGATCACTGTGTGAATAACGAGGTATTGCTGTAAAGTTACAGTGCCACATTGTTGCAATGTCGGTGTACCCTGCCCGCATCAGCCATCAGGCTGTTGGTAAGTCAGAGATGGTGATGTGCTGCGAGGGTGAGAGGATTGGCTTTCCTGTTTGTGGGAACATTCAAACGGTTTCAGTAAACTCAATTACATGAGCTGTTCTAACCGGTAAGATGGAAAGCTTCTTGTTTGTTAATCTCTAAAAAGACCAGATAATGATACACCATATGTGCCTAAATGTTGAGGCACTTTTTGCTGAAGGCTTCACTGATTTGAAATGTTGTCCCTGTGAATTCTGAATCATTGTAATACTTTTGTTCTGTATTGTTCTAATATTTGACTATTTTTCTAGGACAGTAATCTTTTGGTTACATATAGTTAAAAATTGAAGCATAATTACAATGGCATCAAGATACAAATGTATAGTTATAGTCACATTGTGAGTATTACAGGATTCACACATTTCCACTGAGTTATTTTGGAGTAAGAGAAATAATGTATTTTATATGGAGGCATTTTTATTGTCTGTTCTTTGACCAAGAACAGTTAGTGTGTGTTTCACATTTTGTCATGTTACAAGTGGTGAGTCTTTGCTGTTGCAGGACTGGCTGCTACAATTGCACACACAGGGTACTGTTAAAAGTACAGGAGATTTTTTGCACATACAGCTGAAATATATCGAGAAACTATATTTTACAACACTTCTGTTTCATGTCACTGTATATGAAAATGAAGCGCTTTGCATTCAGAATAGAACCTTCTGAAAATAATGTAGTTGGAATGCTTACTTTGAGAGCTGCAGCACAGTTGCATGGAAGTGAAAACTTAGGGCAGTCATCATTTTGACCCTGCATTCCTTTTCTCTCCTATCCTTATCACAGTAAGATGAGGATGTAGAGAGCAAAATTCACTCAAATGGGGTATTGTGACTTCCCATTTGGATTTGGTAGACTTTTTTCATAGCATTTCTAAAAGCCATTTATGGTGGCAGAACTTGAACTGATTTGAAATGTGAATAATCTTGCTTCATTTTTTTATTTGGTTTTGGGTTAAGGGTGGGGTTTTGTTTGTTTTTTTTTTTTTTTGAAAAGCACTTCCACACTGTTGGAACTTTATTATTAACAGGCTGTGATTCTCACCCCTCCCCATGAGGGAATTGAAACATGAACGAATTGAGGGAATTGAAACATGAACAATTTCTAATGAACACAATTTAGTGAAGTAAGACCAGATGGAAGCATTGTTAATAAATGCATCTATATCAGCATCTAACTTTAGAGTTATGTCTATCAGAGTGCTAACTGTACAGACCCTAACGCAGGTACAGTAACTGAAGCAGCTCCTTTTTTGTTTTGCTGGAGCACCAGGGAGTGAGTGTGCTGCTGTATATTAAAGGCAGTAAAATATAAATCCATAATAAACTAGAAGTCTGATTAGAAAAGTGCACTTGCTATTCTAGAAAGGCTTGATTTACTTAGAAATAGATAAACACACACACAAGTTAGAATGTAGCCTAAACAACAGAAGGGTAAATGCTGCAACACTGAGGAGGTTTGAGCATGTGCCACTTTGTTGGGAGGAGCAGGGTATAAAGGTAAACATGTAGGACACATAGAGTAGTGAACAGTAAAAGAGTTTATGTGTGGTTTTGCTTCCATTATATTTATTATTTTGTAGATGTTTGTGAATGTTAGACTTCTTTTATTGTTTTATGATATTTATGTATAAAACAGGTTGACTCTGCTTTTTTAAAATAAATAAGAAAAAAACAAAAAACAAGTCTATATGAATGCCTCCATCATCTTTTGAAGAGTTACCTATAAACATCTGATATGGTGTTTCTTTAACTTAAACTAAACTCTTATAACCAGCAGACTATAGCCATGGTTTAACTTTAAAAAGCAGATTGGAAACTTCAGGAAAAAAAATCACGCATCCTGACTACTCCTTTAAAAAGGAGTCAAGATATTAGTTGTCTGGCTAGATGCTGGAAAACAACAGCTGGGGAAATAGTCACACTTAAAGCTGTATTGCAAAAGAGCTCAGTAATTATCTAGTTTGCCTTTTTAAATTTATTTTTAAATGAAACTTCATTCTTTTCCCCACATATGGTTGGTTTTGTTGCTTACTGATGAGCTGTTTAGTTCTGTAGAAAGTAGAATATGTCTTGAACTCCCTCTAAGAGGTGCACCTCTGCAGCAACATTTTTTTTTTTTTTCAAAACTCTTGACGCTAGTTGATTTAACATCAGTGAGTACGACATTAATTTTAAGCTGCTTTTCTCACTTCAGATTTTCTCACTTCATTACGCAGTGGTCAAAGTTCAACCGTGTAACTAAAAGGTTTTTGAAATTCGTCATGCCATACTTCTTCCTTGGCCCTTGTTGGCATGAAACTGTGGTGGTGGCATCTCTGGAGTTGGGACATGGAACACATACACCAATGTTACTCATTGCAAGAGCCTGCTGTTCGGCTTACCTTTTTTATTGACCTCATGGACTCAAACACACTCCAAATGATGACTTAAAAAGATGATGAATATAAAACCATAGTTAAATGCAAGGCTGTGGTTTTTTACATATTCTTACATTTAGGGACAAGTGTCATGCAATGAAAAATTGTATTTCATTTCCTCCATAAACAGGAAATCTGCATGGAGATTTGCAAAGTATTCTATATTGGAAATAAATTACTGCAGTTTTTCATCCCATGGCACATTTAATTTACATTGAGGAGAATGTTAGCTGGTGAATTCATAGGAAGAAGCTAGTACATGCTTTTGCTCCAATTTGATTTACATGTAACTCACTATGTGTGCCAAATGCAACATCTGATGTAGTTAATCTAAGATTTTTTACTGTACTGTGTTTTAAGGTTCACACATCGTAACAATAGTTAATTAATCCTAAGAATTAAGGCGATATATGACATTTCCTGTTGAACCTGTAAATTCTTCTGGAATGAATTTATAGCCCTCTTCTACCCTTCCAGCCAAAGGTCATTCCAAATGCTATATGTGGAATTTGTCTGAAGGGTAAGGAGTCCAACAAGAAAGGAAAAGCTGAAGCTCTTATACATTGCTCCCAGTGTGACAACAGTGGTGAGTATCTGCATCCACTAAGCAGATTCCTAAGGGAGTTTGGCAGATCTGGTGTGTGGAAATGCCAGGTGCCTGACACTTGGGTACCAATGGTTCTGTTGCCTTTTCTGACCACCATTAAGACTCCACCTCTAACATGACGTGTGCTAAGACATTCAGTGCACTGTGGGACCACACCAGGAGCTGAGCTAAGCTTTAGCTTAGCAGACAGTCTAACAGATGTTAAATTGCATTTCAGGTGTAAAAGTAACAATATTGGTTTTAATCTAGGCCACCCTTCTTGCCTTGATATGACCCCGGAGCTTGTTGCTATGATTAAGACTTACCCTTGGCAATGTATGGAGTGTAAAACGTGCATTATATGCGGGCAGCCTCACCACGAAGAAGAAATGATGTTCTGTGACGTGTGTGACCGCGGTTATCACACTTTTTGCGTGGGTCTTGATGCTATCCCTTCAGGTAAAAAGAGTTAATTGTTCCCCTCCAACCTCCTCCAAGTCCTGGGCTTTCTCTGTCAGAATTAATAGATACATTGCTTTTGAAAGAACAGTAAGGAGTAAGCAATTCTGTAGGGATGCATACACACTGCAGGACCCAGATTTTTTAATAAGCTTTATTTCTGTGTATTTGGTTGTGCAGAGTTGAGCCTGGCAATTCCTATGTAGGAGATAAAAGGAATTTGCTTTTACAACAGAATCTGAACAGACTCACTCAGAACAAGTCGTTTGAGTTTGGGGTTTTTTTGTCAATATCCACAAAATACTGAGAATAATTGCCTCTTCTCATAAAAAGAAACCTATTAAGAGGTTGTATTGCTGCATATTGCTGGAGTATAGCTGGCACATTAATAAAGAGTTTGTGCTATTATTTCAGTATCTGAAAGTACACTCAATGTAATACTTGTAAACACCATTTAAAACCCCCTACTTCCTATTTTTTTCTTAAACATAAAGCTGCAATTGAAGTACCTAGGTATCAGGCATCCTGTACCTTTACATTACCTGGTCACTTTTAGTTACCTGGCCAACTCAAGGCAGTGTAAAGAAAATAACTGGTGATACTGTTGCTGCTTTTCACGTGATACTAAATCCATGGTGAGTTCATGAATGAGTAGCCAGCAACTGCAAGTTCCACACTGACACCGTTCCCTGTAACTACAGTGCCTCAGGTTCAGTGCTTTTTGTTTTCAGAAGGACTGGCAGTAGCTGTCACTTGAGGTTCTGTGGCCAATGTAACTTTCAGGCTGTCCTAAGGACAGAATCTAAACAAATAGATTATATGCCTACAAAACTATGAAATTACCCCAAAGCAGCCTTTATGATTCCAGCTGTTTTTAATATAAACAGTTAAATACTTCTGCTCAGCCCTTATTGCTCCCTTGGTAAATGAGTTTTAGGACAAGGTCTGGTGATGAACCCCTGCCACCAGCTTAATGTGTGCTGCCTGATTGCACTGAAATAACTGATCCTGGTTTGGGGAATGAGATGCAGAGCAACATTCCCCAGCTGCCATTTGATTCTGCTCTGAGGAACTGCCCACAACTTCCAGCTGTTGGCCGTTCACCTGAAAACACAGCTTGCAAACTTGAGCATCCTGTGTCAAGTTCTTTCCTAACAGCCTCCTCCGTAGCAGAGCTGGCACTTCTGGAGGCCCATAAATATGAGCATAGCCAGCTGTAACATGTAACAAGAGCTAGAGAGGATGACGTGCTGCTTTCTGTACCTTTTAGATAAGAGGTGCTTACATTTTGTAGAAAAACACTGATTGTTTACATTAAAGGGAAGTACAGCAATTCGACAAGCGCCTATTAGTGAAAGGTGCATAACTAGATGAGTGAGTAACAAGGTTAGTTTCCCAATAATTGCTAACTTTCTTTTCTTAGGTCGCTGGATTTGTGATTGTTGTCAGAAAGACTGTCCTGTACCCAGAAGAGGAGGAAGAAGGGGGAAAAACAGCAAGGAGGGCTAAAACCCCTCCAAAACTTGCTGTCCAAATCTTAACTGCACAAACTAAAGTGATACTTTGGTGCTATTTAACCAACCACTCTTAAGAGGAACAATACCACTTTTTTTTTCCTTTTTACCAAATAAACTTTTAATTTTGGCTACATAATGATTTTTTGTGATGCAAGTCACTAATCATGTCCTGTCAGGTGTCTAGGCAGAGACAGAAAAGCCAAATTCCCATTCAAAAAGAGAAGGCTTTCAGTAGTGAAATTTAAAGTGTCCATGCACCGTGTGTATAAAATTGTAGTAACATATTTGTTTATTTCAGTGCACTCGTCAGGAAGCTCTGTGAAAGGAAAATTACAGAGCAATTTAAATATATGCTCTTTGCATAGCAACTGGTTATTTTGAAATATTCAACCAAAGCAAAAAATATTCTTGCAAAAACCTAACTTTGAAGGAAGAGTAGGCACGATCTGACCTTAACCATGTACTGCAAATTCAGCAGAGATTTTTTTCTTTGCAAGCTAATGCCTTATTCATAAAGTTGTACTAAGAAAAAAAGGGAAAAAAAAAAGCTATAAAGGGGAGTGTAAGAAAACACCTGTGTTGAAAACATTCTGCATTGCTTTTAAGGAAAATGTTGCATGAACAAGTACCAACAGCTGAATTCTTCCTATCCCTCCGTGATCTCTGGAGGTCCCTTCCACCCCCTACCATTCTGTGATGCCCTGAGCAGTGAAGAAGTCACTTGGGTCAGGTCTTGGATTTGCAGAGGCGACGAGTGACTGGACAGCCCGCTGACGTGATGCAAATTACAAGCAGTCAAAATGGAAGTGATCTGCCCCTGGAGGTGATTTACTTGGGTTTTCCTTCTTTCACCCCAGGCTCCTCCACTGGAATACACTCAAAAGCCATTGCTAATTAGTTTTAGCAGAGATGCTTGCTTAGAAAAGAGCTACATTTTATTTTTAAATATGGTCTTGAGAGGAGCCAGTGAAGTGCAGCAGTTTATTTCACTTTTCTTTATAAAAAAACCAATAGAAAACACTGCATTGGAGGTGATTTTCCTAAGCACCTGTTTAAAGTGAATTTAACAAGATCCCAACAGTACATTCATTTTTAAGCCCTAATCTCTGAAGAACACTGCATTACTGTGCCCGCTGCTCATTTCACAGAGAGGAGAAGATTTACAATATAAAATTAAATATGGCTTCCTCCCCCCTACACCCCACTTCCGTTCAGGTTTAGGAAAAGTAACCCGATACCTCTTCTGGAAACGTAACAAAGAGTATTAAATACCACAGCAAGTCATTCATGTTTGATTTCACAGGCTGAAGTGTGACTTAGTCCAGTGTGTTATCAATTTAAAAAAGAATTTCAAGTATTAATTTCAAGATCCCAATAAGTATAGTCCAGAAGACAGACTCCTCCTCCTGAGATTCATCTTCTGCAGCCTGTGAGTATTTCTGGTTTGCCTCCATCTCCTCGGGGTTGTAAGAAGCCTCGCCAAAGGGATACTGCACAACCGTTCGGTCGTAGTACACTTTCATTTCAAACTCGCTCTCCAGGTGAGAGGGGTGCCCGTAAATGCCGATGCCCACAGGCCGGCGGAAGTGCGCGGGCACACGGACAACGTCTTGGCCACAGGTCACGGACTGCAGCTCGTACTCATCAAAGCTGGGGTGAAGCGTCATGTCGGACACATACAAGTCCGCGTCACCCTTCAAACTCTGCATCTGAAGCACTATCTTTCCCTCGTGATTTAGTCTCAAATAGCTGTAGTTTCCTGCCCCGATCTGACCTTGAACAACGTGAAGAAGCAGCCATTCTTCAGGTACATCCTCTTCCTCAAAGGCATTTGCCACAACTAGTACTTGAGCTGCCACAAGTATCATCAGGACTCTTCTCCAGCGCGCTGCCATGGTCTTAGGTTCAGATTCTTCCTGTGTCTTGTGCAGTAGCCTGTGAGCACAGAACAGAATTCAGGTTTTAGTATGTTCCATTCCTGAAAGGAGTTTTGTTTTGGTTTTTTATTTGATAATTTTTAGAAATCCCCTCTAGTCTATACAAAGTTAAGCAACTTCAATTAAGTATATTCATTAACTTTTTTAATAGTAATAAACTCCGTTGCTAAGATTCAGAGCTCTGTAGGACTAAAATGACTTGAATTTAAGATAAATTAATGAAGTGCACCCTTAGTAAGTTTGCAGATGACACCAAGCTGGGTGGAAGTGTTGATCTACTTTGCAGGTAGGGATGCTCTACAGAGAGATCTAGATAGGCTGGATGGCTGGGCCAAGGCCAATGCCATGAGTTTCAATAAGGCCAAGGGCTGGGTCCTGCACTTGGGCCACAACAAACCCCAGCAGCACTACAGGCTTGGGGAGGAGTGGCTGGGAAGCTGCCAGGCAGAGAGAGACCTGGGAGTGTTGGTTGACAGCCAGCTGAATATGAGCCAGCAGTGTGCCCAGGTGGCCAATGGCATCCTGGCCTGTATGAGGAACAGTGTTGTCAGCAGGAGCAGGGAGGTGATCATTTCCCTGTACTCAGCTTTGGTGAGGCCACACCTCAAATACTGTGTCCAGTTTTGGGCCCCACTCTACAAGAAGGACATTGAGGTGGTGGAGAGGATCCAGAGGCAGGCTACCAAACTAGTAAAGGATTTGGAGCACGTCTCATATAAGGAATGGCTGAGGGATCTGGGGCTGTTTAGCCTGGAGAAAAGAAGGCTCAGGGGAGACCTTATCCCTCTCTACAGCTACCTGAAATGAAGCTGTAGCAAGGTGGGGGTTCAGTCTGTTCTCACTAGTAACAAGCAATAGAACAAGAAGAAACGGCCTCAAGTTGCACCAGGGGAGGTTCAGGCTGGATATGAGGAGGAATTTCTTTGCTGAAAGGGTTGTCAGGCTGGAACAGGCTGCCCAGGGGGGCTGTGGAGTCACCGTCCCTGGAGGTGTTTAAGAGACGGGTGGATGTTACACTTAGGGAAACGGTCTAGTGGTTGATAGGGCTGGGACAAAAGCTGGACTTGATGATCTTAAAGGTCTCTTCCAGTTGAAACAATTCTGTGATTCTATGATTCCTAGTGGGTGCTCTTTCCTCCAGAACTGAAAACAGAGACTTTAGTTTAATTCTACCTGCATATATGCCAAATTTGACAGATACCCAAAAGAGATGGAACTCAAAAGTGATTTTGCCCTCAACTTAAAAAAAAAACCCACCAGGGTTTTGCATGCTTGAGGAAGTTTAACTTTGTATCAGGCATTTAAAGCATCCAGTTTGTTCTCCTACCCTCTCAACTTCATAAGACAGCTGAGGTGCAACTCTGCACACATGCAGGAAGTAGTACACATTCCAACTTGCAGTAGGAATGGAGTTAGAAAACCAAAACATTTAGTGAGGTAATACATGGATTTGTGATTCTGCTGTGTGGGTAGTTTCTAGGACTAAACCTGGCATGTTTTTCTCTGGGAAAGAAAAATGCATTTACTTTCCTGAAGACTTGTCATCGTACAAACGCGTTGCTCTTTACAGCACTTGCAGCAAAGCTGAAGTCACTGGGGAAAGGAGGAGATGGAAAGGACAGTTGCAAGATTCTGACTCCTATACCCTTTCCCTCCTTGTTGCAGGCTCCCAGTCAGGCAGCCTCTGAGTGGCCTGCAGTGCTCCAGCCCTTTGAACAGCCACACTAGGGGTGTGTGTACACAGAAGCAAGCTCCAAACCTTGCTGAAGGCTTCCAAAGCATACAGCTGACTGAATTTGACATGCAAATCTCAGTCAAGTGTAGGATCCACAAGTATAGGCAGTTTCCTAAGAAGACTGCCATCCCTTCATTTTTTCCACGAGGACATAATTCTCTGTAAACACGAAAGCTGCCACTAAGTTGTTTTGTACCCTAAGAACAAAACAAAACGCATTACTTCACTGAAATATCACTTAAAACTTGGGAGAGTTTACAGCTAAACAGATCTAGGGGCAAAATTTACATGTATTTCTGCAGTTCCAGGTTTTCTGGCCCAGAGGACTCTGTGCTGCAAGGCGACAATTCTGCCGAGGCAGCATAAAAGAAGCACAGCGCGTGCAGAACCTGCCAGACTAACAAAACACCCTCAACAGTCACAGAAAAGGAATAGTCTTCTACCTTTTGTCGCCCCGTGTCACGGAATTGACTCTCTGCCACTTTTTAATCTCAGCAGTGATGAAATATCCGAGCAGAGGTACAGGAACAGCTCCCCATCTGGGCAGAAAAAAGTTACCTGGGGACAAACGCGAACATTCCGGCGCTGGAGCAACGACTGGAAGGAGAAGCGATTCAGGAGACCTCGGACAGACCCACCAGCGCGTCCGCCCGCCTTCCCGCGGCGGGGCCGGCCGCAGAGGGCAGCGGCCGCCGCACACGGACCGGACGGCACGGGACGGGACGGGACGCGGCTCCCGCCAGCCTCGCGGCCCCGCCGGGCCCGGCAGCGGTGACGGCGTCACCCCGCCGACCGAGGGCCGGGGCACGGCTCACCTCCGACCCGCCACGGGGCTCCAGTCAACGGCGAGGACACGGCCAAACCGAGGCTTCGCGGACGTGCGGCGGCGCAGCGCGGCCGGAGCGCCGCGGCCGAGACCCTCCCCTGGGCGGGCTGAGGCGGGCCCCGGGGCAGCGCAGCCGCCGAGGGGAGGCGGGCGGGCGGGCGGGCGG
>WBNH01009551.1:0-23140 GCA_013401255.1 Urocolius indicus
TTTTATATTTATTTTTATATTTTTTAAGTTCAAAATTATGAAAAACTTCATTGATTGAACTGGTTGCCTGATTCCAGAGTTTTCTTATTTTTATTAGTCCTTGGTTGTTATAAATTGACATGGCTTATCTTATGCTGACGGAGCTGAATGAACAGTGACCACTGGAAGCACTCACCAGACTAAAGTGTAGATCTGAGAAATCTCATGGCAAATAATCTGATCCAGAAGAGTATTGCTTAGAGTAAAACCAGAGACACATTTTTTTCTCAGCAGTCCTTATTATTCCTGATCTAGGTACACCTGCTTAGACAGAGATGTTGAAGTAGATTATCTCTAAAGGTCCCTTACAACCACTACCATTCTATGATTTTGTTTCTACAATTCTATGATTCTTCTGTTTTATTCATTGACTGGAAATCAATTGAATTGCTCTAAATTGGAGCATCAATTAAATGAGCTTGATATAAATAACGTGCCTGTGGCCATTATCAGCAAAACTTTACCTTGTTTCCAAGTCTGTGCCTTTACTGTAGCTATGCACTACAGATTAAATGCTGTGGAAGAGTCATTCTTCCATATACTTTCAGTCAATGGATTCATTTTCTGATTGCATTGTTATTCTGAATTATTTGGGAGGGTGGGGAGAGGAGTGTGGAGAATAAAATTTATTCGAATATAGCATGCTTTTAAAACTCTCTTTAAAAATCAAGTGCTCCCGAAGACTACAGTTACGTTGGTGTTTCATGGGCTAGATATTAGCACAGAAGCTGTTAACTGGAGATTTCTTTGCAGTTTGAGAGACTCTTTGTAGGGACTGAATCACACACTCCTGTGGCTGGGTCCAGAACTGTCATATCAGCAAAAACACTCAATTTGTAACAGAAGATAAAAGATCAGTAATTGAAATGAGTATACTGAAAGCAAGTCTCTTTCAGCCTGCCCAGTTGTGTGCAAAGTACTAAGAGGAAACATTTTTTAGTTAACATGCAACAAATAGGAGAGAAGAGATGCAATGTAATAGGAAGTTGACTCTACATTGTCTTGTTGACAGGTGAGTTTTCACTGTGGTTTTCTACCTCCTTTAAATTTACTTACTCAAAATATCAGTTTATTTTTATTCCTGTCTTTGCTGAAATGTTATTCTCTTTTTTCTTCTCTCCTCAGCTTTGATATGAAAATTTATCTCTAATAGATTTTTGTTTTTCTGAAGATGAATAAATGAAATGTTATCTCTTCCTTTCTACCAAAGCTTCCTTCTCACAGTGAAATTCTGTCATAACACATTTTAATAAATATGATTGTGCCACCCTTGTGAGGAGGGACAAATGGGAAAAGGAAGAAGGCCAAAGTCCCTCAGTGACGAGATCAAGATGACACAAGGAAATATATTTTCTTCAGAATCCTGCATTATCTTTAGTGGAAGCCCTTTCTGTGCATTTAGATTGGGCAAAAAAACATACAGAATTGCTATCTGATTAAAAAGTAAATGTGTTTTATTCATACAGCAAGGCTGACAAAGTGTGGTACAAGTAACATTTAGACTCATTGTCATAAGGTAGGTCAAAGTAGAAAAGCTTAGAGTGTCTCAGAAGGAAATACTGAGGTGAAACCATTGGAGAATGATTGCCAGGATCGATAATCATTCACTCTGTGAATCAGGAGGGGTGTTATTCAGGAGCTGGGAACTATATGGGAATAGCTGGGCTCCATTGATCTTATGTTCACTAAGGAATACATTATAATACTTCCACTAGAGGAAAACAAACACTTTTACTGTGAAAAATAGTTGCTAAATTGCAGGGATTTGATAAGAACCTGTTGAAACACCCAACGTGCGGTGCTAGGAGAAAATGTAAGTATTCTTGGATTTAACGTTTATTCTGAGGAGTTTCTTTAATAAGTACCTATGCATCATGGAGACAGGCAAAACCATCAAATTGATAGACATTTTGTGTGGCAAAGTAGAAATACGCAGAGGGAGGTTATGAATAAATCACTCCCTGAGAGAAATTCTGAGGACACCCTTGTTAAAATATAGTTCACACCTATACAAAAACATGTTTTGGGTTTTTTAGAAAGAAAGATTAATGCATAATAATGGAAGAAGAATCTAATATTTTTTTCTAACAGGTCTAACCTTACATCTCTACTTAACATTAAATCTGAGCTGTTGCAATGACACATGCCATGTTGCACTAGAACACTGCTGTAATTTATTCATTTGAACAAAGGCAGCAGTGTCATGAAGACTCTTAGACTCCTGTGTGGGTTTATGTCTCTTTTCTACTTTTTATCTTTTTCATTAAATGTGTAATAAATTGATTAATATATCAAAGCTATGAGTTATATTCAGACACGTACGTATGAAGCAGGCAATTTCAAACCTCCACAATCTGATCTGACGATGCACTTCAGTCTCGATTTTAGTGCCCACTCCCCTGCTGTTCTGCACATGCTCATCTCCTACTCTCATCTCCACAGTTGACTACGCACCATGTGTTGCTCCTGCAACTTCCTCCCAGATTTCCAGCTGCCATTTAAATACTTTCTCCATTTGGCCTTTACTTCTCATACAAATCATTCATGGCCAGCACATCACTCTCTTTGCACTGATTTTTTACCCCTCCTCCTTACCACTGTGATAAAACCATAGTTTGACAGGTGTCAGTGAAATCAGTAGAGCAAAAGTTTGTTTCACAGTAATACATTATTAGATTAAATAGTGAAGATAAACACTTGGGAAATGAAGACTTTTTTAATGAAGCATAATTTTGAGCTTAAACTATACGATATTATAAAAATAGGAGTGTGGCATTAATTAAAAGCAAAATGAGATCATTGTAGAATAGTGTTAATTTCTAAAGAAAGGATGAAATAAGAACTTTAAAAAATGAAGGATGATTATTAAAGTAAAAATCTTTTAGTCTCGGTACTAGGACATTGGGCCAGAATAAAAAGTAACAGAAAGGGTTACCAACTGTTTAGAGACGAAAATCTGACCAGGGGATTTTCTGAATTATTATCAGGCTACAAAAATAGAAAACCTTTTACATTTACTTTCTACTCCAAAAGAAAACCCCTCTAGACACATTTTCTTATCTCTCTTTAGAAAATCTAAGGAGAGTTCAGAAAACTCTTCTGAGAGTTTCAAAAGTTACTAATATGGGGAAAGACTGCAAGACCTGGGACTGTTTAGCCTGGAGAAAAGAAGAGGATCTTATCAATGCTTGTAAATATCTAAAGAATGGGCGTCAAGAGGACAGAACAACTCTTTTTTTTTTTTTTTGTCTGTAATGCCCAGAGACAGGCAAGAGGAGAATGGACACAAGATGAAACACAGTAAGTTCCACTTGAACATGAGGAGAAACTTCTTTACTGTCAGGATGACAGAACACTGGAACAGGCTGCCCAGGGAGGTTGTGGACTGTCCTACAGAAACTTTCAAGACTCTTTTGTATGTGTTCCTCTGTGATCCGATCTAGGTGGATATGCTAGGTGATCTCTAGAGGTCCCTTCCAACCCTACTATTCTGTAATTCTGTCATTCTGTAATACTTTGATTTACACATTAGCAATTTAGTTATTTTAGTGGAAAGAGGTAAGTTACAGAAGATGATTACTTGGCTGAATTCTAGATAATTTGAAAGCTTTGGTATACCAAATATACCAAAAAGTGTAGTCTATTAACTTCAAGTTACTACCTTTGGGTTTTGGGGGATTCTGTCTAAGTTTGGTCCTGATGTCTTGGATCAACCTCTTGGTTACTTAGATTTACACCATCTCTGTGGTATATTTTCCAGGGATGATTTTTTCCCTTGAATATCAACGTGTTTGAAGCATTAACCTTTTTAAGGAAGTAGTCTCTATAAATCACTTTGCACACTCACCATACACTGTGAACGATCATGCTTTTGTCAAAGTGCAACCCATGAAGTCCACACAAGATACTAAATAAAAAATGATTTTACCATTTTTTGGTTTTTTGGCTCAGATTTCTGCCATCATTTGTTGCTTCTGCTTAAGTGCCTCTAATGCTGACTTAGTATCTGACAACTAGTTTCAACTTTGGTTGCTGCCACCTAAGCAAATCAAATTCAGTAATAAATGTGAAATCAATTTCAGTTAAAGACATATTTTGCAAAGATGAGCAAACAGAGCAGGACTTTAGCAGCATCAAGGGGTATGTAAACAGAACTACATGGAGGAAGTATAAGCTGGGGTTTGCTCACTGATGTACTGGAGGAGTAAGTTTCTGGGTGAGTGGAGAATTTATAAAGACAAGATCTAAATCAGCCCCTTCATCTCAGCGAGAAAGACATTTAAGATGCTGGTGACTGATGAAATAGTTACCAAGCTTTCAGTTATGATAAAAGTGAGTAATGATTTTTCTGTCATTCTTCACAGACTATCTTCATATCTTCCTTCTCCTGTCATATCTCCTTCTCCTGTCAAAACAAGAGACCTGGTTTTCCACATAGCACCCAAATGCCTCAGTACATTAGCAATAAAGCAATATGAAACCGTGCCACTCTTCTGTCAGCCCATGAAAAACTGGCTCTAGAGCATGTGTGTGTTTATGTGGTAGTGCTTTTGGCCACTGTTAATAACTACAGCAGGAAGCCCTGAATGGCATGTTCTATCAACAGCAGGCCACTTATTAAGTGCCAAGGATTTCTACCACTCCCCTTCCCAGCTATATTTTATGTAGACTGACAGGAAAAAAACACTTCTTTCACCTTCTCTCACAGCCTAAATAGAAATGAGTGATAAAATATTCATGAAAAGGAAGCAAAGAAGGGAGAGAGAGAAAAAAAAAATCTCAAGTTATAATAATGTTAATAAAACAGTCAAAAGAAGAGA
The DNA here is from genome assembly GCA_013401255.1 of Urocolius indicus. Taxonomy (NCBI): domain Eukaryota; kingdom Metazoa; phylum Chordata; class Aves; order Coliiformes; family Coliidae; genus Urocolius; species Urocolius indicus. Next base: position 4,860 of record WBNH01009551.1, read on the forward strand.
ATTCAGGGAAGGCAGAGGTAACAGCACGTACCTTATTGCAGTTGCCTCCTGGTCTGGCCTGTCCACATGAATATACAGAGTGATGGAGAGAATGAAAGAATAATTCTAAGTACAGTCAAGCTCTCTGCTACAGGTTATTAAACAAGGCCAAAACACTGGGTCAGTGATACTGCTTCTGAAGTTGTCTCCAGCTCACACCTGCAGCTCTTACAGAGGAGATTCTCTTTGACAATTGCTAGATGACACAATACTGTAGATACGTGTTTGAAAAAGTTTCAGTTATTAAAGCTGCTGAGTGGGAAATGGTGCAAAGAAATTTGTAATACTGTGATAATGTGATGTAATACATCAGTTTATAGCAGGATCTTGGATGAAAAGTTGTTTCAAAATCCCAGATGGAAGGTAAACGTATGGTATATGTAACAATGTAAATCTCTCCTCTGTCTGTAAATTAGTGTTAACATTAGTACTACATTGAAGTTAATAAGTACACTTAAAGATTAGGTGTCCTGCATGTGTTATGTGAATGCATTTAAATTCATTCATTCATTCACATAAAATATACAGATTAATTTATTTTCCATAAATCATCTGTATGCCACTTGAAATCAGTGTCTCTGTTGAAAAACTGCCTCTCTTTGTAGAGAGACTGTTAAAAACAGTCTCTCTACAAAGAAGTGCTCCTTAGAGTCTGACAAAAAATTTCAACAGAAACTCTGCCTTTTTGAAAAGGCTTCAGACTTGGTTTTGAGATGTGGGCAGAGGCACCGACACAAGGGCATAAAGGTAGAAGAGTGTACAGTTCAATGTGCATTTGTTAAGAATTTGGTGGCAAAATCTCTCAAGTTTTCATGCGCAGTGAGCATGCTCTGTCTGCTCACTGCAGACAGCAAGAAAAAGTACACAACTTCAGAGATCAGCTGAGTTTGTTTCAGGGATGAGCAACATGTCTTGGAATTATATTGTGTTGCAGAAGCTGTTATGATGTAAGGTGCTGAATTTGAAAGCAAGAACACTTTTTTTCTCCTAGTTATTATTGCTACCCCTGAAGCCCATGAAGGGAGGAGGAAAAAAGTAGTAGTGCAATGAGACTGTGAGAGCTGTGATACTTTACGTGGACTGGAAGGTAGAGAAAAGGTAAAGAGAGGGAGATTGCTGAAGGAATCGGGGATTGAAGAGTTTAGGTTTGGAAAGAGAAGAGTCTTTGTAACTCTTCAGCCCCTCAGTAGTGCTGTGCTGTCAGCAACAGCTGTGAAATCCAAACTCAGAATGGGTCTCAGAGATGAGAAAAGCACAAAGAAAACAATAGTGGATACAAGCCGATACAGAAGAGGTCTGTGCCATGAATGTGAACGATCTAGTTGGACATCACTGTTTTGTTTTTCTGTTAGAAGCCAATTTGTAGAATTATATATCTTTTACAGGAATACTTTTTCCAAAGCAACAAGTTTGGTGAAAAGGAGCTTCAAAATGGTAGATGCCCATTCTGACCCTTTCAAAATTGAAAATCTTGGGTTTACGGCATGTAACAAGCCTTCATTTGAAAATGCAAGCTGTGATTAAGAGACTAAAATTATCAGAAATAAAATGAAACACTTCTAAATTACATAGAAGCCTCCTTCAAATGAATAGGAATCATGCATTTAACTTTCAGTCTATGAAAAATGTGACATTTCAACTTCTAAGCCCTATTTGTGGTGAATATTTTCTTTTAATTGGGACAATTTTCCTAAGTGGGAAAAAACCATCTGTTTCTCCTTCCTTCCAGCTGTGGCTTTGCTATTTCGCATTTCTTTGCTTCAGATCTGTATGTGCTGGGTAGCATTTCAATGAGAAATAAGGGAGGAAGGAATTCAAGGGCTTTATGTGCTTTTTTAGCAGGAAAATCCCTCTCTTAAATGTTATGGTCATAAAATCAAGAGCCCATAATACATGAAATGTCAGAATGTAAATGTCCTTTCAGCCTTAACTCAGCCATCTCCTGCTTATACACTACAATGCAGTTTTTCTTTTTATGATGACCTGCTTCTTTCCCCAGAGCCTCATGTTACATAAATAGGTATTTTCTGAGTGAATAGGGGTTTTTTATTGTGTGTTATCGCCATCATTTAACGTGTTTTCTTTGACATTTTGGACTCATACCCTAAGGTCCTCTTGAAGTAGTCATTCCTTTGAAAGATGGCTATACACTATTTGCTGTTTGTATCACTTTGAGGATTCTAAATCAAAAGGTATTCCGTAAGAATATTATTTCCTTTTATGTTTGTAATCTATAGTCATCAAATCTACCTTGGAGCTCTGATAGTTGAATTGTAGACACTAATCCAGCTGCTTATGTTTTCATCTCATTCAATTAAAGGCACAAGCCAAAAAATTAAGTAACTGTAATTTTAAAAGGCTTGCTTTTTGCTGCAAAAGGATATGGCCAAAACATTTTAGTATTGTCTGTAAATGTTTGGGACACCGATCTAAGCTGAGCCTTAACTGTTTTAGTTGCAGTCAACATCAGAATAGTTATGCATTGGGCTTGTTTTTCCTCTAGCCACTAGCATCAGGAAACTTCACCTTCCATTTATACTCTAAAAGGATGAAATATCCAAGGAAAAAAATAAATATGTACACCCAAGAAAAGCAAAAACACCGTTAAAGTAACCATAAACCAGAGTATTTCAAAGAAAAGAATCAAAATACATAGAAATATGTGTCCTACGGTGGGAAAGATTTTACACAGCACTCTCACAGCATGTGCATGTGTGTATATATGTATATGCATACCCATCTTCTTTGCCAATTCCATTCTCCAAAATTAAACTGTATTTCATTCAGGTTGTTCTGGAGGTTTTCAGATAACATTATCCACAAATCTGTTTGCATTTGGATTGCAGTGGTTCATGAATGACCTTTTCAGTACATTCGCTATGCAGTATCTTGATCCAAGCAGATTCTTTGGCTTGGGCTCACTCCACCCTCCCCTGGGCTTTGAACAAACCACTTCCCCAGGCTCAAAGAGCCATACTTTGGTTGTTTGAAAAACTCATTTAACACAATTGATTGTAACATTCTCTTTCTCTTTTTCCCCTGTCATAACTTCCTGATTGCTGTTCATCTGTACCAGATGTGTGCTTTATATTTCCAAACTACATAAACTTACTGCCTCAAATGGTTCTCTTTTCCCATCTGCTGTATATTTATATTTACAGTAGCAAGTTAACTTGTATACTACAGCATATAGTTAACTGCAAGTCTGGAAAAGCAATGGGGAATTCTTTTCTTAGAGATGCAGTTCTTGCCATCTGTAGCCATATCAGTCCTGTCTTCAAAAACATCTGACTACATAAGCTACACAAGGCAGCCTTAGAGACAGCCACCTCCATTGAAGGTCTGAGGTACTGCAGGGAGTAATAGTAGTGTCAAAGCAAATGGTACCTTTTACTCTGAATCAGTCCTAAAGCCATACACTACCATGACGAAAGGGTGACAATGTCATCCTGGGTGACACTCTTCTAATGAGATAAACAGCAGTGACAGTTGAAAATTATCACTATAATCTGCTGCTCTGTATAAAACTGGGAGTTTAAGTGGACTTCTGCGTGTGCATATCTACTTTCTATACCATTTTTTTTCCATAATATTAACTGGGAGACAAAAATATTCAATGTTTTAACAAAAATAAGAACAAATTCAGCAGAATTAACCTGTTTCAGCTTTTCCAATCTAGTAAAAAGGGAATGATAACTACTTTCCTCAAGAGCAAGATTCTTATGCCATTGCATATGCAGAAAAGTGATGTGCCTGTCAATCGAGACATTGCCTACGCATGCATAAAGACCAATACAAGCACAAGGGTACAAGGACATCTTTTCCTTTATGTAGGCTTTAGAACTTATCCTTAAATTCCTTCCAGTGTTTTTTAAAAGCGTAAGGGAAAATTCCAGTTTACATTGATTCCTTTGATCCCTGCACACACACAGATGTAATACCCCTTGGGGTGGAAGTTATTTTAGATTAAAAAAAGATCACATATTTCCTTTTGACAGAGGGTATAAAATGCCTGCAATTGCCAAATCTTGTGGGTTTAATACGTATCTAGTGTTTTCAGAATTCTAGCTCCTGAATTTATGGGATCATGCTGAATGGTAAACTAAAGCATAGGTACATGTATCTCTCATGAAATGTCACCTGTTTTGACTGGTTCTGAGACCTAGGGTATCACATAACATTAACAAAATAAAATGTGAAGGTTCATCAGCTTGGGTTATTAATGAGAGGAGTAGCATTGCAGTGTTCTGACTAGCCCAGTCACACTTCTTTCAGTCTGCAGGAAAGATAAGAGCAGCAGGTATTGAAGCATACATTTTTAACTGAGACAATTTTGTCCTGAGAAAACCTACTCTAAGCTGTAGTTACCCCAACAATGGTCTCTCTTTCTTTACTTTTCTTCCTTTTAACTTTTTCTAAGGTAGAAAAAAAAAATCATCACATTCCCAATTTAGCTGAACAACTGAATCTGTTGGAGAGGACTCCTCGCAGATAATACAAAACCTTCATTTATGTGTAACAATATTCTATTTAGAAATAGAATAAACCTAAACCTAAGCACTTCCATAAACAAACTTGTATTTTGCCTTTCCCCAGAGGATTTATTCTTTTGTTGTGTCTTCAGGGGTGTCAATAGACAAAGCAAATTGTATTACATGGCCTAAAATTTAAATCAAATCAAACCAGAAATATGCTATGCTGAATGATCTCTATACATTTATTTGCACTAAGAAAACAGTTCTCCTACAAGGATTAGGAAATGAATGTTGTAGTTATCATTCTCATTTTGCATGCAGAGGCATAAGACTCAAAGGGATGACTCTCAGTCCACCTTGGCAACTACTTCTTCTGTAATAGGACCATAAGTCCTCTATCTAGCTGAAAAAAAAAAATCTTTTCTTTCAGATTTCTTTTCTCATCAAAGATGGGGAATGATGTGTATCTCACCAGCTATGACAGAAGGATCTAGAAAGGACTTGGAATTTAGGCTCACATCCATATTTATTCCTGCAGCTTGAGAGTTGTTTTTGACTGGGTTTGAGGTGGTGGAAGATGACTTAGCTGTTATTGTCCATACATCTTGATCTATGTTTTTCAAAAAACACAGTTCATGAAGGATAAAGGAAAGCCCAGAGTTATTTTTAACTACTAGTGATTTTTACTTTAACTATTATTGGTTTTTGTCATAGTCCAAGATTCTGTGGCACTAATGAAAGCCAGAAGTTAAATCCTGTTCCTTCTTTTTACATATTCACTCTTTAGCAGTATAAGACATCTGTATATTTTGTATGCAGAGTAGAGCAATAATTTATTCAAAGTACTTCACCTCCTCTTCTATTTCTGAACCAACTGTGAGGAACGTAGCATTCAAGTGTCTTTGAAAAATAAATCTGGCAATTATTTCACGGAGAAACTGGTGCAAGTGTAGAATATTTGAAGAGGGAAAGTGTTAATGCTGTGCTAGTGTCACTGAACTGGCGCATGATCTGGGTCACTTCATTTTAGCTGTTCTAGTGTTGTTCAGGAGCAAAAATACGCAAAAAAAAATAGATGGAACTTAATCAGCAAAGCACAAAAGAGTGGTAGAATACTTAATGTTTGTCAACAAGTTTTACTGAAAACGGGTGGAAAAAGAAGGATTGGGGTGAGGGGACACCTCTTTGACTAATAGATGTAAATGCAGAGATGCGCGTTATATAATTCTGTAAGGGGCGCTGATGTAGCATAGCGTGAAATTTTGATTTTAAATTTCATGATATCCAATATCAGCAGAGCACATAGTCAACAGATTAATAATTATCTCAGTAACAGAACAAAACATGACTGATTAATAAAGAATTCTTATCACAAACAGTAGCGTTGTCCCCAGTGGGCTTCTGTAGAAGTTATTACCAAGTCAGATATTATGCAACTTTCTATTGATTGCCTAGAAGAAAGATGAAGCTCTTGATGGCTAAATTTTCAAATGACACAGTGATACATAAAGCAAGAAATAATGAAAAGCAATTTGTATCATACAGTAGGTTGGATTCCAATAGAATGAACTGTCCAAAGTCTATATAGATTGACAAAATGTGCCTCAAGTCTTCAGGAATCACCTCCAATACTAAAGTTCAATTTTGAAAAAGAGATCTAAATTAGCTATTTCTACTCAGGGAAAAATGAGTTCACGTAATCTACCTATTTTTGCAAGAAAGGCCCTAAAATAAATTAGAATTGTAAAATGGTCTGCAGAAGAAGTCTTATAAAGAGCAGTTGAGGTAGCTGGAGTTGTTCAGCCTGGACAAGAGCAGACTGAGGGGAGATTGTACAACCACCTGAAAAGAGGGAGTCAAATTCTTCTCCCAAATAACAAATGATAGGACAAGAGGAAATGGTCTTAAGTTGTTCTAGGAGAGGTTTGGATTGGAGTTTAGGAAGAATTTTTTCACTGAAAGGGTTGTTAGACCCTGGCAGAGGCTGCCCAGGGAAGAGATTGAGTCATCTTCTCTGGATACAGTTAAAAGACGCATAAATGAGGTGCTGAGGGACATGGTTTAGTCCCTGGATAGTCTTGGCAGTTTCAGATTAATGACTGGACTTGATGATCTTAAAGGTCTTTTCCAACCAAAATTATTATTTGATTCTATGAAAATTAAAAGGACTTAAAAAAAATGAAGAAAATATTGCTACTTCTTTAAAAAATAGATATAATATCTCTGCAACTATTGTTTTAAGCACTTCAGTGAAATATTACATTAGTTTTATATGAGTAGAAAATAAAATGCTTCTTTGTCATTTTTTATAGAGCTCTCAAACAGTCCTTTAGTATTCATTGCAATTTACTGTTCTTTTCAGAACTGTAATGGAATAAAGGTTATTGACATGGTTAAAATAAGCTTCTTCCATAATCTGAAGACTTTATGCTGTTGGCTAAATGTTGCAGAAATTAATGTTAATTTCACTTTACTATTATTCATAGAGTCATAATACTCAAGGTTAATGCGTGCTATGAGGGCTTATTCCTGAAAAATGTTTGCAAATCTTGCAAGTTTCATAAATTTCAACACATATCATTTGTCCAAAAATTCCTACCAGAAAACATGGTTGATTTTAATTCATTCTTCATCATCTATTTCTCTCTTAAAGCTTTCCATTCTTCCAATGAGGAAACACATATTACAGCACTTGCCAAAAGTGACCAGTCATGCATTTATGACTAGGTAAGTTAAACTGTTCTATAATTCTATCAACTAATATTTGTCTTGCCTTGAAAACAGAATAAACACTTCCAAATCATTAGTTAGCAGTTCAGATAACTTTGCAAAATATTCTAAAAGAAAAAGACTAAATATATCATAGTATTCCAAGCAATTAATACAGGTGATTCTATCTAACATATCTTAAGAGGCAAATTGTAAGTGAAATATGCATTAAACATTATGACTACAGTGGGACTTGTAGCTCTTAAAGGACATCTACTTAGATTTTGCAACGCAAAGGACCTAACAGATCTAATGGTCACATAAATCCATATATTCCAAATATCTCTTTCCCCCTTTTCATCAACAGTTATCTATCACATTGCTTTATTAGTAGAGAAATTGTCTCACAATTGTGTTCACCATTCATTCAATTATTTGCTTTCAAAGCTTTGTCCTTGATGGTTCCTGAAACAAAATGCTAATAGATGGATTTTGAAGGTTTTCCCTTGCCTTAAGGTTCTGACTAGGATCTTAAAGTGGAGGCTAAGGATTCCTAGGGCATTATTCAAAATAAGCTAGTTTCAGATTCTCAGCTAGTTACTTCTGTGACTCTCCTTTTTTTTTAATATATATTGTTGTTTGAAGACTGCCATAAAGCAGATAATTATTCTTCATTTGTGTATGCAAATTTTATTTTGTTAAGTTGAAGGCATGTTTATTTTTAGTAGTGTCAGACTCCATGATTTCAGTGTACCCAGACATTGCAAAACTTCTGCAAGAGACAGACACTTAATGCATATCGGCTAATTATTCAGGTTTATTTAAGGTACAATTGAATTAATGTTTTGCCTTTTCATTTAGTTAGTGACTGTCATGGTAGACTCTTTTGTACACACAAACAGAGATGCATGCACATGATTACATCTGTAAATCCCCTGTAGATCACAGGTTTAAAATGGATTAGTCTCTGTCTGATTCCCCAACAATGAATGCTTTCAAAATTAACCACCCACCAGATCAGAGTGTTTTGTATTCCTTGTATTGGCAAGTCAATAACAGACAAAAGCAACCTTCTGCTATATCCATGTAATGCAGTCTACTACTCTTTTAATACATACTCTTTGCTCTATTGTTTAAGGTCCTGGGTCCAGTTGAGGTCAAATTACTTATTATGAGGCCTATTAGTTACATGACTATTTTTCTGAGACAGAGGTAAAATAAAACATATCTATTCAAACACATTATCTGAGACAATTGTACGTTGGCAGATAAACTGTGAAAAAGTATAGCTTGCGGAGCTAGGCCTCTTGCTTTTAAATGAGCAAAATGGCTCTGAAATTGCCACACCAGAACGCTCCTCGGTGAGATCACATCAGTCGGTGCATAAAAAAAAACATGAGCAGGTACATGGTACAGAGGCAGGTACAGAGGATTGCTAAAATTGTACTAATAATGACTTTAACAAGAGATGTATCACTTAAGACCCCGAGGAACTGTCCACATGATTAAAAGCTTTATAGAAGCATAAGTCATCTAAGATATTATTTCTTATGCTTTTGCAGAAATTCTTCTTTCTATTCTTCTTTCTATTTTTTTTAATATCATAAATGCTTCATCTCAAAGGATAATTTAATTAAAGAACAGACATAAATAATGTTCTAATTGTATTTTAAAGGAGTTTAAATTTAAAAGCATATGGATATTGCAGATAATGATGTAATGTAATAATATTAATATTTCAACTAGTTTGCAGGTAAAGAGTGTTCACCTTATAAATATATTAAATTAGAAGGTCCCATTTCCATCAGGAAGCTTATGCATAAAATGTATGCAATGGGACATATGAATATCACAAGATACTGAAAAATAGAAAAGCAGACACATTTTTAATAACAGGTTCCCACAGAAGCAAAACTTTTAACTGGTCATTTTTTTCTGCAGTTCTTGGTTGCTCTTGATACGAGTTTGATAGTATGTTCTTCAATTTCACATTATTGTGCAACATAAACAAATTTATGTAGCAAAGATATTATATAACACTATGGGGTTTTTTTTGTCCAGCTTACTTATTGCTTACATGTCAAAGAGTAAGGGGTACAACAGGTACTGGGAGGGCCCACTTTCAGAAACATGTGTCTCTACTGCACCATCTTGTTATCCAATATCTATACAATATGACATATGCAATATAATGGACAAGGAATTTCTGGAGAGAGGCCAGCACAGGCCCACCAAGATGATCAGAGGACAGGAACGTCTTTCATACGAGGAATGGCTGCGAGAACTGGGGCTGTTTCGTCTAGAGAAGAGGAGACTGAGGGGGAATTTATTAACATTTACAAATATCTAAATGGTGAGTGTCAGGAGGTTGAGTCACCCTTTTTTTCTATGGTATCTAGTAACAGGACAAGGGGTAATGGGATAAAGCTGGTACACAAAAAGTTCCACTTAAATATAAGGAAAAACTATTTTACTGTTCAGGTGAGGAAGACCTGGCACAGGCTACCCAGGGAGGTTTGTGGAATCTCCTCCCTTGGAGGTCTTCAAGACCTGCTTGGGCATGTTCCTATGTGACCTGATCTAGGTGGACCTGCTTTTGCAAGAGGATTGGACTCAATGGTCTCTAAAGGTCCCTTCCAATTCCTACCATTCTGTGATATTTAGGCAACTAGCTATTTTAGTTTCTGCTGCAACTGTAAATATGAATTAACAAGTGGAGATATTTCAGACACATCTCTCCACAATAGACAAGCCTAACAATATCAAATCTATCAGTGAAAGCCTGGACATTTTCAAACTCAGAGCATGGTTTAATTCTGTAGTTAAAATTCTCAACATTGAGGCAAAAAAAAAAGGAAAAAAAAGTCACACATAATCAAACTCAGAAGTTTGGTATGAAATGGTACACCGGTATGAAATGAACAAATGTCAAAAGACAGTCATATCTAAAGCAGTATGTAACCAAAACAAAGATATGCCATAGCTATGAATTAAATATGTATTAACCAAGGTATAGTTAATATCAACTTGCATTGAATCCAATTATAAGTGAACAAAATGGTGTAACTACAAACAGTTGTCCTATATGTAACATGGTGATGACAATATCAGCCACAACGTATAAACATTTTACTATATGAGCAATGTGATCACCAAAGGGACAAGAATGGGTGTAATTGCACTAGGAGCCATACATACTAGGAAAGAGTTGCCAGACAGGGAATAAGTGGCAGCCCATAGGCACAACATCCTCCAGAATACACAAGGATGTCTGAAAAGACAAAAGAAAATTATACAAGCAGAAGCAAGAAGAGAGATTTCCTTGGTTTTAAGGGGGCAATAGAATTAAAATATCAAGGTAGGAAAAAGATGAAAGAAGTAATTTCCACTTCCATTTTGACGGTTCTCACAGATGACCTCTCACACTGAGCTGGTCACCTTCCTTTTCAACTAGGAGCCACCAAGGGCAGTAGTCATCACTACTAACCAAGCAGCATCAGCCCTGTGGCATTGGATACTTACAGCTAATTTAAAAGATAATAGTTAAGAGTTTTGTATACATAGTCATGATCAACATTGCATAGAACGGAACTATTAGCACAAAGTGTGTTATTAACTAACAAATGTAGTAGTATATTTTAGTCTTAAAGTTTAAAATTAACCTATCAGACTTTCAAAGATTTCCATCAAAGAGGTTTCTGATTCTCTGACTAGAGATAGACATACATACATATATATTTATGCATTTTCAATATGATCCAGCTACTCCTTATCCAATCATACTATTAAGGAAATGGTGTAGTATCCCTTAACATCAATTATATCAGAAAATGTTTCAATATTGATTTATCCACATTTATATATGTGACGTTTTTGCAAATGTCTCACCACTGTTGGCCCACAGTGTAGAACACAAGTGTGTGCTGGGCCACAGTGTGGAATACAGGTGTGTACCATTTTGCAAATACACAGGAAAGTATCAAATTTGCCTCCATCTCCAGCTCAACTATTAGTTTCAGGCTGCACTCATCATTACTCTTAGAAGCTGGACTAGGCTGGTATTTGGCAGAGGTAACAGTGAAACCAAGTAGCTTGATATACAGGGTGGAAATCCACATGGTAGTTTCTCAGATGGATGGTCAGGTCTGCATATTGTCCCTGAAGACAGTTGAAAAAAAAAAAAAAAACCACAACAACAAAAAACACTCTCAAAACAAAAAACACTCTCAAAACAAAAACCACAACAAAGACAACCACAAAACCCCCTCCAAGAATCCACTTCATATACAACTCCACCTTCATCAAAGGGCAATATCTCCCATCAGATTATCACATTCTCTCTAATTAGCTTGCCACTGACAGAGGAGCTCAGCAGCAATATACAATCTGTACCTGCTGCGTGTGTTTATTTTCCTTTTGTTTGAACAATGAGAGGATATATATGTCTTGAGTTTCTAGTGCTGCTAAATCACACTTGAGGGAAAAATGAAAACAGTGCTTATTTAATAAATATATGTTGATATTTCATATCTAATTGCTTCCAATGGGATCCTAAATGCATCCCATGGAGAGGAGGGAGTACATAAGTCAAAAAAGGTAGAAAACATGTGAGTGATGTATATATTTCTCATGAGTCATAGATAAAGTCCTAGAGCAACAGTTCTTTTTTGTCACTTCACTACCTACTGCTGCTGCCAGATAGATGAGAAAATGAAAGGAAAAAGGGATAAACTCAAGGAGCAAATGGCAAAAAAAAAAAAGCATCACTAAGAAGTAACATAATAAAAATTAAACCATAAAGGAGATTTATGTTTCCAAATCACTTGAGAAATAACTCTGAGATAGACATATACTGACAGGAAGTGTAATAAATCCCACAGTTGTTACAGCAGTACATTTTACTCATTTTAGTCCTACTTATGGTTTATTCATTTATTTATATACCTACAGATGTCTGCTTATAAAGTCACAGGTTCTGTATCTACTCACTATAGACAGTGGCATGTCAGAGGCTCTGAAAATGCATGGAGTCCCAGGAATTTTGTCTTATTTCAAGACTAATGCGTTCACTTTTTCACTACTTAACATCATTTGTGTTTCTCTCTATCACAGTCTCTGAAAACTCTGCTAATTTTCCCATTTCTAAGATACCTGATATTAACTTAATTTTACAGTTCCTCACTAAAGTAGTAAATATAAGCCCATCACCACCTCTTGGTTCTAGTAGCTTTACAAAATAGGCTTGTATAAGAAGTTCAATACTGGAATTAGGAGGACTTGGATGTCCAGGTGAAGCCAAATATTTCTGGAGAGTTAAGTAACCACAAAGTTCTGCAAAAAGACCCTGGTAGACAGAAAAATTAACTAATATTTGTTTCATTCTGCAGCTCTCAACCGCAAGACCTCACACAAACCTGTCTCCTTCACTTGCAAAATGGTCATTAAAAAAAATAAAGCTTCTTATCTCTAGATCACAGAGAGAGGCTTAGTATTTTAAAAGAAATCCTATTCACTTCCATTTCTTATGCTTTCAGGAATACTCCCTTTTGGCCACGTAAAAACAAGCCAGGCTTTAATCTTTCCTCTATAGAATTCTCTTTTCTGTAAGAGAAATCAGCTGGTTACAGGTAATGAGACTGATTGCTAGTCAGCTTGGCTACATAGGGCTGAGATATTTACCATCATTGGGTTCACATGTGAACTAAGACCAGGAACAAAGATGTTACACTCCTGGTATCCTGCATGGCCTTGTATAAGCATTCTGGATCCAAAGAGAGTAATTTTAAATCTTTGTTGTCGTATTTACAGAGAGAGATCCTCACTGTAGGTAAAAATGCTCAGTTATTGTGAATGTGAAGCTTATCCTAATTCTAAGAAGCTCTGTGAAAGATGCTAAGTGCTAAAGGTATGCAACTTTATCATATACATTTGCTGTCTTTCTGAGGCAGAGGGAAGGTTAGAAAAGGAAGCCCCCTTATACATAGAAATCTCTAAAAGCAGTATTTTCAGTTTTGAGAATTCTTTTTTTCTTCTATCAATGATTTAAGACTTCTAGGACTACAAATGTAGTTAGTCCTAAGACATTGTTTCTTTCTATTGTTGTTTTCATTCTCTTCCTCACTTAACATTTGCCCTTCCCCAGACTGAATTAATGAGCACAAGGCCAGGTTTTGTTCTCAAGACCTCTCAAACTAAGTAACAGAGGCTTGTTTTTGTTGAGTAAATAATATATAGTCTGGTACTTCATTTATCTTCATTTAGTAACATTCAAATTCTAGCAAAAGAATACAGCATTAGGCTAATCAGTAAGAATGATGCTATCATTATGTTGTTCCAGTGGCTACAAGATAATTAATGTTTAGTGATAGACACTTTCAAAATAACATTAATTATGTTATTAATGGTTTTAATTAACTTCAAATGCTTCTGTGTTTTCCAATAAGTTCCCTATATCTAGGAATAAAGCAGCACACATTTTCCAACTCTTAGTCTCTTCCTGCTGCTTGTTTACTGCAAACATTTAGCCTGAGCTCTGAAAAAATATCTCTGGAAATTAGCTTGAATTTCTATTGGCTATTTAATTCTGGTTTGTTTGGTTGGTTTTTTTTACTTTGTAAGAGTAAAATTTTAATAATAAAGAAGTTAGATGCACTTTTTCCCACGTGCTTCACCATATGTCTCATCTGCTGCGTGATGTCAACCTTGAACAGCTTTTTTTTCACCATGAGCAGAGAATGAAGATAAATTCTCTCTTTCTAATTATTTTTAAAAGCTATTTTAAAATGGACTTGGGGAGATTATTTTTTTTTGCCCTAGTGTTACCAGAATTGGGATGAAACTGATGGAGTCTTACTGTGTTATTTGCCTTTTGAGAGAGGAACTAGAGGCAAATATTCTTTACTTCCTCCCACTTCTCATTTTAAAGTACTTTTCTTCATAAACAAAATTTATGTTGATGAAAAGATTTCTTGTAGTTCTTCATTGAAATACAAAGGAGAACAGAGCTCCTAGGTAGCTAGCTCCTTTAAAACATATGCTTCATATATGATAGCCTTACAGAAAGAGATAAAACTAATATTGCTGTGTCTTCTGATTATATAACTATCTTAAAAGATGCCTTTGGATCAATTAAGGAGATTTTTAACTCACTGTGGTAACAGTAATGGAGAAAGTGTTTTAGCAGCATTAGTCAGACCTATCCAAATATACAAAAAAGAATTTAATGTTCCTTAAGACCAGCTCTAAGCTGAATTAAATTCAGTAACCTGAATTATAAACAATTTATTTTCTACTGCTACTTATCCTCTATTTTTTTTATAGTAAGCCAAAAAAAGATGAGTTCTGATGTTTTATGTGACTTCATGATGTACTGAAGATGGACATACCTTATTTGAAATTGCTAGGGTAGAGGTCAGTTGCAAAACAGTAGTGGCTTTAATAAATGTCCTATGCATTTCTATTTCAGTACTACACAGTAAATAAGAAGAGCTAATTCCTAAACATTAAAATTCAAAAGATATAGCATTCTGACTAAAAAATAATCTAAATTTAAAATATCACAGAACACAGAGATAATATAATTATGCCTTTCTCACCCTTATTCAAATTAGTTTTAATGACTTGAGAAAAGTGTCTGCCTGCACAGAATTCAAGATCTAGAACTCTATCTCGCATAACATGGTTATTTATATAGATTAACATGACATCTCTAGCAGTGATGAAGTGTACATGTATCCAAAACAAACTAAAGCTGATGGCAAGAGATGTCAAAGACATGCTTGCTGTAGAGAGTAACAATATGTGCAAGAGCTCTGGATCACATCCCATGGTAATTTTACTTATGCAGGCAGTCACAAAGCTCAGCATGAAGTCACCCTGAACCCTGATTCTCCAACTAGAAAAGTTCTGAAATCTAGATGAAGCTTAAAACAGTGTATGTTTTCTCAATTCTATTTGGGATTGGGTATGTAACTATATCACAAGCTGCTTTGTTTTTCAAAATGAAGAAGCAAGACTTTAAAGTAGCATAGGAGTTTTAAAATCATTCTCTGCAATATTCACAAGATATAAGCACATCCTAGGAAGACAGAGCTTTGTAAACCCACGTTAGGGTATCTGATTTGAGATAGGGATCCTTTACAATGCAAATGCAGTCCACATGTCCTTCATCAAATCCACTGAAATGTGAAAGGTTCATTTGGATATCAGGCTAAAGTTCGCCAAAATAAATTCTGTTCCATTAGAGAACAATTTAGAAGAAAATAATAATTTCAAACTAGGCAAGACAAAATAGTGGAAACTATCCCACAAGTGATAGAACTGCATTGTCAGGGACCTGAACTACTTTTCATCTTTCTTTGAGATGTATATGAATTCAGTGAACAGTGAAAAAATTCAGCACACTGGATGTTGCACAAAACAAGTGAGGTTTTCTATTTCAGCATTCTTGTTTTAACAAACTGCAGAGCCAGGCTTTACTCAAGTTCAGAGTCTATTCTCTTTTTTGGAAGCTCTTGAGATAAAGACCTGTTTGTTTGTTTATTTATTTGTATGTAAAGGATCTGAGAATGTGTCAGGAAGAACTTAACCGAAAACTGAAGTGCTGACATGCAAAGCCAATTTAGTGATCAAAAGCACAGAGACATTAGGAATACCACTGCTTGCTTTTTATCCCCATCTTCCAAAACTCATGTAAGGTACCACTTTCCTCTTGAGTCTAACTAAATATGAAAACCTTATAAACACAGCTACTTCACATCACCTTGATCATTTTGAATGCAAGATACAAGTAAATGCTCTTTCACACCTAGACCAGGGTCAAATCAATGTCCTAGAGGTGCTTTTCTTTTCCCAGCAGAACAATTCAACAAGCCTTAGAAAGAAGTACTTGACTTATTTTAGAAGAAATGTAGGAGAGAACTGCATGAGAAATCTCAAGAGGAAAATATAAGATGTGAAAGATAACATCACTGAGTATTTTGTGGTGATAATCTTATGTGTTCCAGCAAAACCTAAGTTTCTCCACTAAGCACAGCTAACACAGCTGTGTTAGGGAAACTTAAAACTATATTACTTTCATCAGTAGCTCTTTTCCTTCTCATTAGCTTTCATATCCACTCCTGAAGTTTCCTCTTAAATCGGGTCCCGATCCTTCAGCTTGTCAGCTGCATGGAATTCCACTGAAATTAGTGAGTTCACTAAAATAAATGAACTATGAAATGAAGAGACAAGTCTGGGATCTTTAACTGTTTGGAGAAAGGTCCACATTTTCAGATAGGTCTGTACACACACAGTGGAACTGAGAATCATAAAATCATTTTGGTTGTAAAAGACCTTTAAGATCACCAAGTCCAACCACTAACCAAACACTGCAAAGCCCACCACTAAACCATGTCCCTCTGCACCTCATCTAGGCACCTTTTAAATATTTCCAGAGATTATGACTCTACCACTTCCCTGGGCAGCCTATTTCAGTATCTAACAACACTCTCAGTGAAAAAATTCTTCCCCATCCCCAATCTAAACCTCCTTTGATGCAACTTGAGGCCATTTTCTTTTGTCCTATCATTCACACCCACCTTGCTACAAACTTCTTTCAGATAGTTGTAAAGAGAGATCATATCTCCTGTCAGCCTCCTCTCCAGGCTGAACATGGTCTCCAGATCCTTTACCAGTATTGTTACTGATCTCTGGACACATTCCAGCACCTCAATGTCTTTCTTGTATTGAAGGGTCCAAAACTGAACACAGTACTCAAGATGCAGCTTCATCCAGGCAGGTTTTTAAGACCTCCAGAGAACGAGACTCCACACCCTCCCTGGGCAGCCTGTGCCAGTGCTCCATCACCCTCACAGGAAAGAACTTTTTCGTTGTTTTTAAGCAGAACTTTTTTGTGTTCCAACTTATGTCAACCCCCAGCCTGTACTGGTGCATGGGGTTCTTCCTCCCAAGGTGCAGGACTCTGCACTTGTCCTTGTTGAACTTCATGAAATTCTTCTCTGCCAGCTCTCAAGCCTGTCCATGTGAGCTCTGTCATTCAGCCAGCTCTCAATCCACCTCACCGTTGATTCATTCAACCCACACTGCCTGAGCTTTCCTATGAAGATATTATGGGAGATGGTGTCAAAGGCCTTGCTGAAGTTAAAGTAGATGACATCCACTGCTCTCCCCTCATATAGCCAGCCAGTGTTACCAACAGAGAAGGTTGTCAGTTTGTCACACAGGATTTCACCTTGGTGAATCCGTGTTGAATCAGCTATCATGAGTTTTGAGATGGCTTCCAGGTTGAGTTGTTCCATAGCCTTTCAAGGGATGGAGGTGAGGATGACCAGCCTGTAGTTTCCCAGGTCCTCCTTCTTGCCCTTTTTGAAGGCTGGAATGATATTGGCCTCCCTTCACTCCTCAGACACCTCACCCATGCTCCTTGATCTTTCAAAAATGATGTAGAGCCAGCTCTCTTCGCACTCTTGGATGTACCCCATCAGGATCCATGTATTTATGGATGTCCAGCTTGTCTAATAAGTCTCTAAGCCAATCTTCCTACACCAATGGAAGGTCTTCCATTCACCAGACTATCTCAGTGTCCTCCAGGGACTGGGCTGGCTTTAACAGTAAACACTGAAGCAAAGAAAGGACTCAGTATCTTCACCTTCACTGCATCCTTGGTCATCAGAGCATCCACCTTATTCAGCAGTGGGTTCACATTCTCCCTGGTCTCCTTTTTTTGCTGCTAACGTACTTGAAGAAGCCATTCTTGTTTTCCTTTACATTTGTAGTGGTTTTGGTCTGGGCCAGGTTTTTTTCAGTAGCAGGAGGGCTAAAGGAGTGGCTTCTTTAAACAAAGAGAGTTGCCAGAAGCTTCACCTGTAGCTGACAGGGTTAAGGCCAGTAAGTTTTAAGCTGGACCCTGCACCTGACCCAGGCCTGGCCAATTAGTGGTAGAGGTAACGCCTCTGTGAATAATATATTCGAGTAGAAAAAGTTGTTGCGCAGTTGCAGAACTGCAGCAGCAACAGGGAGAGAGAATGTGAAAACATCTCCGCAGACACTAAGGTCAGT
>WBNH01009551.1:23294-84340 GCA_013401255.1 Urocolius indicus
TGTAATGAACTGACTGCAACCCCCATTCCACATCCCCTGTGCCGCTGTGGGGGGAAGGAAAGGGAGTCCTGGGAAGTGGAGGGGTGGGGGAAGGTGTTTTAAGACGGTTTTATTTCTCGTCTCCCTGCTTTTATTGTTTCTTTAATAAATCAAACCTTTTTCTCCCTAAGTTGAGTCTGTTTTGCCTGTGACACTAATTACCAAGTGATCTCTCCATCCTTATCTAACTCACAAGCAGTTTGTTATATTCCTCTCTCTCTCTCCTGTCCAGCTTAGGAGGGGGAGTTATATTATGACTGGGTGGGTATTGGCTTAAACCACCACAACATTCCTTGTCAGACTTAATTCCAAAAGAGTTTTAGCCTTCCTTTTTTCATCCTTGCAAGCTCTGGTAACATTCTTTTATTCTTCCCAAATTACTAGGGAAGGTCTGGCAACATTCCTGTACTCTTCCCTTTTTCCACTTTTCACAGACTTCTTTCCTCCACTTGAGTTGTTCCAGTAGCTCTTTGTTCATCCATGCAGGCCTCTTACCTCCTTTTCCCGATCTTGGGCTTAGAGGAAGTGGTCATACTATTTCTGGTGCAAGCCAGGATGTCATTGGTTTTCTTGGCCCCCTGGGCACACTGCTGGCTCATACTGGTGGTCAATAGCACCCCAAGGTCCTTTTCCACTGGACATCTTTCCTGGCACTCTTCCCCAAGCCTGTAGCATTGCATTGGATTGTTGTGGCTCAAGTGCAAGTCCTGGCACTTGGCCTTGTTAAACCTCATACAATTGGCCTTGGCCCATTGATCTATCCCATCCAGGTCCCTCTGAACAGCCTTCCCAGTCCTCAAGCAGATCAACACTTTCCCTTAACTTGGTGTCATTTGCAAACCTACTGAGGATGCACTCAACCATCCAGATTACTGATAAAGATGTTAAACAGAACTGTCCTCAGGACTGAGCCCTGAGGAACACCACTGGTGATCAGATGCCAACTGGATTGAACTACATTTACCATCGCTCTCTGGGCCCAGCAACTCAGACTGTTTTCCACCCAACAGAGTACGTACATCCAAGCCATGGGCAGTCAGTTTCTCCAGGAGGATGATGTGGGAGACTGTGTTGAAGACATTACTAATGTAAAGTATGTTTGCAAGAAAAGAGGAAAAGGAGGCAGGAGGAAGGATCTGCTAGGACAAGTCAGGCAGAAAACAGCCATCTATGAGAGGTGGAAACAGGGACTGACTTCTTGGGAAGAGTATAGGAACATTGTCAGAGCATGCAGGGGTGCAACTAGGAAGGTTAGAGCCCTTCTAGAATTAAATTTAGCCAGAGAAGTTAAGGACAGTAATAAGGCATTTTTCAAGTACATCAGCAGCAGAAGGAAGATGAGTGGGGTATGTGGGCCTGCAGCTAAACACAGAGAGTGCCCTAGTGACCAAGGATGCAGAGAAGGTCAAAGTACTGAATGCCTTCTTTGCTTCAGTCTTTATGGCCAAGGCCGGCCCTCAGGAAGCCCAGTCCAGCAAGGATAGTAGGATGGCCAGGACATCAGAGGACTTGCCCTGGATGGAAGAGGAAGAGGTTAAACAATTGTTAGGCTAGCTTAATGCTCATAAGTCAATGGGTCCTGACAGGATCCTAGAGTGCTGAGGTAGCTGACTGATGTGATGGCTAAGCCCCTCTCCATCATTTTCAAACAATCATGGAGGACAGATGAAGTGCCTGAGGACTGCAGAAAGGCCAATGTCACTCCAGTCTTCAGAAAGGGCAGGAAAATACAGGCTGGTCAGCCTCACCGCCATCCCTGGAAAGGTGATGGAATAACTCATCCTGAATGTGGTTACTAAACATATGTAGGAAAAGATAGTTATCAGGGGGAGTCAACAGGGATTCACCAAGGGCAAATCCTTCTTGACCAACCTGACAGTCTTCTATGAGTGCATAACTAACTGGCTAGATGAGAGGAGAGCAAAAGATGTCATGTACTTTGACTTTAGCAAGGCTTTTGACACTGTCTCCCATAACATCCTCATAGGAAAGCTCAGATAGTGTGGCTTGGATGAGTGTACGGTGAGGTGGATCGAGAGCTGGCTGAATGACAGAGCCCAGAGGGTGATGATCAGTGGTACAGAATCAAGTTGGAAGCCTGTGGCCAGTGGAGCTCCTCAGGGATCAGTTTCTGGGGCCAGTCTTGCTCAACATCTTCATCAATTACCTGGATGAGGGGAAAGCGTGTACCCTCAACAAATTCCCTCATGACATCAAACTGGGAGGACTGGCTGATTCACCAGAGGCTGTGCTGCCATTCAGCAGGATCTCAACCAGCTTGAGACTAACCTCATGAGGTTCAACAAGGACAAGTGCAGAGTCCTGCATGTGGGAAGGAACAGCCCCATGCGCCAGTACAGGCTGGGGGTTTAACTGCTGGAGAGCAGCTCTGCAGAGAGAGACCTGGGAGTGCTGCTTGGTAATAAACATAACATGAGCCAGCAATGTGCCCTTGTGTCCAAGAAGGCCAATGGCATCCTGTGGTGTATCAAGAAGAATGTGAGAGCCTGGTGTAGTTTGAGGGAGGTTGTGCTCCCCCTGATGAGGCATCCTCTGTAGTCCTGTGTCCAGTTCTGGGCTCCTCAGCTCAAGAGGGACAGAGAACTTCTGGAGAGAGTCCAGTGCAGGGCCACCAAGATGATCAGGGAACTGGAACATCGTTCATATGAGGAAAGGCTGTGGGAACTGGGGCTGTTTAGTTCAGAAAAGAGGAAACTGAGGGGGATCTTATTAACATTTACAAATATCTAAATGGTGGGTGTCAGGAGTTTAGGGCACGCCTTTTTTCCATGGTATCTAGCAACAGGACAAGAGGTAATGGGACGAAGCTGCAACACAAAAAGTTTTAACATTTAAACATAAAAAAAATCTATTTTACTGCTCAGGTGAGGGAACCCTGGCACAGGCTACCCAGGAAGGTTGTAGAGTCTCCTTCCTTGGAGGTCTTCAAGTCCCGCCTGGACATGTGCCTGTGTGACCTGATCTGGGTGAACCTGCTTCTGCAGAGGGCTTGGACTAGATAATCTCTAAAGGTCCCTTCCAACCCTACCATTCTATGATTCTATGAAAATCCAGGTAGAGACATCCACAGCTTTTCCCTCATCCAGAAAGTGATCACCTTGTCATAGAAGGAGATCAGGTTAGTCAAGCAGGTCCTTAATTATTTAATCAAGAAAGACATCAGTTTTACTGTAATGTATATCATGAGTAATAATAAGAAAAGGAATACATGTTAAAATCTTCTTTTAACAATATTGACTGGGTATTTATATTTTGCAACTTAGCCAACATGTAACTGATGAAATTAGTTCTTACTTTTCTCTCCAATAGATTAATTCCTAGATATTTATGAGTTTAGTTTTGCATTTTGGCACATATAACAGAAACAGAGGAGTTTGTAAATTCATCCTGACATGTGTTCTATCTTATTTTAATATGATCATTTTAATGTCATTAACTTTATTATGTCAGATTTTAGAAACTTCAATTTTACTTCCATGTTACAAAAGCAGTACTTTGAAGCTTTTGTCTGAATGACTTTTTCTAATGTTCTAGTTCAACAGTGTATGTTAAAGTGAGAGACTTAAATCAGTAACCCTGAGTCAGTTCCTGGTTTCAGTGAACCTGAATTTTATTTTCATTTCAGCAAATAACTGTACATTTCCCATAGACTTGACAGTGCTGTTCTTCTCTAGATCTGCCACCTACCCATCTTCAATGACAGGATCCTTCCAGTTCTTTCAAATATTCTAACATACAAACACCAATGTTACCTCTGTTTCTTCTTTAATCAAATTCCTCTGCTAAGTGCATACAACTTTGATGGCAAATCCATTGCTGATCTAATCTTTTGGATCTGTAAAAGGCTATTTCCTGAATATGGCAAGTGTTTTTTAAAAATTTTATTTTAACTTTTTTTTCAACATTTTTTTTTTCTAACAAAAGCTAAACATAGATCCTTATTGAGTTACTAGCCCAATTCCTGTGCTTCTGGTTTCTGCAAAAGTTCATATTCCAGGTTCCAGATCCTTTCTTCACCTGTCCCTGATTAAGGTCCACGTTACTCTTTGTTAAACTTAGTGCATGAGTTCATTTAAGCTGGCTCATCTCATTACACTTGATAATGTTTGAATAAAGATAGTCATATCATAAAGGGACCAACTTTCATTGCATCTTTCAAATCACCAGTATCTACACTGTCTGTCCATCACTAGGAAATTCATCACTCCCAATTAGAAGCGATGGTGTTTCTTCATAACAATATATGTTTGAAAATGTCCTTATTCACAACACGTACCCCCACAGCTTTTGGCTAACAAACAACAGCCTCTCAGGGGAGACCAAATTGACAGGATTGGAACCTAGATAATAAAACTTTAATTATTATTAAGCAATGATAGTAATTAATAATTGTGATCTCACTGGGAACAATTTCCAAGAAGAAACATTTTTGCTTCATTACAGTGTATGAGTGATGATACTAATAAAGGCTCACTTGAGGAACTCCACAGTTCCCAGTCTGCTTCCCCTAACAAACATTAATTATTGTTCCACAAAATGCTGCAGCTGAGAAGCCAGTGAGCAAGGACTTCAGTTGTGCTTGGCTGGATCAAACCACTCACTGCAATATAAGAGATAATGAAGAAAATCAGGTGCCACTACCTAGAAGAACAGGGAGAGACATGAATGCTCCCTCCATACTTTCTCAGTTAGGAAAACAAAACCAATCCAAACAAATCAGCTTTCTGGAGGTGAAGAAGGTAGCAAGCTTAGGAAATTAATTGCCTTTGCAATTAATAGCTTCAGCCTTCTTTCTTCCTTTTTCTTTTTTTTTCCCAGCCGAACAGACATGTGACTAATGCTGCTTTCTTTCCCAACAAATGGGAGAATAAACATATGAGTCTATTCAGTGTGAGATGTAGTCTGGAAATTAAAGCCTGCTGTGGTGAGTCTTGAACTCTGGGAAAAGAGCCAAATGAGAACAGATCAAACCTAAACTAACTTCAAAGAGCAATACAAATGTCCTGTTCAGTAAAGTGGAAGCTACTTGTTTTCTTTTCTTGATTCTAAGAAAATTTGTCTTTCTGAATAGGTAGCAGAACAGGAGTATGCAAAAAAAAAAAAAAAAAAGTATGATGAGAAAGGAAATGTGAGAAAAAAGGAGCAGGAAAGAAAAAAAATATAACAGGAAGACTTCTTAATGCACTGTTGGTTTTGTTCTTTTTAAACATTTGGCTGTTTCTCTGCATATTTTTCAACTCCTTTGTGGAAAAAGACTGATGTGAAATCCTCTGCCAAAGCATTTAAAATGAGAATGAAATATATTAACCAACATTTAGCCTGCAGGATTTCAACTCATAGAGAAAGAGTGAAAGACTGCTGTTGACCTGACTGGGTAAAACTCTTTCATGTTCCATTTGTAGGAACAGGATGGTCTAGGCTCCTACAAGTATTAGAAAAAAAACAATGGCTAGCATTCAAGGATGAACAGGGGCTAGAGAAATAGAAAAAGGATAAAGTGTAAGACTGGTGTCAAATTTATATTCATAACAAAATTTTATCACTAATTTGACTGAGTCCTTTTGTTCAGCTTAGTTTAAAAATAGACAATACTGTCATTTGAAGATGGTCCAATCTAAAGGAGCTCACAGGAATGCTAAAAAAGAGCTTTGTTTTATTCCAGAAGATGAAGATACAAGAATGATGATTTTCTGCACTGGTAAAAGTACACTACAATGAGTACTACAGCTTGTTCTTTAAAATGAAGCAAACCCTCAAAAAAGCCTTTTATACAATGAACGTTTTTTCTTTTGTCTTAGAGAAGCACTGAAAAGAAAGGAGGAAGAAGAATTATCTCAGAATGAGCAAAAGATACGTAATTACATAGCTCATGGGGAAAGATGACAGGAATATTTAATTGAAAAAATTGAAAGAAAGGAAAAAAAGGAACTGTCATTATGAGGATGAGTAAAATGCCTGTTCAGGACTTAAATTTTGTAGATCATATGGGCTTATGTGGAATGCATGTGTCTTTTCTGAGCAGAGTGAACCCTTCCCACTTCATTTTTCACTACTCTTATACAGTATTTGGTTATTTCCAGACTAGGATTTACCATGTGCTTCATAGGCACATCCAGGTCATTCTCCAGTTCCAGTTTTGTTCATCGTGTATATTAAGGTGGCCTACTAAATACAAAAAATAAAGTAGATCTGATATCTTAATCTAAATCTACTTTGCTTTTAATTCAGGACTAGATCTTGATTATTTTTAATTAATAGTTGTATTTTCATGGGTAAAATTCCATATAAGTTTATACACGTAAAATATTATTTTTAAATAAATTTCTTTGTCTCAGTTATGCCACTGCAAAAATGTAATGGGTCTAACCCAATAAAACAGTTCTCTGTGTAGATCTTTACATTTTTCAGACCACTATACAAAAAGCAGATAATTATTCAAATTACATTAAATTAATACATGAGGAGAATGTAATAGATGTATTGCAATATATTCTCAAGATCATAAAAGACTGATATTTGTTACAGTGGCTCACGAAATCTTGCAGGAGAGATTAATTTAAATTGCTTTGGATTAGAAACACTTTCGTACAAATTGGAAACTAGCAGAAGGGCCATAAACAAAGGTCAGCGAAACTGTAGATAAACAGCAGTTCATTACAATGAGCAGGATGAGTCTAGCAATTACTGTATCGATCACTACTAGCCTTGTTTTCATTTAGCGACTTCATCAGCACAGGGAAAACAAAGGCACACTTTTCCGTATTTGTTTTCATTTTTAACTTAACTTATTTGGACTCTTTTTATGACCCTGTTGCATTTATCTCCTGGAAATATTCTAGGAAAGTAATTTACTGGAAGAAATCTTCATGCAAGAATTTTAAATGAAGATAAATGTTTAGAGAATACAAATCAGAACCAAAAAAATCCTGAGTATTTGCACCAAAAAAAGGGAAGGGGTAATAATCTGATCTCTGAAAACAGTCTTTCAAATAATTTATCAAATAGCTTAAAGTGAAGGAATTATATCTTAGAGCAGTTTAAATCTCAAAGAACCTAGGACAATAATAACTGGAAAATTACACCTGAGAAAACATTGTCCTACTTTTTCCAAACAATGTATTTTTGCTTTCTGTTGGGTCATTCCTATTCGCATGAAAAAAATAGAAAATAAGTCAAAGATATTGTTTAGTACAGACCTGTTTCTTTACTACACTCCTATGCTTCCAAACTTAAGATGAAGAGCATTCAATTTTGTTTCACACAACTTCTCTCTGAGAAGCTGAGGCAGAAATTACCTGTTCCACCACAAGGACATACTTTTCTTTGCCTTTAATTTCTGATACATTAATAACTTACTAATACACCCCTTTACCATAGTACTTACCATTCAAACATTACAAATTGCCAAAGTCTTGACATTTGCCTGTTACTTTGGGGTGGTGCTTTACAGAGTCTTCCTCTGTCTCATTACTTAAATAGCTTAATTGCTTCTCCAAAGATCCTGGAAGAAAACTGCCTTGCATATCTGTCAGATCTGCAACTGTGAATAAATCAAAGACAGTCTACGACAGCCATTAACAGCTTTCAAAACAGTGTCATATTCACAGATAATTCAGAGAAAAAGACAAAATTCTACAATAAATGATTCATTTCAAATTATTCTCCCAGATCTCATTTCTACCAGTAACTGAAAAATTTGTCTACATAAGGGTTTTTTTTTAAACCCATCACTGTAGCATTTAAGAACTAAAACAAATGATGATAGCACAATAATTTAAGAATTGTGCCATGTTGAATGCTGAACACAACAGCTTGGATTTCAACTCCTTTCACTTCCATTTCTTAGCTGAAAAACATCAGGAGTTTAGGAATTTTATATAATCAGTGGGAGGGTTCCAGACTACTTAGCCTAACATCTGAATACCCCGAAAAATGTTCCATAAAGCTTCCTTATCTGCCTAAAACCTCAATGTTACCTTGTATAATGAGGGCTCTTCTTCCCTCAGTTACATTTTCAACTAGTCTTTCTGCTAGATTTGGGAAAGGAAGGAGATGTTACATCAACACTTTTCACCATATTCTCAGAGAGGTTGGATTCTGTGCCATCTGCCTTGTCTTCAGTGAGGTTAATCTGAGATCATTGTCTGTAAACAGTCCAGAGGATAAAAGAAATCTTAAACTTTCTCTTTCATAGATAGACTTTCATAGACTTGATCCTGATCCTGTCCATTGACTGAGAATCATGGTGATTTTTCACGGCAGGCTTTAGCTGCAGAATAATATCTTAAAATGATCATGGACTGAGATATCATGTGGTGCCATATCTTCCTCCAAATGTCACAGCTTGACTCCATTCATAGCTGCTTGTAGGCCTTAAATCTTATGATTTTTATGAAATACAGTAGGAATTTAACTTCAGCTGTGCTTTGGAAATACCACATTACCTGTGAATAACACAAAGTAAGGAACAATATGGTTTTGGACCATACAGCAGAAACTTTAAATGGACAGTCAACAGGAGGGGTTGGTACTGTGATATTCACTCTACTGTTAAGTGAGAAGCATTTAACTTTCAGTTTGTCATTCATACTTAAAGTATGTGAAAATTCAGATAAAGCCAGGACAGATACTTCCTTCTGGTAACTTAATATCAGTTTCCATTTGGAATCAAATGCGTTTGCCAATAAATTTTATTTTAAAATCTCTATGCAAGGATGGCTGTTCTCAGGAAAAAATTAAAACTGAATTCTTTTGCAGCTGTACTAATTCCCTATTCCTTCCAATAATTTTATGTCTTTGTCTTTAAATAGAGCCAAGTTTTCCCATAGTTAAGGTTAGGTCTGCTTGAACAATTTATTCTCAGACCTTTAACTATCATTTTAAGAATGTCTTTGTAGATTCTATGACCAGAATGTTTTTAAGAAATTGCTGTTATTAAAAACTGTGCAACAAGTAGTTTTCATATTCACTGCAAAACTAAATTCTACCTCCTATCAACTATTCTATGAGCTTCTTGAAAGCTGCAGTTCATATTTTATCCTCGTTGTGGTAGGCAACATGTTTCTTCTCATCTGTGCCCTGAATTGGGAAAACATAATCCAAATTTTACTATAGCCATTCTACATAACAAAAATAATCTTCAAGCTTATGTACACAAATGATACCTTATTTTCACTACACTAATAAGGCAGAAGACAATATCCTTACTCCCAGTGTGGGCATAGCTGTAATCATCCAAAGACGGATAGTTTTTCATGGCACTTGCTCCAAGGTAAGTAGAATATATTGCAACAGTGAAAATAAACCACATTTTGTTTAAACTGGAGAAGTGAAGGCTCCAGGGAGACCTTTTTGCGGGCTTTCAGTACTTAAAGGAGGTTAATGAGAAAGATGGGGACAGACTTTTTACTGGGTCCTGTAGCAATAGGACAAAGAGTAGTGGTTTTAAATGAAAAGAATGTAAATTCAGACTAGATATAAGGAAGACATTTTTTTACAAAAAGGTAGTGAAACACTGGAACAGGTTGCCCAGAGAAGTGGTAGATGCCCATCCTTGGAAACAATGAAGGTCAAGCTAGATGGAGCTTTGCACAAACTGATATAGTTGACGTCCCTGATCACTGCAGGAGGTCAGACTATATAACATATAAAGCTCCTTTCCAACCCAAATTATTCTATGATTCAAAGGTGGTGCATCCACAGTAAGATTTATAGCAATCTAATTATTTTAATTTTTAGTTTTAGGAAACAAACAACATTGAAATATCTCACTTATCAAGTCTGCATGTTCATGTGTATAGGCCATTCTTGTTTAAATCTATCAAAGAAATTAGAAAAATATTCAAAACAGAACTGAGTGCACAGGGAAGGAATCAGAAGGACATTTTGCCTCTTTAGCCTAAGAGGATAAACTATCACCAAACCTTCTTCAGTACAAGTTTGTTTAACTTTTTCATAGCATATCAAATATCTGACTCCATAACTTCCTTAAAGAACCCATTCTATCTCATAACTATCCTTGCAGTTAGAAAGGTTTGACCTAAACGAATATTTTATCCTCACTTTCACAGTAGACATGATAGAATCTTCTTTGTAACATCCTGATAGATACTTGAGGAACATGTATTCTCAAATACATGAAACCTGAAAGACATTTATGGTATTTTCCCTCATTCTTTAATTTAGAAATGAAGACTGCTGAAAGCAATCCTTTTCATGTATTTTACAGTGTTATAAATTGAATAACAATTCTATTGGATAATATTTTTACATAAATCCATAGCATTCATGTACAGTTAACTTGGGTTTATGTCAGTGTACTATATGATTATAAACTGCATGAAATATATTTATATGCTAATATAAGCATCTTTTCTGAATTAGAATTAATTTCTTTGCTGTAATCAAGCTTTCAAGGGTAGCCTGAGGACAGGGAAGAAAGGATCAGCTAAATATGTGCCTATAAAAGTAACTTATGGTCTGGAAAGTATCTTTTTGAAAAAGCTGCTAAAATCCTCTCTCAGAATCTATTCAGAAAGCTGTTGTGGTTTGAAGATACCTAATTACCTAGTGTAATCAAGTCCCTAAAAATTCGATTACAATTAAAGGTATTATTTGCTTTTTATGTCTTTAGTACTGGCAGATAGACATATCTTGCGACCTAAATGATTGTTCCTAACTCTTGGACATATGAGTAATCAGCACTGTAAATAATTAGTGGATGAAAAATCTAATGCTATCTAACACTTTTATTACAGACAGTGTAACAGACAGTGCCTAACAACTATGTCTGTCTCTACAAAGCAGTTCCCTTGCTAGAAGAAGGCTTCCCAACATGTTACCCACACAGAAAGTTTCCTAATAGCTTGATGCTTAAGACTTTTATGCCCAAAACTTGAAAGCTATATTTTGGGATCCAGATCACTGGGAATTTGACAAAGGTCTGGAGCTATCACTTTTCTGAAGGCTAGCTGGAGAACCTGCCAAGAAAGTGAGTCTTATTCTGAGCTGTCATCCTGAGCCTGAGTAAGATTGATAGTCTCATCAACAAATCCATAAGGTAAAAGCAGAAATATGCCAATCAGTAGTTCTTGTGACAAAAAGGCAGGAGAGAGAACTGCACACAACAGCCACTTAAGGCAACTTAATATGAATTAAATTACTAATAAATGTTATCTGTGGCACTAAAAGCAACAAGTCCCTCCATAAGAAATGTGGATATCAGTGACAGCTCTTCTTCAGAGACTAAAAGGCTGTACTGAGGTGTGTGACTTTGCAAATAAATTGATACAGTTAAAATAGGAGCAAGAGGAAGAAAAAATATGATTAAGCAACACAAGTCAGATGTTTTATACTGTTCTTTCTCTCCCTTTTGTACAGAATGCAACAAAGTTGTCAGCAGCTGAGGATGTTCCTACACAAGATAGCAATATTGAGCAACATCTACACAAGACCTGAAAACCATTCCGTTAATATGAAACCATCCTTGAGGTAACTAGATTTGCTGGCAGCCTAGTCTTGCTAATTCAGAAATAAAGAGGCTCCAGTAACATGGCTATCTTTTGGCATCAAAAATACTTTTTCTTGCAAAGGATGTGGATGTTCCAGCATGTTTAAAGTGGATCACTGCACCATTTTCCATGTGCAATGTGTAGATATAACCACAATTTACAGAAGTTTAGTCCCATCTAGGAAGAGAATAGGGATTATAGTAGAGATACAGATCTATCACTTTTGTTACAAATTCTGTTTAGAGCCCCTCTCAGTGGTGAATCATAGAATGATACAATGGTAGGGTTGGAAGGGACCTTTAGAGATTATCTAGTCCAATCCCCCTGTAGAAGCAGGTCCACCTAGATCAGGTTGCATAGGAATACATTCAGGTGAGTCTTGAAGACCTCCAAGGAAGGAGATTCCACAAACCTCCCTGGGCAGCCTGTGCCAGGACTCCCTCACCTGAGCAGTGAAAGACTTTTTTCTTATATTTAAGTGGAACTTTTTGTGTTCCAGCTTCATCCAATTATCCCTTCATCCCTTGTCCTGTTGCTANTTCTTCTTGATACACCACAGGATGCCATTGGCCTTCTTGGACACAAGGGCACATTGCTGGCTCATGTTATGTTTATTACCAAGCAGCACTCCCAGGTCTCTCTCTGCAGAGCTGCTCTCCAGCAGTTAAACCCCCAGCCTGTACTGGCGCATGGGGCTGTTCCTTCCCACATGCAGGACTCTGCACTTGTCCTTGTTGAACCTCATGAGATTCCTCTCAAGCCGATCGAGATCCCGCTGAATGGCAGCAAAGTCTCTGGTGAATCAGCCAGTCCTCCCAGTTTGATGTCATGAGGGAATTTGTTGAGGGTACACTCTTTCCCCTCATCCAGGTCCTTAATGAGGACATTGAGCAAGACTGGCCCCAGAACCGATCTCTGTGGAACACCATTGGCCACAGGCCTTCAACTCGATTCTGTGCCATTGATCATCACCCTCTGGACTCTGCCATGCAGCCAGTTCTCAATCCAACTCACCGTGAATATTCACTTGAATTTGATAAAGTTTTCAACTTCATACCTAAAATGAATTTTCATTAATGAACTCCTTTATGTCACTGTCTCATTGGTAGTAGAGAAGAAATAACAGTAGCATGAGAAACACTGAGACAATTATTCATCACTTTTCTTACCACTGTCAGAGATGATTCACGCTGCAGTCAATCCATGTCAGGAATTACCTATTTGTGATTATAAAAACCAAGAACAAAAGGACCTATAACACAATTAGATCAGGTAGAGTGGAAAGTTATATAGAGAAATATATGCCAAATTATAAGCCTATCATTTTGAGAGTGAACATCATATGTTGCAATTTCCATGGAAGACTTCCTGTTAGCAAAAGTTCAAGCTTCATAAGATGTAGATATGATAATAGCATGAAAATCTCTGGAAATATGCTTTATAGACTTTTGAAACTTCCAAGAAGATATTATAAACATCAGAACAGTTGCTCTGGCTGGATGGAATCAAGGAATGTAGTTGGGATGTTAGCTCTTTGAAATGTTCAAGAAGAGAGAAGTCTTCCCTTTATTTCATACATCAGAGGCCAACCACACAACTGTAAATGAGCACTGAATGATCATATCATTTAATATTTGACCAACTTTCGATGAAATGACTTGCATTCTAATAGTGCCTAGTTTGTTTCAGTGTCTAGAAAAAGAGCCTGAGGTAATTAACTCATACAGAGAAGTCTATTCAGAAACACAAGCTGAGAGGAATATGTCTTATACAGACCAGTTAGCACACACAAATTTGCAAATTTAGTAGAAATTTTATCTCTTTGTTATCCCACTGAGGACCCCAACATGAACTTGAAAGAAAACACTTGTGCAGACAGTTCAAGTAATGTCTTACATAAAGAATCATTCTTATTTGCATAAGGGTACCTCAGAGAATATTTAGTGTTGATGCCTCTGAAACTAACCTATGAAGTCATCCATATCTGCTTCTCCTGAGTTGCCTAAACTAGTTTTTTCTTGGACTAATTTATAGATATCAAATCTTCTGTCTCCTGCCCTAGATGGAAGAAGCAAGAAGCAAATTGCCTATTTTCTTGGTTAGAATGCCTGAATTCCAAGAAATGCCAATACAATATCAACATAGTTCCTACACATATCATATCAGCAAAGCAGTAGAATGAAAAGCTATCGCTGAAGTCTCAGGCCTCTTTAAGTTCTTATAATGAAATCACTGGCTGACTACACAAGCAGCACACTATGTCTGAAACCCATTCCACAGCCAGGTGGTCAGACCTAACACTACTTGCTCTCCACAGGAAGTTTGCTGTTTAATCAGCACCCTTCTCCCCTTTCTCAGTCCTGCCTGCAGAACAGACTGTCCAGAACAAGAATGCGAGCAGCTGCTTTTTTAGCCCTTATGCTAGAACTGTGGAGTGATTGCAGACAGACCAAAAGGCTCTGCCCCATATGCAGGCACTCTGTCTATTTTAACTCTCTCAGCTACTTGAGATACATGTAGATAAAATGACTATTAATCTCTTAATGTTCTAATTCACCTACAGCTGAAATAAAGTATAGCAAAACAGGGGAATCATGCCAACATGTAACTGATTTACCGTGTACTGTATGAGGCTACAATATCCTTCATCTTTCTTTGGTTTTTATCTCTTCTCTGTTCTTGGCCATCTTCATTTGTCGAATTGCCAGAAGAGAGATGAAAGCATCAGCATCCTGGCAACTTTCCAGGTTGGAAAACTACAGTCTGACTACCTATATTCCCCAGATGGCTTCAACTGGACAAGATATTTTTTACCCCTTTTGTTACAAGCACAACTTGTGATGCTGGAGCAAAAGTTTTGCTGCATTTTCCACTGAGGAAAGACTTTCTGGAAGAGTGCATGAAGGACACCTATAGATGAAAAGAGCTATAGCAAACCATTATGTCGAGGAAGGTGAAATGAAAAAGTAATTCTTAATAGCAATTTATTTGACAAACATGATTCTTTTTCTATCCCAGATTTCCTAGGAGCACTTGATGATTTTTTTGATCTGTATATCTTTGTAGGATTGTTGATCATAGACTTTAGGGCTAATTCTTGGCCTTCAGCTTATTTATAAGCACTCAAGTTTACAAAGTTCTAGGATTGTTGCCTGGTTTTGACTGAGCCTACAGATTACTGTCTGTTTCTGATCCCTCATTATAATGGCATAAGTATTAGAAAGCAGGATTCCAGAGCTAATGTTCATGTCCACAAACTCATCAATTATTTTTTCATAATTTATCTTTGAGTTTTCCATCAGGAAAAAGAATTATTTCCTATAAATCCCTGCTTGCAAGCTCATTTGTCAAAATATCTAAGGAACATTAAAATGTTTCAAATTATACCCTGAGTTGTGTTTGTTCCTGTGATCTTCACCTTAGGTCTGAAAAAGTAAGCAGAAAGAAAGATACTGTATGATGGGGAAAACAGCATAGGAAAGCAAGCATGGCAGGCTGTGTTCAACATTAATTGATTCCTTCTTTGTGTAGTTCAAGAGAGGACACTGTGGGGAACTCGGTATCATAGGCTATTTAAATACTTAACCTGATTCCATGAAAGCCAGAGAATGCTACATGGTTTTGTCTGCATCTAGAGACAACAACAAAGAAACCGCTTTACCATTCATTACAGATTACTTCTATCTCTCTTCTGCCACATAAGGAAGACCCAGAGTCCTGCTCCAAAGGCTGCAGTTACATTTTTATCCAAGTCTGGGATTCAAGAAATTTGAGAACTATAGACACTGGGAATCTATAGAAACCACTGGCTGACATTACATTGACCAGTCTCTTGGAAATACTGGTCTGTGGAAGAGAGCTACAAGGTCAGAGGTCATCAGACTAAGTTCATTGCAGTTGAGAAGTCCTTATAATGGGGAAAGAAGGCATCATTCTGGAGGTACAGTTAATGTAGAAGACAGCAGCCCAAGCTGTGCTATGCATCATCATGTCACCTCCTGCTCCTTGCCTTGACTTTCCCATCAGAAAACAGAATGACCACCAAAGTCTTGGTCTCGCTTTCCAACAAGCTTCATAATAAGACTAAGGACTAACATTAGCAGGGCTTCTTACATAAACTGCATTTCCTCACAACTGTGAGGAAAAAATGTCTTTATTATTTTATTATTTAGGAATAAAAAAAATTTAAAAGGGCAGGGGGCATTTATGATTAGGAACATTTCACCTAACCACTTTATAGCACACTTTGTAAATGTTGTTACCAGCCTAGATGAAAGGGCAGTAAATTGAGGATAGGGCAGCTGGCAGAAGGGATGGGAATGAAACCTCTCAATCTAGCTTTGCTGATGGAGACAGAATAACAGTATGTAATGTGAGGTTAACCACTAAACTACCAGTTTAGTACCACTCTTGTATGGCTGCTGGCATTTCATCACCAGTATTTTCAATGACTGTTACCTCAGAAGTCACCTGGCAGAGGTCATGTCTACAATAGCTCTATCTATACCAGGATTTTCACCTAGGCTAGTGTCAGCTAGCCCTTGTTCATTTTTTATCCTAGTAAAAGGGTCACATCAAAATTTATGTGAATAGTAAACAGACAAATTCTGTCTTCCTGACTGCGATGTCCTGAGCAAAATCTGTTGATTTCAGAGCAAACAGTAAACTTGTTCTCAGGGACACGACTTCAGGATTGTGATGGGAGTGAAACCTGTTTCCAGAGCCGCAGACCTAAGACCACATTTTATAATGCAGAAAGGCTTATCACATGAAGGCTAGGAGGGGAGCTCAACCATACTTAATGTTCTCTTCACCAGTACACCCATGCCTGTACATAATGAGTCTTATTTATTTTCTAAATTGTCATCTACATATATTTATTGACACTGACATCTATTTCTGGAAAATGGTAAAGTAATATCATTTAATAACTTATTGCTAAGATTTGCAGAATAGGATCTGGCCAATTTGAACCTGAGCCATTAATGTGCCCTTTCAGATGAGATGGCTGATATCGTGGGCTGTATTAGGAGGAGTGTTGCTCACAGGAGCTGATTTCTCTTTCCTTCTGCTTAGGACTGGTGAGGCCACACCTGGAGTACTGTGTCCAGTTCCAAGCTTCTCTGTATAAGAGAGACATGGACATACATACTGGAGACAGTCCAGCAAAGGGCGACAAAGATGATGAAGGAACTGGACCATCTCTCCTAGGAGGCTCAAAGGACAAGATAGCAGGGACTGTTAAGTCAGGAGAATAGAAAACTCAGAGGAGATCAACTTGCTCAGTACCACTCAGTCAGCCAAGTAAAGCCTACTGTGACTAAGAACTTTTGGCAGCTCAAAAGCAGGTGATACCTTAATAAGACAGAGAGTCATTCCCAGAGAATATAGAGAATTTCTACACGCTCTTATTTGATTTATAGGTGCATTGAAAATATTTCAAAGTCTTTCTCAACAGCATCCAAGAGTTTCTATTCTGGCCACAAAGTTAACTTCTTATTTATAGAAAACTGCTCAGCACTGTGCTTTTAATCTACTTCAAATATATATTTGAAAGGTGTGGGGACAACTCTGCTAGCTGTGGCAAGGGTCAGCTGAAAGAAGAATAAACTGTAGAAAGGTTCATATGGGCTAATCCACAGGAGGCTGAGAGTCCCCTGCCCCTTTTCACCTGAATAAAAAGATAAAGCTGTGAGTTATCTCAGAGCCACTGTGTGAACTATTATCTGAGATCCTGCAAGACAGTAGGTGAAAGTGTGGATTGTATAATCCAGCCCACAGAGTATGAAAAAGTCACAGCAGGGCTATTTTGGGGGATTTTTTCTACTACTACTGTGTTTCAACTGACATAAAAGGTTTCAAGATGAATGTGGAGACTAGCTTTTAAATAATCTCCTATAATGCCATATTCTACAGAAGAACATTATAACAATCATATTTTAATACCTATGTAAGGGATCCATTCCTATTAAACAACCAAATGAACCAAAAGAGAGGACTGTGGTTGACTGGTAGATCAGTTCATGTTAATTGCTTCTCCCAAGTTTGGAATACAGCCATTTTGACATAGAAACACAGCAGCTCTCTGTCAGCTCCCTGGAGAACCATACAAAATTTCAGGGAAAGGAAAAAAGAATAAATGAAAATACCAAAATGCCATAGCTCTCACCATATGCACAGGGAATCTGAAAGACAGACTTCTGGCATCCCTAGTGAGAATTTAGCCTGGCACATGAAGTCAAATGATCTTAGAAAATCAGAGCCAAAACTAGTTTCACATATCATCTAAAAGATAATGATCTAAATTCATCCATTCCTAGAGACAAGCCTGGCATTGTGACTGAGGAATGACTGTTGTAGGCTTTCTGGATGGATAACATAGCCTCTAGCTCCTCTTACATCTGCCTGATTACATTTTTGATCTAATGGATGCATTATTGTACATACTGCAAGAACTAAGCATCAACCTGAGGGGCAGAGTGACTTTGTCTGGCCCATTATGTTTCCTGAAATCCTTTCTGTCTCACAGACAGCTGCTTATATTATGCAGATTTTGTGATCACATTACATTGATTCTGCTGACTAACTGCATTGCACTTTGAATTCTTCTGAATATGCCCACAAATGAGTGGTATGTTCAGTCTGGAGGCTCATCATTCCTCTGTTTTCCTATGGTAAGCAAATAGCTGTACATTTGGAGCATGCAAAATATTATCTCTGCATATCCCATGTCTCTGCAACTTCATGATATGTATAAACTATCTTTCTTTAACCAAATGTTTTTACCATAGTAGCTTGGTGCTGACCATTACTCTAGATTAGATGATCTTTTGAGGTTCCTTCCAACTCTTAAGATTCTGTGATTCTGTGAAATCAGAGCAGAAAGATATGATTGCTACCAAACAGATCATAATGACTGCCTCATTTCAGCAAAGCATTGGCATAGAGTATTACACAAGTTATAAGAGCAATGATTTATGTTGATAATAGAATTAATGAAAAAGATGTTTAAAAAGAAAAATTAAGCTGTGTCATCATTTAATCCCTTTTAGTAACTAAGCACCACACAGCCACTCGCTCACTCCTCTGCCCCTACCAGCATGATGGGGTAGAGAACTGGAAAAAAAGAAAACAAAACTCATGGGTTGAGATAAGAACAGTGTAATAAATAAAATAAATTAAACTTAACTAAACTAAACTAAACTAAAATATAACAACAATAAGATTAAAATACTATAATAATGGTCATGAAAAAGAATATAACAAAAAGAGAGTGAAACAAAACCCAATTAAAGACAGATGATGCACAATGCAATTGCTCACCACCCACTGATCAATGCCCAGTCAGTGCTTGAGCAGCAATTCATCCCTCCTGGTCAACCCCCTCCACTTTATTTACTGGACATGACATCATATGATATGGACTATTCCTTTGGCCAATTTGTGTCAGCTGTCCTGGTTGTGTTCCCTCTTAACTTCTTGCGCCTCTTCTTGGTGGCAGGACATGAGAAGCCAAAAAAATCTTTGACTTAGTATAAACAGTACTAAGTAACAACTGAAAATGTCAGTGTGTCATCAACACTATTCTTATGCTAAATCCAAAACACAACACTATACCAGCTACTGGGAATAAAATTAACTCTTTCTCAGCTGAAATCAGGACAATGTGAAAAAACACAAACAGTAATAAAGAGATAGAGGTGCCTGAATTTATTTCAGTAGTCTAGACTGTCAATGAAAGATCAATGGAGCACTGGGACAGAAAGGGTGGATAGGACCTTTTAAATTCTCAGAAGCGCACACCATCTTTAATTTTTTTTCTTTAAATATCTGAAGAGCAAAGTAATAAGATCACTCACTGCAGCAAAACCAAGGCCAAAGCCAGCACATACTGTCATCTAGTTTAACCCACAGTTAAATGTGAGATTGCTTCTACCTTTAGCAGTATAACATAACAGCTCCTCATTAGACCCTCTAAATATACAGCCACCATCTTAGCCAAAGTAGGTCACAGCTCATAAGGGATTATGAGAGCTATGTCAGTCACTGAAATTGAAAGAATGACCACTTCTAATTTCTGTTCCTAACAACAGATTGTCATCAGGAAAAAAAAAAGAAAAAAAAAGAAAAAAAATCTGAAACTTTTAAAGCTGTGATAGTGGGCAGAGTAGGAAAGGGCATCTTCAGACTGAACTCATAGCATGCAGTGATGTTCTGAGAGTCTGTAGTTGGGTTACAGTAGCCTTTGCCAGACTGTCCAGAGACAATTGAATCCCAAAATGGATTAGGACTGTGCATGTGCTGGCCCCTCATACTCTCCTTTCTGCTCCTAGTGAGACTCCTTTGTGAGACTGCTGCTGAAATGATAAGAGCTGGCAACTCTTTGAGTCCCTAGTCAGGGGAAGGAGTTACAGACACCTATCCTTTGTCCTTCAAACACAAGGCAGATTCAGAAGATACAGACACTTTAAGTGAACACTATCTCCCTTGTTAGCTAGTTCCCTGTTTTTCCAGGGCTGACCTTTCCCATTCAATCAGCATGCAAGTTGTGTGAGTTTTGCACACAAATCGGTGGAACTTGCTATGTTGCTATGTTGTCGTGTTTACACCAGTTTAGGACAGCTTACATCCCATGCAAATTTACAACAAAGAGAAACTATGGCTGATGAAGAAAAGTGTTTAATCAGGCCCTGCTGGAATGCACCTTTCCTGCTTTTCAAGATGTGGTTATATAGATAAACTTACAAAGTTACCAGATAAAGGAAGGTCCCTTAAAGCAAAGAGTAGCTTTTTGTTCTCATATTGATGACTGCTTTCTAAACAAACAATTTCTCTCTCATTTGAAAACACTTGAAAGTATCTAGACCTGAAGCTGATGACATTTAGGGTCTTAAAAGTGAAGTGGGAGCATTAATTGCAGACACACATAGAAAGTTATTCTGCCTACAGTTCTACTTTCTGCTGCAGTAGGATACAGACTCGTGGAGCTACGTCATGCAGGAACATCAGGGAAAATGGTGTAATACATTTATAGAGCACTCACATGTAGCTAAGTTATATGTGGCTCAATGATGCTTCAAAAAAGTGTAAGATCTCAGATCTCTACTCTGTTCTCTACTGGCTGTCTCCAGCTCCACATTTAATCTATTAGAATATTTAACCACTTAAGGACAAAGATGCTCAGAAACCAGACAATTGCCTAGACTATGTAGAAAAATAATTCAAAAGAGCTTGGACATACAACTGGCCAGAGGGAGAATTCTTTTGGAATACATTTCTGGAGGAGGACAGATAAGCTTAGGCATGTGAGTATCTAATATAAGTAAAATCCACAAGAGCAGAATAAGAATCACAATTGTCAATACTAGTGCATAAAGTGTTTCTCTTATGCATGGATTCAAATCCAAGCAACTCCAGAACCTGAAGAGAGTACACTGAAAATCAAGATTTGGGGGCATCAAGCTATTGGGCAAATTTCTAGTATTTAGGGTTCCTCTTCCTACAGTGTTAGCTTTGCTGATAAAGCATCTGGGAACATTCCCAGACACTGGAACTCAAACATCTGCACTAGAAAACTATTAAAACATTGACTGATACAATTTTGGCAGGTCAAAACTAACTTTCTCCCAAGGCCATCTCCTCCCAGGGACATTTCCCAATAGGCAATCTGCATGTAGCTAGCTTGTTTTGGAGTTTATAAGAGTTTGTTAGCCTGGTCAATGGGCCATTGTGTACCAGTTGCC
Source organism: Urocolius indicus (assembly GCA_013401255.1). Classification (NCBI taxonomy): domain Eukaryota; kingdom Metazoa; phylum Chordata; class Aves; order Coliiformes; family Coliidae; genus Urocolius; species Urocolius indicus. Next base: position 44,608 of record WBNH01009551.1, read on the forward strand.
CTAACTGTCTGAGAATGTTCTTGGGAATGTTTAATATTACAGTTTATTTGTGCCCATTATTTTTGAGCCAATATAGCAGCTTACCACTCTCAAAACAGGATGACTTGCTCCTTCTCTTGACTATATGATCCTACCCCCTCCTTTTTACCAGTTCTAGGGCTTTTCAAACCCTTTTCTGAGCCAATTCAATTCTGTAAGCTGCAGAAATCCATTTCCCTTTTCTTGCCAGTGCAAGTGACTGCTGCTTTAGGAATTTGAATCAAGTCACTGCTGAGTCTGGCAAGCACAAAAGCCAGCTCAAGAAAAGCATGTCTGTGCCTGGAAAGAGGAGAAGGGTGAAATAGCAGGGTGGAGTAAGATCTGTCTCCATTAATGCCAATGATGCATTAGGCTTTGCCTTATAATTTCATGTGATTTACTGAAATTAATCTAAACTATTCTTCCAAGATCAGCTTGAGCTGATATAAGCCATCACTGGTGCTGAATTTGCTCTCATTCACTGCATGACCACAAATGCTAATGTCAAAACAGGATTCAAGTGAGTGAGGGGAATAGCGAATAAGTAAGGCTGAGTATCAGATTCAAGTAAAAGGTGAGACAGCAACATCAGGGTTTATAAACTGAAACTGTTTATGAAACTGTGCTATTGGGTAGCTTTGGAGGCATGTGCATAGCTAAAAAAATCTCAAAATGGTATTCAGATTAAACAATAGCAGAGAGGGAATTACAGGAGAAAGGGGCTTCTAGGTACCTTGAATACAGATAAAGACTGAAATAGTATTGTAAATACTGCTTGTACATGCTTTTTTCCTGTTTTGAGAGGTTTTTTTTCTGTTGTAAAAGCTGTGCTTTCCTAATAGCGTTTGCTCTATTAAAAAAAAAAAACCAAAACTGAATTAAACTCAGCAGGATATGGGGTTCAAAAAAATCTTGAAAGTTGTTTTGTTCATTATAACAATCAAGAAACACTGCATACAAACATGTTTGTGGTGCAATAACTGAATTCATCCTAGTATGTTGTTATAACCTTTTAATTGCAAGTATGCCTTCTTTCCAAGTCTACTCAGAAAACACAAGTGGGAAGAGGCAGTGGAGGAGAAGTATTAGCTTTCTGTTGCTGTCTGACTGATCTAATTTATAGTATCCCTTACCACTAATTGTTTAAATAAATTGCATTTTGCAGCACAGATAGGAGCCATATTAGATTTTTGGAATTCTGATCCAACTCCAGAATGTCTCATGGAGCAATTTTCATTACACTCTTGCGTAAGCTTTTTAATGGCTCTAAACAGTTAATTAAGTTATTCTAATAGGCACAACATCTTCCACAGGGAAAAAAAAAAAAGGTTTCTGATGCTTTTGTTTGATCTTTAGTCTCCCATATAGCTCTTCCATTGGGAGTTTAAAGACTTGCGAAAAAGATTGATTCTACTATTTTATAACTTTTCCCAATCCCTTTCCTCTCAAAAAACTTCCTAGGCTATTTAGAGTAGTACCCAGTGCAAATCAACACAGATCTGTTGGTCCAGCTTCCACTGTGATGATTTAACTGGTTGGGACACTATCAAGGACAGTTTTCCAGCGCTTGCCAACCAGTATTGTGGTATCAGTTGTGTCATTAAGCACAACTACGACTGCAACCATGACGCAATTGCTTTGGAAATGGAGTAGAACTCAGGGCTTTCACAGCACTAATCATCATGCAAATCCATTATGTTTACAAGTTATGAGTGATTTGAACAAGACAATGTCTGTAGGCAGAGGCAATACATCTTGTTAATTCATCTCATAAAACTGGAGGAAAGTGGAAAAGGAAGGTGGGAAAGTTTTCAGGGACAAAAGACTTTCTCAAGTCTTTATCAAGCCTATCATTTACATTGTTTAGGTATATTATTAGATTTGGATTAGATTCCTCCATATAAAGCCTTTTGTATCAGGATATCAGCGATTTGAGATACAGATTTCCTGTGGCACACCAAATAACATTTTTTAATTTGAAACTTCATTCTACATGGAAGCTAGTTCTATTATAAACAGCATGATTGAAAGTACCAGAATCAGTGCTTGTACTTATATCTTTTAGATCAGAAACCAACATGAGTCTTTTCCTATTTTTATTCTTCTCTTTTCTTGATTTTTCTTTTTCTTGTCCCATTTCTGAAATTCCCTACTTCTGTCTTTCCCTCCAATTTGGAGGTGATCTGTCTTCCTTTTTTGGCAGCTACATTCGCTAACCCAGCTGAGCACATACCCAGAATTGAAAGTAATTCAGTTTGTAGGGTATGTATATCATGAAGAGGAGAGGATGTTCTCATAAACAGATCTTAAGATGGGCTCAGCAGCCATGTTCATTGTATTTGTCTTTGTGTATGCAGTGACTTTCTACTGAGATAATCACTCTTCTATATTTATGTATATAAAAATAATCTCAGAGCAAATGACTGTAACAATTCCACCAGAAAGCACCACTTGGAAGCCTATCTCAACAGAACTCATCAGATGTTCTGTAGCAGCACCTGCCGAGCCCTTCAGTCTCTGCCTGTGTTCCTACTGTTATGAAGGTTCAGATGAGGGTGAAGGATAACAGTACGTTGCTTGTTTACTTGCAAGATAAGCACAATCTGATTTACAGACTTCAGCTGAGAATCACTTTATCTCTTGCTGAAATGTAGTCATATCTAAGCTGGAGCAGAGGCGACTCTTCAACATACATTAAGACTGGAAGATAAATAGTATTACGGATATTTTGATTTATTGGCAGAATTTTGCTGGGTACAGATCAGTTATCCAATCAAGCTGAAACTGATCCAGGACTTAGACTTAACACTTGTGTTTTAGGAAAAAAAATCAACAGATTCTCACAGTAACTATCCAGCATGTCATCTGCTGTAAGAGTACACAAAGACATACATAGTTAGAGAGCGTATGAAATTCAAATGTAATGATAATCACACAGTTTCTAGGTAATCAAAAATAAGAAGTAGTCTACATTTCCCCATTTTTAAGAATGTTGCAGTGGAGAGAAACCTAATCAAAATACCCGGCCAAACAAGCAAATCAGTTCCCAGTTGATTCAGCTGATCCCAAGGTTGGGCTATGCATCCATCTATGTCTTGAAGCAAATTTGAATTCATAACCCTGCTGCTGTCCCTGAAAATGGACAGTCCATGCCTTTTTCTTTTCTATTGCTGATACCTGGTGCCTTGTGAATCTCAATAGCAAAGCAAGATGCACAGAAAACATTAGGAAAAAAATGCCTTCCAACTTCCACAGAATCCCAATGAAACTCAATTCAGTAGCTGAGAGCAGCAAAGAAAGTAATGTTTGCATCTGTTACAGTTGCTACAGTTGAAGGTGTGAGTTGTGAAGATTTGCCAGACCCCTCAACCTCTGAGCAAACCAGAAGGGAGTAAGATAAACTGATGCCAAAGCATGAGCTGTTTCCAAATGCAGCAACCTGTGCAGAACCAGAAGGTCACAGACTGCATCTGGTCCAATTGCAAGTGAGACAGAGGGAATGGTCTTAAGCACCAAAGCACCAAACAGGAAAAAGAGCTTTGAGTGGTAATCTGTTCAAAGTGAGGATCAGGCCTGTGATAAACTGAAGGAGAGGATGAGGAACATGCGGGAGCTGCTTTTCCCTCTGCCTGAAAGACACCCTTCTTCAGCATTCTGGTAAATTACTTAAGTCTGCTCTACACATCTGGAGTAGATTCATTACCCACTTCCTTTGAAGAGGGGCACGGTGTGAGATAATAGGTACTTCCATTGTGTTGTTTCCCAAAATCCTCTCTTCTGGTTTTCCAGCATGATCTCCATCTGCTCTTTGTCTAAGTTTTTGGCTCTGTTTTGACTTTAGCATTGCATCAATCACCACTGACATCATTGGATAGCAAACTGTGGTCCCCAGGTATTTCCCAAGGCACAACTTCAGTTTATCTCTATTCTTTGTAAACTGTTTTGTAATGAAGATATAACTTTGGGAAACTAGAAGAGATTCTCCAATTTCAGAGGTCAGAATAGGAGTCTCTCACTCAAATATTTGCCAAGAAGTCAATTGAATATTTTACAAATTTCCCTCAGTCTTTCACTTTTAAAATTAATCTGTGATTTTTTTCCAAAGATAGTTGAAGAAAATAGGTTTTATTCTTTCAAAGCTCTTCCTGAAACTTTAGTGAAGAATAATCTAACCCACAGTAAAAAAGGATTTTTAACAAGAGATTTTTTTTTTCAAGAAACTGCTCTCCCTCTTCTTTAGCTAAGTTCTACACTGCATCCCAAACTGCCTTCACGAATGACTGATATCAATGTTAAGTTTTTAAAATCTGTGTAATATAGTCCACTCTTAGAGAAGTTTTAGTCCCAAAGCATAATTATTTCATTTGCTTCTCTTTCCAAAGTTGTCTGTGCAACATTTTCAGACTGATCAAATCTAGATTGTTTGGGTTGATGATCATTCTCTTGATCTGAAAAATTCAGCTATGTTCTTGGGATACTATGCTACACCTCTAAAGCTAATGAGGCCTTTGTCAATTACCTCAGTGGGAACAGAAGCACGTATTCAAGGAATACCATGGGTCCTTCCACTTCGTATCTGGGTAAGTAAATACCACACTGTCCCTTTAGCTGTGAGAACATCAGGAATGTAAGTTAATCAAGCAATCAGCTGTTTTAAGGAACAAGCAGTTTGGCTTGAGAAAAGATAAGACTAAATTACAGCAACAATTAAGGATTAAAGAAATAAAGGCAGAGGCAGTAGATTTATGACTACAAGCATATTGACTAAATGAGCCATGTAATAATGGCTCAATATTCCTCTAAGTAACAATTAGACTTTATACTTTAATAGGAAAACATAATAAGAATTCACAGACAGTCTAGGAGAGGCAAAGCTGGATCCTACCCAAAGCCTTAGTGAATGGTGTGTACAGAATTCTCCACTGAAATTCTCATGTAAGACCTTCACTACAATAGAAACCCTACAGAGAACAGGCCTATGTTTTTCTGTCTTATTTGGGAAGGTAGATGTCTAACATCCAACTCTTGCTGACAGTCTTCTCAGAAATCACACAGTGTGATTTCTTGGCCCTAGCAATGGAAACTACAGAAGCAATGAAAGTGACAAAATCGAAGGACTAAGTTTCACCTGTGGAACATGGGTGTAAAATTTTCCCCACTAAGTCTATCTACTATAAATGTTTATTTGGCTGAGCAAACCTTATCCTCTCTCTGCACAAGATTTTCCACAAAAGCTGATAGAGAGACAGATGGCAGAGAGCAATATCATTGTAAGCATGGAGTGAGATGGAGCTCTTTGTCTAATGCAGAAAGCCAATGACTGCCAAAAGGCACGTTTTCCCTGACCGATATACTGATATTCAGTGAAAATATCCAGGGCACTATAATTACTTGCAGGAGGTTAGTTGTTTTCCCTGGCACAACAGCCAAGCTTTTGGCTATCTCCTCATTTCCTCTTTTAATCCAACCCCAATTGCAACCAGCACATAGTACCAGGCTGCTCTAAATTATAGGGTCACTGCCTACGCGAACTCCTGCTGCATGTATGTGACACTGTTCCTTCCTACAAGAGTGATGAGGTTGCCCAAATATCCAGAGTAGACAATTAAGGACTTGTGGAAATTACTCAGTTTCCAAATAAATAAATTTTTGCAGAAAATACATCACATCTACATGCTGAGAAAATAAACCTCTGCAACAGTATCATGCAAATAGGTCATGTAACAAGCTAGAGTGCATATAAACTTCATAGTTGCATATAGTCAAGCTCAGCTCTCTCTTTGTTATACCAGGTATTTGCCAGTGCACCTCTGTTAGCACAGTATAGTCATTTTTTTAATGAAGGGGAGAACTAAAGCCAAATCCCAAGTAAAATACTTCAAGAAATTTTTGAATGACCAGGATATAATCACCTCCATTACTCCAAACTCTTTTAGAAGTTTACGTTTCTCTTTAAAGTGTCTGAACTCAGCAGGATCCTCTAAGACTCCTTACCCTCCCATTCCTGTCCCAGCATCGATATGCTTTCAGTACAGTTCTTTACAAACACTTACACGTAGAATTTTTATTTAAAAAAAAAAAATTGTGGGTTCTCATTTTCTTACTAAGATACAAGATCTACATTTTAATAAGCAAGATGTGTTCCAAGTAACGGCCTTCACTTGCTTGTTGCAACTCCCTATGAATATGAATCATGCTATGAGATTTACTAAACCTTTTATTTTGGGCTGCCTTGCAGAAGCTTTGTTTTCCTAAGCAATTCTGAATCTTTTGTTATTGGCTTTCTTTTCCACAGTCCTCTTTTTTATCCATTGGCCTGTTTGATGCACCTACCACATTCTGCCTCATAACCAGTTTTCGAGGATAGAGAATTTGTTACTTAACGGTACAATTTCTGACACTATAGAATGCCAATGCTTGATTGATTTCTGAAGTATTACCTTAATGTCAATAATACAGCCTATAGATGAATGGCATAATCTGAAATATAAACATCAACCAAGTACCATTTTGTTAACATAATGCAGTACTTTAAAAAATACAACATGAAAACATCCTAAATAGAGTTTGATATTTTGCTTCCTTTCTGATTAAAAAGAAGCTGGATTGCTCAGTGTTGCTTCTGTTTGATTGGCAAGCACTTGCCAAACACTCAAGGCTTCTGAAGGTGATGGACCTTGTCAGGAAACTGCAATCTGATATTGAGCTGCATAAACTCTTTTTTACTCCCCTGAATGTGTAGAATTTACAGAAGTAAAAAAAAAAAAAAAGGAGAAAATACTGAAAAATGCAGTTTTCCTATGCACATTCCATCGCACTTTTCCATTGCGCACACTCACTCAAACAAATTCTTTTCATTTTCTCCATTTCCTTGGTTTATTATTTTCCTCCTTAGCCATTTTAATTTCTTGTCTTCCTAAAGAGCTGTTTTTAACAGCTGCATCTCCAGCTGTCAAATGAATAATTCAGGGGAAATTTCTCACCATTGCAAGAATTGTTTTACAAAATACTTTAAAGAGTCTTCAAGACTGTTAAAAAAAGCTTCACATGACAGCTGCATGCACAGAGTGCTTTATTAGTGGACAATAGAGCTCTTTACGATGTATGCTTAACCTTCACCTTACTCTGAGCAAGCAATTTATTGTAGACACACTTACCCTTGCTGACAACGTCCTGTCCTTGAACACTTATATCTTTAAAGTTTTCTTCCCAAAGGATACTTGACGCTTGTCTCACTTTGGGCAAGATTTTCATAGAATCGTAGAAACCTTTTTGTTGGAAAAGACCTTTAAGTCCAACCACTAATCTAACATTGCTAAGCCCACCACTAAACCACATCCCTCACCATCTCATCTATTTGTCTTTTAAATATCCCCAGGAACAGTGACCCCACCAACCTCCTTGGGCAGCCTGTGCCATGGTCTAAAAACATACCAAGCAGCACTGCACACAGCAATGCAACGTAAATAAATCTGAGAGGCCTGTAAATAATGCATTATGGTTGACCATAGCTGCTTAATCACAGGGAATCAGTTGTCAGAGTTCACTAGCTAAAAGGCTTCCAGTATCCTCTGAGCTTGTTTAGAGCTTGCAAGGTTACACAGGAGTACTGTGAACAGTAAATGTATATGATAAATGTCTCCAACACACATCACAAGGCTTAGAAATGTTCTTTTAATGATTGAAATATTCCAGAGATATTCAAACCCATGGCTGGATAGGAATGTATAAAAATAAAGAGCTTATGACTTAGCAGAGAAGCAAAGTGCACACTGTGTAAATCAAAGTAGGCAACAGATACCATATAACATGAACTTTTTTTTTTTAAATGCATGGAAATCAGTGTGAGAATTAAATGTGACATATTTTCTCTTTCTTTTTACCAACAAGTGAAAAAATGATCCTCAGGTCTCGACACTCACCGAGTTGTAGAGGTGAACTTTAGAGTTTCCTTTTTAATAGAAATGTTTTGTATTCCATCTATCCATGCCAAATGCTAGTTCTGTATCCGAAAGATCAAAATTCTGGATCTGCAATAACTGCATTCTTTTTTCTGAAATCAAATGCAAATAAAACTTACCAAAAACATGAATCAAACTGCACTTGGGTCAGCTCCATCAGCCATTAAACATAACAGGGTTTCTCAGACATGAAAACAATTATTTAGTGGTACAGAAGATTCTTTCTAGTCCTCATTTCCCAAGATGGGGAAAACATTTCCCAACATTTTTCTGATCTTTATATATACCACTAAGTTACTGTACTACAATTGTTTCTTCTATCCTCAGTGCTTAGGATGATAATGCTGAGCTTCATTGTTGACTATGACATTCTTCAGCAACAGCTTACTCACAAGCCCAGGGTAGGCAGGTTCATGCTATCACGGAGAGTGTATTTCAACAGTTATTTTAAAGCTATACTGGTACGCTACAAAGGTTGCTGAAGAAACAGACTCACATAGTCTTTGTTTGTGCTTAAATATCTTCTGTACATATTACAAAACTGACCCTCAAGGCTGATGGTGATACATCATCCTAGTGCAGGCTATAAAGTATGTCTTGGAAGACGGACTTTCAGCTACTTTCAAAAAATCAATGAGTCATAGGTACTGTGAATAAGACACTACACATCATCTGAGGCCAATATTACGAATTCTCAATTATCACAGAGATGGTAACGAAAAGAGAAAACTATAAAGATCTTCCTCTCTGCCCCTCTTCTCCAACCCCATACTGAGGCAAAAGCTGATCATTATCTTATTGATTCTGGACAGTGATATTGTAGAGTAAATCACAAAATCAGATAACCTTGTTTCCCAGACTTTGTAAACTAATTATGTCTATTAATCACAGAGACCGCAGTACCTGTCCCTCACGCTAAAAGAATTTCTGCAGCAGAAACATCTTCTATTTTCTTTACACTTTACTATAGCCTTGCTATAAGCAAAAGATACTTCATTATCTTTTCTCAGCAAGTTAACGAGACCAGCCAGTCTGTTGCTAGGATTAATTAAGAAACTCATGAAAAAGTTTTCAAAGAATCAATAATCAAAACAGAGTTGCCCTTTTTTAGCAGCAACACAAGAAAATCTGAAAATCAGAATTACAGGTCCAGGTAATACATAGAACATAAAAAATTATTACAGTGTGAACTCTGTTGAGTTCACACCAAATGGAGGATAGAGTTGTGGGCGGCATCATTTTTTTCTCAACTGTTACATAAATTCATAAGTTCTGGTTCCTACATGACAAATTCTCCTTCAGAAAAAGATTGTATTTCAAAGCAAGTTGAAGCACCTTTATTGTGTTTACAGAGTTTGTCTGAATATCAAAGCATAAGATGCTAACCTGGAACATCAGATGCTTTGGTGGGTAAAACATCTTACAGATTCACTCAACTGCCTCCAGCAGTTTAAACAGACATACAGATGGTAAAGACACAGTCTTTACCTGGTAAAGGCTTTCACATATGGACCAGATCTTTCAATGGAATGAGCACATGAAACTCTTAATGACTCTCTAAAGCAATGTTCAGTGATGTCAGGCACCAGACGGATGTGAATTGCACATGGCCATGACACGTGGACCCAGCCAGGGTACAAGAGTTTATGAGGAGAAGGAAGAATAAAGGGTAGAGATCAAAGAGAAGAACGTGAGCAACGTGAAGTCATTTAAAACCACAAAGTAGTTGAATTAGTTGAGAATTTTCCATTTATTCAAATAAATTTCTGATTTTATCAGATAACTTTTACCAGAAAAAAAAAAAAGGAGGGGAGGGGAGCAAGGCAAAGAAAAGAAAAGAAAGGGAAAGATGTTTAAAGGATTTATCTATATATATATACCAAAGTTTATCTGAAATATGAGAGTACTTTCTACCTTTCAGTTTTCTCAGACATCATTCTTCTTCCTTGTACCAATGTGCTGCCTAAAAGGCAAGTAACCAGCCTGACTATGTGTTCCAGGCACGCTCTTGAGGTAGAATTTGACCCTGCCAGGTATAAGGGAATTAAATGGATGACTCTCTAGAAACTTTTACAACATTTCTTTCTATGATTTCTAGATTTCAGGGTTCTTAGTTTCTTTTTAAAAGTCTCTTTATATAAGCTGAAATGGCAGACACCTATTAATATAGCACAGACATTTATGTCTTTTTAAATTTGGCCTTAAACTTACATAAGATTGGGGCATGCTATCAGAAGTATCAGAGTTTGCTTTTGCTTAGATCATGCTTGTGTTTATCAGGTGCTTCATTCAGCCTGTGATATTTATTGCCAGTGTGTCTAAGAAGAATAAAACAGCCTTATTACTTGGCTTCCTTGTCCTAAAAGCTTTTTTTCCCTTTTAAATATCAGTGAAGTATATCTGAGTTCTTGTGTTCTGCATCCAGAAGTATTTCAATTCAAGTGAAACATGATAATATTTTTCCAGAAGTTGTTGAAGCTATTACCAAAGTAAAATAGGGTACTATGTGATATAAATCCAGTTACTTTACAACCATGAAGCCAGTGAAGGTTATTGTGGCTTTTCTAATACACTCAAAAGAATAATTCAAAAAACCCAGGCCAAGACTTTTGATACAGTAATGCAGGTTTTTGTCTAGCTGTCTCATTTGCAGGAATATAAACATAAGCTTGGAAATAAATTAGACAACCATATGTCATACAATGACTTATATTTAAAATTTGAGTTGTATATTTCAAAGACAGGAAAAGAAGGAAAGGAAAGGAAAGGAAAGGAAAGGAAAGGAAAGGAAAGGAAAGGAAAGGAAAGGAAAGGAAAGGAAAGGAAAGGAAAGGAAAGGAAAGGAAAGGAAAGGAAAGGAAAGGAAAGGAAAGGAAAGGAAAGGAAAGGAAAGGAAAGGAAAGGAAAGGAAAGGAAAGGAAAGGAAAGGAAAGGAAAGGAAAGGAAAGGAAAGGAAAGGAAAGGAAAGGAAAGGAAAGGAAAGGAAAGGAAAGGAAAGGAAAGGAAAGGAAAGGAAAGGAAAGGAAAGGAAAGGAAAGGAAAGGAAAGGAAAGGAAAGGAAAGGAAAGGAAAGGAAAGGAAAGGAAAGGAAAGGAAAGGAAAGGAAAGGAAAGGAAAGGAAAGGAAAGGAAAGGAAAGGAAAGGNAAGGTCTATTTCTTTCTCTCTTGCTTTAGAACAAGACTGGAGTCTTTCAAATATCTTGATGACAAGAAAAAAGAAGGACAGAAAGCGAAAAGTAGCCACATGAAAAGCTGAAAAACTTTATATAGTTTATAAACTTGTTTGCCTATCTTGGTGACCATATTTAGGAGCAGGTGACCAAAGAATGCAAATATGTTAAAAATAACTGGGTGTCAGAGAAGGAAGAAGCAGCTGACTGTTATCAAACTAGAGCATCAGAGAATGTTTGGTGTGTATAGGACTGTGGTATATCAATTATCAGACTACCTTTAAAGTAGCTTTACCTTTTTTTTCCAAAGGAGATGTCCTCTTCAGGATAAATTCTTTTCTAAAAGCATGTGCTCCACAAAGCCTTTCCCAATGCCACTAAGGAAAACTATAGAAAAATATACAGCTTACTGGGCTTGCCTGTTTGCATGTGTTAGCAGCCAATAATATGATATACCTGTAATGTCTTTACCTTAGTTACATGATTGCGAAATATCAGTCACTACTCAGATTTAAGCATAATAAGGGACCTTATTATAATAAAACAACATGTTGGCCTGGAGCTTTCTGGCACCCAGGCATCTTATACCATGTGGGCAAAGTTACCATGTTTCTGCATAAGACAAAAGGCTCAGTGAAGAACTTGTCATAGATGGGAAAGAAAAATCTATAGGAAAATATGTTGCTACCTGTTTAAACAGTCTGGAATTCTGAAATGAACTAATGTCTGTACTTGCTATTTTTTAACAGTTGGCTTTTATAGATTCTGGGTGTTGGTTTACAATGAAGCATCAGGAATCACAACCTTGAACTGTTTGTTCTCCTGGATACAAGATCAGATTTACAAGATTCAGTAGTAGGAAAATATGGTTAGCCTTTTCTAACTGTTTCTTTCACAGCTTCATTAATACTGTGTCCTGAGTGTTGTCTCACATGTCTGATGTTCTTGGTGGTTCCTAAGACACCAAGACAAGGTATTGAAGGACAGGTAGGAAGAGCATAGCCATGTGTGCAAAGAACAATTTAGACATAATCCCTGCTCACAGAGTGGTAAAAGGAAGGGTTTTGCAGAGAAAAATAGTCCAAGCTTAGGAAAAAAACAACCAACCACCAAACAAACAAAACCAAACTAAAAAATAAACAACACAAAGACAGTCTGGAAGCAAAAGGCTGGGACCTGACAGTAACAAAAAAAAAAAAGCAAAGCAGTGAATAGTCAGAAGGAATGGAACATAAAGAGCTGGGCACAACAGGACACACAAACCAAAAGACTAGAGCAAGACAATGAATGGTATATAGGATTTACTAAAGATGCTCATTACTTAAACCTGTACTAGAAAATTTTCTTGCTGAGCATTAAAAATTTTTTGTCAGTGTAACAAATGCCTGGCAATTAATTCACCCACAATTGTCTATGAAGATGTGTTAGTAGTAGTGTAATTGCCAGTTATCCTGGCTATAAAGCTTGTGGGAATTACATTTACCCAGCTTCTTAAATTTGAAATCTCATAAATTCACAGGTTAACACAGGAAAAGAAAATACCAATTGTAGCTTCAAAAATCCCATAAAACCCACAACAAACCAAAATACAGTACTGTTGGCTGTTTTAAAGGAGCAATCTTCCATCTAGCATAGCAGTGTCTCCATATATGGTGCTCCTGTAAAATATTATTTGAATATGTTTTAGTGGCTCAAATAACTTTTGGTCAACTAAATGTTGAGAGCACTTTTGAGAAGAACAAGGACATTAATTCAGCCTCTCAATAAATGCCCAGTCAGGGTAGTTAAAATGTTCTCCTGTCCCAAATTGCTCATAGAGTTTAAATTGCTATTTTTCATTCTGTCATAAACTATTGTGCAAAGTCATGCTGTCATAAATTGCTGCAGAGGTAGCTAAGTTTCAGTGATGTAAAAGAAGCATGCAAACCTTTTACTGCTGTGACCAAAGTGCACATACACTTTTGGTATAGCCATTCTACTTTGTCCTGCCAGAATCAGCTACGAAGTCTTAGTCACACACCTGCAATCAGTGTACCTGATCCCATCTCAGCTCCTACTTCAAGCAAGTTTAATTAGTTTCTCTTTGAAATGTGCAAAGTTAACAATTTTTTAATCAAGAACAGATACTACTAACTGTCAGAGAGGCTGTCATTTTCAGTTGCTAATTCTTCCCATGTTACAAAACCACAGCACAAGGTGCACAAGGAAAGGTACTTGAAATTATCTTGCATTTACTGTATATAGAAGCTTGCTATTCTTTTTGCTGAAGTGTACCCTCTTATCTTGCTGCAATGCAAGGTGATTTATGGAGTCTTGATCCCCAGTGAAAGGCTGAGGATCCCTGCTGATGAGAGCATGCTTTTGCTACACTGTAATTTTGAGATCATTTCAAATTTACTCCTGGGTGAGATGTTGTAGTGGTTTTGCATGGGCCAGGTTTTCGTTGGCAAGGCAGGCTACAGAGGTGGCTTCTTTAAACAAAGATGTTCTTCCTTAAACAAAGAAGCTTCCCCTATAGCTGATAAACCTGATGCAAATCAGTTCTAAGATGGACTCACCACTGACCAAGGCCCAGCCAAATAGTGATGAGAAGGATCCACACTGGAGAGGTTCATGAAGGACTGTCTCCCATGGGAGGGATCCCACACTGTAGCAGTGGGAAGTGTGAGGAGGCCTCCTCCTGAGAAGAAGTAGTGGCAAAGTCCATCTGTAATGAACTGATCACAAACCCCATCCCACATCCCCTGCACCCCTTGGGGGGAAGGAAGAAGAGTCCTGGGAAGAGGGAGGGGTAGGGCAAGGTGTTTTAAGATTCAGTTTTATTTCTCATCTCTTTGTTCTGATGGTTCATTAATAAATTAAATCCTTATCTCCTCAAGTTGAGTCTGTTTTGACTATGACACTAAATTAGAGTGATCTCCCTGTCCTCATCTCAACTCACAAACCTCTTGTTATATATCTCTCTCCTCTGTCCAGTTGAGGAGTGGGAGTGATATTATGACTTGGTGGGTACCTGGCACCCAGCTCATTTGTAGCAGACATAGCGTCCTAGAGAAAACACAGAGCTTTGCAGAGGGAGGAACCTTAAAGATGAAGTAGTATCTGATTATTTAATTTTAGCTTAGCATCAGATTGCTTTGGTTACAGGCTTAGACACATTGGTATGTCAGCAGACAGTGAATCTCAGACAGTCTAACCTCAGGAGAAACCTTTGGACTCACATCAGATTTGGATACTCCATACTCTTTATGGCAGATATCAGAAGCACTTCTAAAATGTGCAGAGCACAAGTGAAAAGTGAGGCTATAATGAACTATAGTGATGCAAGGACTTCAGTAATTAATTTGTTGGATTCAGTTTCATTTCCATTGTTTAAATTCTCATGTTTGTTCATTCTTTAGAAACCCATACAATCTACTTTTCATTTATGTGAATATTAGCACAGTTCAGTGTTTGCATTCCGCTGCATTTCAGTAGCCTTTGCTTTCACTCCCAGAATATGAGCAACATGCCTTTTTTTTCCTTTTGTACAATAAAGCAGACAAGGAGTACAACTGATACTAGCATCAGACACACAGCTACATGGTGGTTTCACCAGAAGGAGAGCTCCTCTCCTAAAATACTCACCATTTGTCTAGGATTTTCTGCTTCTTTGCTTACTTTGTTATCACTATCAGGCGAAACTGTTTATCAGAAACTCCTCAAAACTTTTGAAGTTTTCATTCTTTCTTGGAAAGTGACAATTATCTTTTTAATTAACTTGCATGCATTATATCAAAACAGAGTTCATTTGTTCATTTGGACCCTACTCCATGCCCAGTCATGGATAATTGTTTAGTACGTTCCAAAATGTCCACAGACAGACATATAGCTGGAAGTCAGGTGGGTCAACAGGCACATCAGGAAACAAAGTATGTTTGAGACTGATCATCAGTTCAGTTAAACTACAGTTAGTAGTGTCCAGGTCAGACTCATGTTCAGAACAGAATGTGAAACTGCACTGGCCTACATATGAGTAATGGTAGAAGTTTCCACACCTTTCAGGTAGTATCACAAGGAGTTACAGTATAATTCATACAGGCATGCATCTCCTTATGTTCTCACTTGTCAGGTTTCAGATGGTATTTTTGACAGTGGTGCCAGCAGTTTGACTACTGAGCACATGTTGGATTCTGCACACTGTGTCTCCAGCTGGAATCAAGGGTTGTTGGCAAGTGACACCACAGATGAGATCTGGTTCTCTATACCTAGTCTTGCAGTTGATGAGAGCTTTCATGTCAACATTAATCTCGATTCACTAAATGTGTTTATTTTATAATGCCAGCTTCTTTTACAAATTTGCTTAACTATTTATTGTGTCCTCTTCGTGGCTGTGATGCACACTGTGATGAAGGATGGAATGTCACTGCTGCATGGAAAAGGGATCATTACTACTTCAATCTAAAATGAGCAGCCTGGGGTCATTTGGATATTTCAGATTTAGAGATTAACACTGTCTCATGCTGTGAAATGTAATATAAAAATAGCTGTGTCTGTCTTCCAGAGCTCATTTCCAGGGGATCTCATGATACTCGCCTAAAACAGGCAGGGGCCATCTTCCCAGTTCATAATCATAGTGAGAAGATACTCATTCATGCTGTTTGCACACTACTAGTTACTGAAAAATGAGTATATAACATGTCAAATATCCAATAAAATATGTCAATAAATATAGATGAATTATATATTTACAGTCGACGCACACAAATATCTGTGAAAAGCAGCTAAGAATCTTGATTTGTCATATAATATATGCCCACTGAGGAAGTAAGAAAGAGAGATGGGAAAATGAGGGTTAAAAAGAAGAGGGGGAAGTATTAACCTATAAGAGAATATTTATATGTTTAAGCACTCTGAGATCATTAGAATAACTGCACAACAGAAGCATCTCAAAAAACTTATCTTCAGCACCACCAAAATTTGATTTAATGCAATCTGAACTTGAAATAAAGTAATTCATTTCAACAGGCTTTTGATATTTCTAGCCTGCATCTACAAGGAATAGCTAGTGACTGGTCCTAGTTGCAGTTTAAAACCAAATATTCATCAGACTTTTCTTCCAGTTCTTCTAACCATTGTGTGTGAAGGAGAGTTACAGTTCTAGCCTTTAAAAACTCTGACCTGTAGGAAGATATTCAGCTGAAGTAACTTGGTATTATGCCAGTGACTTTAACAAAGCTATTCTGATTTCTACCAGATGAAAAATCAAAGTCAGTGAAAGTCCCAACATTTTCCTAAAGGAGGCGAGAAATCATGATGGGCAGGTTTGAGCTGTCATAGTGAGGACTGTAGTCCTTTGATGGATGATTTCAGTATCACTCTGACTGACACTTATCCAAATTATTTGGTAGGCAGAGGCAGTTCTGAATAAATACTCAAATGTTCACTCTGACTTACATCCAGTTGATTGGGGAGTATCTGTCTAAATACCACCCAAACAGCTTTTATTTCCATCCCCATACTCCCTGAAAAGCCATCATTAAGCCCCAAAGGAAAGTGTTCTTATCAAGCACTTAGACATGCTATTTGTAAGTACAAATTTCTCATACTATCATTGATTAAGGAGAAGAAAGGTCATCTCTTCTGTCCTTTGCAGTGAATTAGCTGTAGGAAGGCAGTCAAGAAAGATATTTGCAAAAGATCCCTTTGCCTTTTTCCACGCTTGAGGGATTTGGCTTTTGTTTTTCAAAATGATGTAGCTCATTGCTACCTGTGGTGAATATAACAGGTACTCTACTCATTCCAAGTGCATACTAGTTCAGCACATAATCTTCTTATGCACATTAATTTCACATGTCTTAACTCTGTCCCATTAAATGCATGTTCTGTTGCAACAATAAGCTTTGTATCAATTGGTCACATAATTCAGTGATTAGACCAAACTGAGGTTCAAAGACAGCTTTACTGGATAATCAAAATCAACAAATGAAGGAGTTTTGCCTATTCATAAATTCCTTCAAAAACAGTAATAAACTGCTAATAAACGCAGTAAAACATGCAAACAAAAATGTTGCCTGACAAGGAGGTTGAGACTTGGAAATAGTTGTTGTAAGGTTCATTTTGAGAGGTTCCTGAGAAATAAACATCCTATTAAAAAAATGAAAGCACATGCACACTGCAAGCTGGATCCTACAGGCACTGTCAGACAGCAGGGCTCCAGTACTGACTTACAGCAAGAGAGCAGAGAGCTGGTGGTGCTATCGAACTCTGGCACAGTAATCAACTCTTCTGTTAACAGGACTGTCTCTTTCTGCAAACACATAAAGCTCTGTGAGCTTACTCATATCTGGCTCAGGTGCTGCGAATCGGGAAGTATGTAGGTCTATAAAGACTTGCCAAAGAGACTCACATCTGTAGTGACTTAAGGTCAGGGTCTGATTTTTAATGTCCCTGTGTGCATGATTCCAATTGAAATGAAAGCAAGTTACATTTTGCTGTTGAAAAGTCCTATTTGTATTTCAATGAATATTCTTTCAAATATTGTAATAGTGAGCCTTAAGAGACAATATAAATACTGCAGAGACAGAAGAGGACAGAGAATTACATTTATCAAGTCTCAAGGGAAGTACTTACAAGTCTTTGAGTTTAAAATGGGGAAATTGTGCATTCCTGTTAAATGAACAAGTCTCATACCCTTTGCTGTTAAAGATAACCATATATCAGATATGTCTGGGGAACATAATAGCCAACTGAAGATTAGCGGCCCTTTCAACTGAACTCTCCCAAAGCTTGATGGCTGCCAGGCAGTTCTTCACTCCCAGAAGAAATACAAATTGCCAATCACTAGAGAAAGTGATGAATAGTAAATATATAGTGATATCAGATAGGATGAAACTGCTTAAGCAAGCACTATCTAAAAAGAAAGCAGTCTTGAGGGGTCCACAAGTATCTTCTGTCTATAACTTCAGAACAAACTTCCACACTTCCTGCAACACAATGTAGAATTAATTATATGTATCAAAAGATACAACCATGTCAGGAGACAATAAAAAGACTGCCTGTATTCCCACATGACAATATTTCTGAGTTAGGAAGCCAATAACACTACAGAGAAAATTTAAAAAAAGAAAATCACCTGAATCACGTCAACCAGCCTGACCTTGGAGAAAGTGGTGTGTAAACCCTGAACATGCAAATTAAATGAACCAACTAGGCAACCAGCAAATAATAGTAAAAAGAGTATCAGTTAGTCTCAGTTTAGCTGATCACTGCGGTCAATTTCTTTTGCCTTAAAATAAATTCAGGACTGAGCTATGTTTCCTGGATAGTGAAAGAGTTCCTTTCTTGCCTCTGGCAGGCAATATAAGCCCACATTAGCATTTCAGGCTTTTTACATTCCTTATTTATTTACACCAAAGCCATTACCAGCTGTGGTTCATTTTCCTATGGTAAAGTGGACTTCAGCTGTAATAACTTCAACTGCAGACTGCAGAAAAAGTAATTGAAGACTGCATTTTATGCTTTTTCCTTCAATATTTTTAACTGTAGTGATTTGTCCCAATTTAATTTGAGTTTACTGCAAATTGAACTCCACTCAGGTTAATTTTTATTCTCTGTGGTTTTTTTATTACTATGTTTGGTCTAGACACAATATAGATCTTTGGTAATAAACCTTCTAAGTTCTACTTCTTTATGTGGTTGGGAAGTTTACATCATTTATGATGTCTTAATAACATATCCATCAGAATAAACTAAACAAAATATATGACCCTCATGCCACTTTAGCATCAACATCATTAAAAGATTAACATTAAAGATCATATAAAGAAAGTAAATGTTCCCTGACCCCCAAATTATAATTTTTTACTGATGGTTGCTATATATCAATTCTAAATATCCACATGAAGATGGAAACATACCTATTGTCAAAACACAATGAATTCAGGTAATTGACCTGAAAAGAAATTACTAGAAATTGAAGGGTGTTATCTATCTCTCTCTTTTGCTTCCAACTTGCCATATAGTTGCAATAAGGGGCTTTTTGAGTTTGTAGAGAAGAGTTTCTCCTGTCTTCAACTGTTGTACATTGCATAAGAGTTGCCTTGAGATTGCCACCAGATTGGATTGACAGGTGTAGTGGAAAAAGGAGATATATACTCAGCAGACTCAGATGGACTCGGGGCTTCCAATAACCAGAAGGCACATAAAGTAACCTGGAAAAGAAAGTCTTCCTCAGGACCCAACATTTACTACAAAAGGGAAGACTTGAGATTTTTTTTGTCTTCCAAAAATCATTGTATTCTAGTTCATTGGTTGGCGTTCTGTCAAAATGTAGGTCTAGAGATTGAAACTCTGTTGTTTCTGATGTTCTCATATTAAGGAAAACATCCACTTCTGAGCTCTTGCTGACTTGAAGTCCTCACACATCTTAGAAGTTATTTTGACAAACACTAAACAAAATGAAGTAAAATTTTCAAACGAGTGACCCCATTAAAGCACTGAGCAGTGTTCAGGATCAAAAATAAACTTTTACATGTCTAAGATGTTCTAAAAAGATCCTGAAGTGTTTTGCAAATTTTACCTGTGACAGTCACTTCATCCACTAAATAAAAATGCCAAGTGCATGATGCTCAGAAAAAGAACACAGAGGTTAATAACATTGAATATAGCCATAGTCAGCTGAACGTAGACATTACTTGTCTTCATCAGTTCAGAAAGGACAGACGGAAACAAATGGAACATCTTAGCTTTTCTGCTTTCATCACTGTTTCTCCCTGCAACTGTAGCTCGTATCAACAACAGACTCCTACAGAGAGGGGTTCCAAAGTTGTGAATTGCAGTTTTCTTTCATGCTTCACATTTCTTTTGTACAAAATAAAACAATATCTTAAATATCAATATTTTCATTTTAAAAGGCTTGTTTATTTGCCTGAGAAAGTGGAGAAGAAAGAAGATAGAGAAAATTAGATGTAAACATGAGGACTATGGTGTGCTGGGGAAGATCAAGTGATATTATATTTTCATGAGTATTTAGTTAAAAAACCTTGGAAGGATGACTTAGGGGAGATATTGAATCTAATAAGAATATCTACTTACAAAAAAAAAAAATGAAGTACACAATATACAAATAAGCTTCCAGGAAATGCTAACAAACAATATTTGAGGTGCTTTTCTCTAATAAACTTAACAAATATCACACTTGCTATCACAACCATCCCAGGCAGATTTAACTTATTGATGCTCACAAAGAATCAGTCATGAAAAGTAAAGGTAGAAGAAGGAGTGAAAAGTTACCATATTAATGTCAAGAAAGCTGAAGTGCTGTAGGAGAGAGATTCTAATAGCAGGATTTTTTTCTGTAAGCAAAAAAGTCAAAATAATTAAGGATTTGGAATGTCAAAATAAATATTTATGCCTATGCAACTACTTAGCCTCTGAAATAATAACCATAAAAATTCCCAAACTCATCAAATATACTCAAGTTCTAATGAATACTGTATCAAAATCAAAACTGGAACATGAACTGTATATACACTGAATCAGAACAAAATAAATCACCAATGGGGTAGAAGCAATTGGTTATATATCTAGGGGCATGAACATGAAATCATACAAAAATCAATATATATTGCTTCTAAGAGTACTGTTTAGATACAGCTAGGTTGCAAAAGAAAGTTGAGCTCACATTATTATTTATTACATTCAAATTCTTTGCTACTAATTATTTCCACAGAAATGCAAAACATTGACTTGTTTTGTTTACATACTGGCTATTCCTCAGTCAGTTCATAAAGTTGTTTTAACAAAAAAGGAACTGAATCATTTTGGTTTTTAGGAGAGACAACTGATTTTTTTTTTAATAGTCCTGATCTATAAATTATGAATTACTTCCTTCTTAATTCAATTCTATAACTACTAAATCACAAAATCTAGTCTTCTGAAATGTCCATGATAGAGATCATCAATTAATTAGAATAAAATCTATGAAGCTCATGAAAAATAAAATAGATATTATATTTTATATGGGAGGAATATTTTAGTAGCTCAGACAGACACCGTACTGCCAGTATTCCTAGATTCTACTTCCAGACTTGTTAAAGACTAACAGTATATCTCACATCACTTCATTTTTGCTATCCAAAAGCATATCTCCCTTCTAAGCTGTCAAACTTCTCAGTACTCAATAGAAAGGTAGTACCTGTAGTAGCTGATTCATTTCTTCCTAAAATAGAATGGATTGCCCTCTGAAGATGTCTATTGATTATAGAGGACAATGACTTGATTATTGTTAAGAGGTGTAAAGACCATGGTAATGGTGTTATTCAGCTCGTTTGTGCTTAATTTTCTGTCACTGGAAGAGATTAATAGGATTCCTTGTTTTAGAGTAACTTCTTGTCCAGGCAAAAGACTAAATGAACAAGAAGAAGCAAACAAACAAAAAGGACCAAAAAACTAAAATATTAGATCTACTTGGTTTATTATTTTGACATTGAACACAGCTACAAGTTGATTTACAAATGAATCCTTGTGTACAAAATTCTCTATAATATACATTTTTCCAGAACTTTGAGTACCCATTTGAAAGTTGCCAACAAAATGACTGCTATATTGCCATTTCCTTTGACTATGTCTCCGTCTCTGGAGACATTTAAAACCCACCTGGATGAGTTCCTGTGTGACCTATTCTAGATGGTCCTGCTCTGGTAGGGGGGGTTGAACTAGATGATCTTTTGAAGTCCCTTCCAGCCCTTAAGCTTCTGTGATTCTGTGGTACCAGGCCATCTGTCAGGACTTAAATATTAATTTTGGCATTTGAACTAAACTCATCTAAAGTGCTAAAATAGACATAAAGCGAAAAAGATGGAACTTACCGATATGGTGGCTACATATGATCTCATTCTGTGCCTTTTAATTTAAAAAAATGTATTTCTCTTACATATATTCCCACCATCTTCAGTTGATAAGGTCTAAGGATTTGTATCATTCTCAGCTAACATGATTATACATATTTTCTTTGCATGTACTACACACTGATGTTCATGTTTCATGCTCATTTAATAGCCCGTTACAAATATATTTTAAACAGCAAAAAAAAAAAAAAAAAAAAAGGAAAGCAAGAAACAAAGTAACTCTTATCCCTGTGTTTACCAAAAAGAGAAAAAAAAGTCTTAATTACCACCACCAGTGGGTGGCTGGTCTCATCTTTGGAGAATCACAGAAAAAAAAAACCAAACCAAACAGTTCTTGCTCTTGGCATTCCTACAAATGTGGCTTGGAATTGCAGATTGAAAGTCATGTGTTAAGATCCAATTGCAAGAAAAGGTTGAAAGAAAAAGTAGTACATTGCTGCTAATAAGACATGAGATGTAAAAGCAAGAGGTGAAGCTGCAATTCACACCTGACAACTGAAAATTCATTTCACCTGTACAGGCTTTGGTTGTGACAGTAGGATCTGATTCTAATACAGAAGAACTGTCTGTGTGATGCCTAACAATTATATTTCCCTTTCAAGGAGGCAGACATCTCTAGATCAACCTTGCTCTGCTTCTTTCCCAAGCAAATATATGAATGGTTTCTTACTGCATACAAAGCTAACCTTGCAATGAAAAAAACCATAAAACTACTGTATGCCAAATAATCATACTTCAGCAAACTTCTTCAACTTAAAGAGTATGGTCATATATACACAGCCAAGGATATGGGCATATATTTGCAGCTTTGCACGCTCTTCTACCTTTACAATACACAATATTGAAGATGACAATAATGAGATTAAACGATTTGAGGAAGAACAGAAAAAATAGGAAGTGGGAGAATGTGAGATAGCTGGCTAAAATAAAGACTACCTGGACTTATATCACTGAATTGCAATGCTTTTTGTGTTATTGAACTTTCTTGTGCTAAAAGGTCACTCTAAATGTATAGCAAATGGAGGTGTTTATAGTACAGGCTGTAAACTGCTCTCTGAAATATTTGGCACAAATATGTTTCAAAAGAGGAAAAATGACTTACAACCAAAAAGAAATTTAAGGATTTGAGGTCACTTTTTTTACATATGTCAGTTATCTCTGGTTTTATCTAAGCATGGGCTTGTCTCAGGATCAGACAACTAGGAAGAGCAAATTCTTTCCTGTCTACACATCATCTGTGTGTTTTATATTTCACTTTGCAGTACTGTGGCTAGGCTGTTTTTTCCATTAACATATCCATTTAAAAATAAATAAATAAGAGAGCAGATGCTTTATGAGTTTTTTGTATGAAATTACAACAACTGCCGTTTTGTCACATTCTAGTGGATGACAGACTATCCCACAGCACCAATCTGGTGACTCCCTTCACCACTGTAGCGCATCAAAGCACATCCTTGTTGACCAGGCTAACCCAATTAATTCATCTTTGTTATGACTTGCCATGTCTGGAACTCTTTTTCATACACTATTGTGTTTATTATGATTGAATCTGCAGAATGTTTTTATTGTTCAAATACACAGTGTTCAATACACATGAAATATGAAGAAAGAGCCTACATGAATATTAAAGTTTATGACATTAAGTAGGAGAGGAGAATTAACATTATAAAATCACAGTAGTAAAAATTTTTATAGACCATTTAAAAATTGTATGCTCTTTCATGTCTAGAGTTTTCCAGAAATGTACATGAAATACCAAGCTCACAGATAGTAATATTGTTTATTACGCTCCTTAAGTAGATTATCTTAACACAGGCTGTTGTTTCAGTATAAAGAAATCCTTCAGTACTGCCAGCATAGTTTGTAGGTAAAGCTGTATCTAAACATTTCAGGACATCAGAAGGCTGATCTGATGGGACAGACAGATATTGATCCTGTAAAGAGCTTGGGTAATGTGTGTTCCTTTACATATGATTAGCAATAGGATTCTCTCTGCAAATTTATGCTTTCAACATATTCATTCATTGACCTTGGGGTTATGGATCTGATAGAGGGTCACATTTGGTAATCTGTACACCAGAGTTGATCCTAATGGTGCCTGTTTGCCACTATTTACAGAATGCAGCATATCTGTGACTGCACCATAGCTATGTCTAAATGCAGAAGACAATATTAGCTGGTGCAGGAAGGAGCTCACTCCAGATTATGAGATAAGGTTGCATTTCATAAAGAACTACAACCCAGTTTGGAATAAGATAATGCAACTCTGATTTATCCAAAGACTTTTCTTTCTTCTCTATCAGCAAGATGGCATGATGGCTTCAGGACCAGAGCTGTAGACGCTGGATTATACTTCCTGATAAATATATGTTGCTGTTGTTGAGTTATGAATACAGAAGATATTAAATGAGAATGCTGTCAAGGAATTTAGGCTTCCAAGCATGAGTACAAAGATGTACAAAATTCATTCACATGAATATCACATGAATCAAAGGATTTTCCAGTGCACTGTCTGTTTCAAACTGCATTCACTCTTTCTAGGCTTTCTCTTGACCGATGTTTGTCCAAGCTATACATGGTGATACTTTCTCAGTAACACTGTTTTATCCAATCTATCTCCTGCCTAGAAGTACACAAATTTTTTCTAAGCAGTAGCTGGTGGAAAGCTGCCTGATCCTATTGAAGTGCCATATTTTATTTTCAGCAGGGAGTTCTTTAGCTGGGAAAGGATATTACATATTTCTTATGAAGCTCCTAAGAGAAGAAGAGTATGTTTATATCACTCAGTTTCCTGACCACTTGGTTTGATTTAGTGCAATTAATGCCAATAATAAAATAGGCATTTTTCCAAATACCAGTGTGATATCTTTTTACCTGCCTGTCAATATCAATAAGAATGACAAGTCAGTAGGATCTTCCACCCTGAAAAAACTATAGGACATATATTAATATCCTGGAAAATAAATTTGAATTCTATAATACATTATATAATAGTGTAGGGGGAAGCATAGTGTGTAGCCCTGGTAAAATGAAAATCCTGTGTGAAAATTCTTTTGTTTTCTAAACAATATGAGATAGTTAATAATAATATATGAGTAGACATATTTTTGTCTCTATTGACAAAATATGATTTCATAACAACTCCATCACAATTTCTCTGCTGTGGATTAATATTTTACTCAATTGATTAAACACAGTATTAATTTCTGCTTATATTAAATTTTATGCATAGACTCTGTTTTCATCTGTGTGATAGCACAGGAACACTGGCACAAACCAATGGTATTGTAATTAACATTTTGTTTTCCATATGTCTCTAAAAGTTGAGACTTTAGCTTAAATCAAAATGTTAGATGACCAGAATCATTTCTAATCTCCCTCTGAAAGGGATTTCAAAATCTGAAATTAGACCTAGATGAAATAGGAAAATGGCATTTTTATTTATTTCTTACATCCAATTAATAGTCATGATACTGATCATGCCTGAACTCTGCAGCATGCAAAAAACTACAACCAGACTAGAATTTGATCTAGCACTAGTATACCACTTGGGAGTGATTGAATAATCAGTCTCATGCAGTACATTTTATTATTACTATTAGTTAAAAGTAGATTCCTACTTCAGTTTTTGATTTAGTTAATCCTAGACTTGGAAAGCATGGCTGCATTTTAAAAGCATTTCAGGTGTGATTTGTGTAATATATTTTGTTTCCTTTGGTCTAATTGTTTACCCCAGAAATATCCTATCCATTTTGACAGGCAGAAATGTGCAGTTCTCTATAAAATTTTATTCTGACATAATTAGTCAAAATTCATTTCAGTTTGTAGAAACGATCTGCTATTGCCTAATTGTGGAGGTAAATTGCTCAAGTTATGGAAACCAGGAATGCCAATACATGGCTTAATGCATTCAGACAGGATGCTTTAGAGACTCAGTGTTTAGAAGATTAACAGAGCAGATTTTAAATGAATATTTGTAAATTATGCTTCCTAATTTGTAAATGTATTTTTTTCCCTTGGTCTTCAGTATGATAAACAAAACATTCATGGAGCTGGAATGAGAAAATTTTCTGTGCTGCCTACTTTCTGCTTTGCTGTTATTCAATTACTAAGCCTCACCAAGCTTAAAATTGTATGGCTGCTGGATTTTAACCAAGATTATATAAATATTTTAGGTAGCTACATTTTAAGCTTCCAGATAACTAAGAAACATACTAAAATACATGGTTAAAAAACCATCTTCCAAAAGCCCTAAATTGAACACAATGATTATGATTATCAAAAGATAAGAAACTGGTTCCTCAACTAACTACCCTCTACCTCTGCCATCCCAAGAGAGTCACCTCTAGGCTCAGGACTGCCAGGATACATCCTTGCATCTTTCAGAAGGAAAAAAAAAAATTGTAATGAGGCAACAAATATTTTCAGACAAGAGGGCAGACAGAATTACACGGGCCAGACAATGAGGCTCAAATTTCAGTTAGTTGCTGGAAAGTTTTATTTAGGCAAAAAGGCCTCATCATACAGCTCATCCTCCTTTTTGTGCAACAAAGGTCAGCTCCTCCTGTGAGTGAAAGGAGACACCATGTACAAGTCCTCTAACAGAGGGTAAATCTTTCTGTGTAACTGTATCACTGGTGGACTAAAACAGAATAATTAAAGTTCTATGAAATGTTGTGACAGACATAGAGATTTCCCAGGTCGCTGCTCCTGAGTAATAGAAACAACTTATGTTTTTAATCAGAGCTGCTCTAGTCCGATGTGGGAATACACTTCTTACTTTTCAGTCACAGGGAGGTTCATTTATTTTAAATAATTGAACATGTAAAATCAAAAGATAAGAAGTTCAGATATATTGTCTTCCAATTTGTTCTCCTGGTGAACTTATAACACAGATTAGAATAAAATATCCTTTCTGTGCACAAAAGCAAAAACTTTAGTAAGTCAAAATATTAGCCAGTTACAAGAAAAAGTTTAAGTAGCATTCCTGCGTACAGTTTTGTTCCCAATGCATAATGCATAAAAAATGGAAATGGGAGGACTTGTTCAGACCAGAGAAGAGCAAACTTCAGTCTTGAGGTTAAAAATGAATTAACGAAAGGTTTTTTAAGGCTTAGAAAATGTTTTCATAGTGCTGAAAAAATTGAGGACTAAAGCTCTACTCCAAATGTGATCCCTTTTGGAAAGTAAAATAGTGTCAGTTTTTTCTTACTAGAATATATCCTAGTATTTTATATGGGTGACAAAGATCCAAAAAACTTCAGTAATATTTTCAAACAATCCAAGGATGATCTTTAAAGACTGATGTGGAATTGTAAATCAAGGGAATAAAATTAGAAACAGCAGAAATTAGGCTAAAATGGAGGTTGAAATGATGAGAGCATGGGCCATTCCAGCCATCTTTTGAGGGGTGGGGGTAAAATCAGAAGAGAGAGTTGCTGGGAGATGGAAGATCCTATGGTGAAGGTTCCTTGCTTGTCAGTGTAGTCTTTGGGTTCAGAGGCCTTAGGAAATTTAACACAATACAGTAGGTTACTGAAGATCTCTGACAAGCTTTGCCAGATAATAAGGCTGAAAGACATCCTGGTTTGTCTTCCTTTCTGCACCTTCTTCATGTCCTCTCTTTTCTACTAAGTAAGATTTTTCCTTTTTCTGTTGGGTTTGCTGTTTTGTTATCACAATCTTGAGAACCACACAGAATAAGACAAGCTCATAAGAATGAGAAAACCCGTCTTCCTAAAACTGCTCACTGAAGGACAAGCATTCCAGCTAAAGGGGGTATCCTACACTGGGGAAGATTTGTACTCTCTGTGCTTACACTACTTTGATGATCTTTGCTGGTGCAGTAAATTCAATCTTTTGGGGACATATTAAAATTGGTTTTGATTGTAAGCTTGCTTTACACCACTAATCTGGTAGATATATGATCTATGCAGACATTTGACATCTTCACGGGTGGCATCTGGGCTAGAACTACTTTGCAGTAACTGCACGTATAGAAATTCTGGATAAATCTAAATGCAAAAATCCCCAAATTCTTTTAGATGGTATTTCATGTCAGGGAAGGAGAATGCTCAAAGCTATTGTGCTTGTCTCTCTCCCTGGTTTGTCAGAAGCTCAAAAGCATTCTTACATTCAGGAGTCTGCAAAAGAAATAATCCTCTGGTTTCTACAGAGAAGGATTCCTGGTCAAAAAAAGCGTCTACATTTTAACATCTCTGTCTAGGAAAAAAACTTTAAGATGTTTTGATCAAATTTCTCTTGCAGAAAGGTCATAGGTTTGTGTTAGATCCTTAAGACAGAGAATTTATGCCACTGCAGTGTTCCAGGGATAATTGCTTTTTTTTGTGATATAGATGTGCCAGTTACTACAGAAAAATTAAATTTGCTCTAGCACTCTCCCAATTTTTTTCTTTCCCTAAGACGCAGAGTTAGCATTGGATTTGTGACTACATAAACAAACATCAGTATCATTTCAGACAGCTTCACAGAATCTTTCCTTTAACCTTTCTATATTTTCTCAAAGATTATTTAATTAAAATGTTAAAATATGTATCATTCAGGTTTTTTAAGCAATGTTATTTTTCATGCTCATATTTTTAAAGTTTGTAAATACACTGATTAGCTTTAAGGAACTGTAGATTTCAATCTCTGCATTTACAAAATTCTCTATATAGAGCATACAAGTCTGTGGTTTTGTACTTAATTGTCTAACAGACTGAAGCAAGCAAGGGCTGGAGCTCTGGTTTGGATCTTTCTTGAGAAAAGCTATACTACAGAGAATCAAAAGGACAGGACCAGTTTCCTACTTGACTTGAATGAGTTCATCATCTTCTTATAAAGGGATTTTAGTAACGATCTCACTAACTAAAACCTGACGAATCCTGTTCTTTTATTTAACTCTACTGTATCATTAAGAAACTGTAAAAGCAAACAAACTGACAGACACATGAGAAAAAGTACTTTAAATGAACAGATTAATAATGTTTGAGGTTTGGGGAGTTGTTCTGTTCTCCTTCCAAGACTTTAAATGACATTTTCAGGCCAGAAGGTTATTAACAACTTAGTTTTAAAGCTCTTAAAAATCCAAACACTGACTGGATTAACTACAAGGGTGCAGAGCACACGTTTCTGTGTCTGACTCCAGTCACTCCCATGTCTGTCAGCATGTCTATATTAAAGTTGAATCTGATTATTGTGTTAAAATGTAGAGTACCAGTAGAAGCAAATGAGTTGCTGGCTCCAGGTAGTCTCTGGGGTTAGATACACATCTGCAGTCCAGCCATTGCTTCTCAATTGTTACGCAATGTGAAAGAATTGGAAATTTGGGTAGTACAACAATAACAATATCAATATCTTTTTTGTGCTGCTGGAGTGGTCTAAGAGCTGGGAAAACTAGCATTTGTTCAGTGATGAGATCAGGCAGAGAAAAGGGACCATTTCTACCACCAGCTTCTGGTGTATCATGTACAACATGCAAAAGTTTACTTTGTAAACTACTCTAAGTATATCATAGGAGGTTGGAGGGATGGGTGGAGGGTGGGTTGGATTGTGTTTGAGTCTTTTTTTTTTCCCCAGAAGAAAAAGCTAGCAGAATTTTGACACTTTAGTACATGTTAGAATCAGCACAGATTGGAATGTGATATAAACCATATACTAAAACCCAAATATTTCATTCCTGCTGTGCATAACAGTATTGTGATTAGACATTAGCAAGGCAGTACAGCTGAGAAAAAAACAAAGAAACAAACCAAAACCCAACAAACCCTCAAAGATTTAAAGCTTTGTGAGAAATGTGATGTGGCACATCCCAAGCTGCTTTTTTTTTTCCTTTCATGTATCAGACTATGTCCACATAGTCTTGTAGGCAAGATGAAGTTTTTATCAGGAGAAGTGATATTACATGGAACTATCAAGAAAGGACAGACACTTTTAGGTACATAAAACCCCTTTTCAGATCTGAAACGGGGAAGATATAAGTATGGTGAAGGAAAGTACAGTTGGGAACAAATTCTAATCTGGTTATATCATTTAAGAAGAGAGTTTGACAGTTGTCTGGTACTTAGGGATAAGAGAAGGATGTTATTTAAGAGACGATAGGGTAGGAAGCTATGGCGTACCTGAGAGAATGAGACAATAGTCAGATATTAAAAATAAAACCCAGGATATGAAAAACTTCACATTTAAGTGGTTAGAAATCCAGAAGTTAATTCAGTAACTTGGCTGTATTTATTAATCTAAAATGGGCCATAATCCAAATACCTTTTTTGATCAGTCAAGGTCCTAGAAATATATCTGCAATTTCTGACTTCCAATATCTGTTTTGAAAAATTAAAGAATGAAGGTAAGTACCTAAATAACCATTAAAATTCATGCTAGTATCTAAATGCCAAGTGTGTGTTCAAGTGGAGAAGTTCTAGAGTCAAGTTATTTAGACAAGATTAGATCTCTAGGTTTGAAACATCAGTGAGATCTCCCCATGGCTGGTTGTTTTGTGATCTAAGAAAGAGGAACAAATCTGCATAGGAGACTTTGGGGATAAACCATACCTGAACAAGACTATGAAAAATATGCTTGTTTTCCCCTCTGACAATTTGTGACAAGATGATATAAAGCAACCTTTACCAACAACTTGTAAAAGATCAGGCAGTTGCCAGAAGAGATGTCAACGGTGGCTTTAGCGATTGTTTCCTGAAAGATTTTAGTGAGAACCACTAAGCTGTATCTGGGTTTTGATAGCTCTTCACAGCTGTGCACAGCTGGGTGGATGCTATGTTTACCTGTGTTTTTAGTTCTATCTTGATACACAATGACTGCAATGACAGTGATGTATAACAACCATTTTTTATATACATATATTTTGAATGTAGTGTCATCTATTATGAACCACCCAATCTCTCTCTCTCATTTTTCTTCTTAGCTATATGTCTTTATTCCCACAAATAAAACCATAATTACGGTTGCTTTTGTTTAACATGATTTATAATTGCTATAATGATAAGGTCTCCCTTGGTAACACTAAGTGCTAACTGCTGACTTGCAGTACAGTTTCTCTGCAGCAAGCTTTGCCTGCTTGAGACATAGTGTCTCTAAAATAAACCTTCTTCTATTCTGTAACAACACCAAGAAAGTAGATGACTAATGCTGTATAATTTTTCCAGATTATAACAATAGTCTTATAAACACTTTGGTTTAAGCAGTTAGACAGAATGTGGGATTGTTTACATTCAAAGAAATGAATGATATAAGACAGTCTTTGAGAGAAGGATGTTTATTTATGAAGAAAGTATACCAGCTTCTATTTCTCCAAACACGGGGTGGGGGGGGGAAGCACCATTTGGGGGCTTATTTTCTGATTTTCTTTGTCTTGCTCATGATTTCCATCTCTGAACCCTATCACACCTGTGCCTAAGGAAGAAATCTACTTACCCATATTCACCCATAGGATTACATTCACATCTGCATTTTCAGCTTTTCTGTTACCTTTCTTTTCAGTTTCCTAGCTCAATTTATGCACAGCTTGCCAGGAAATCCCCTACTTCTGATATTCTCAGTCCCAGGAGAAAAACTGGTAAAGGTGCAGCTGAACAATATAGCTAGGCCAATGTAACAGATATGGTCAAAACAACATGCTATTCACCTTACTCTCTGCTCCCAAATATCTATCCTTATCTCTCCTTCAGACTAACACCTTCACATTAAATTGTTTATGAAGTCAAACCAGAAGAAAATTCTGCTTTATTTTTTGTCATTTTAGGTTCCTGAATCATTTCACATGTATGCAGAAATGTTGGAAATGGCAAAAGGGACCCATGGGAACATTATTTACAGTTGGAGGGCAGAGAGGCTCAGCCGTAATGTAAGAGCAGAATGAGTTATTGCTCAGATGAGTTATCATCTCCCCTGGGCAACAGACATCTTGTAGTTTTCTCACTCTATAACACTCACTTGATTTAACAGAAAGTATAGTTAGCATTCACCTCTGCTTCAGCAGCACACAGTATCAGGGGTTGGTTGGTTCTGAGCCAGGTTCAGCTCTGCACTTCACCATTGAGAGGGCCCTGGGACTGTAGAGAAGGTGAAACAACAGAGGTAATCAGTCGGAATGAAGATCGAGGGCTCTGACTCATCTTTCCAGCAGCACTGCTCAGGAAAATTGAAGCCTAAGTATTAAACCTGACAAGGCAAATGATTAGATCAAAAGAAGATTTAAGAAACTGAGTTTAGAAAGTTTACCATAACACAAAATTTCATTGCTGTTTACAGGTAGGCCCAGGCCAAAATCACCATAGCTGCAGGAAAGTAAGGATTCAAAGCCAAATCATTTTCCCTGCTTTTATGACATTCCCAGCCAATATCCTTATGTACCACCTGAATGTAGCACTGACTGAAAGCCTACCGGTGTGTAAAGAGCCAGAGACTGTGTTCCATGGCTTTATCTCTGGCCTAAGGGCCATAATTTTGTAATGAAAGCATTTATTAGGTTGTCCTATTTTACAGTGTAGCAGAAGACCCTGTGAGTTTCTTTAGCTGATTGTTTACTCAAATAATCCAACATTTAATAATGAGTAGTTAAATGTAATTCATTCCAGTCTTATTGTGAACTTGGTCTCTTTTTTAAGGTAAAGCATTTGCTGCAATATGTAATCTTTTTAGATTAAAAAGTGTACAGCAGAGAATAACCAATTTGTAACCAAGAGTAACCAATTTGTAAGCGAAAATTTTTGTAAAAAAATTGTGGAGCTAGGTTACGGATTCAGAAATTAGCATGGTATATGCATGTCAGAAAGAACTATCAAGAGGACACTGGGCAGCTTCCCAATTTCAAGTTGTGGTGGTTTAGCCCTAACTAAACAATAACCAAACCACCCAGTTATTCCTCCCCAGCTCAGCAGGATGGGGAGAAGAATCAAGAGAGAGTTGTAGAACTTTCTGGGTTGAGATAAGGACAGTTTAATAGAACCCCACAAAGAGCAGGCAGTTACAATGACGGCCAAAGGACAAAGAAAAACGAGCAATGCCCAGTGTAACTGCTCACCGCGCTCAGCCCGACGCTCAGCCCGGCGGCAGAGCTGCAGTTCCCGCACTGGCCGCAGGGCCGCCCCGGCCCAGCTGCTGCCCTGATATCCCGAACGTGATGTCACGTGGGATTGAACAGCCTGGACACGCCCCCAGTGGCAGCTGCGGAGAGTTAATTCTATCCTGGCCAAACACAGGACACAAGTTCACACTATTATTCCTTCCCTTCTCTTTTCCTTTCCCTTGTCTAGTAGATGAGAAACAAACCATCAATTTTTATGAACCTTTGCTGGTTAACCTGTCCCATCTGTGTTCAACTGAACATCCAATGAGAGAGAAGACATCCATTCCACTCTCTCCTCAGACAGCAAAGTGACTTCATGAAACAATTCCACTTTGAACCATGATCAGAGAGGTTTTTAAAGGGCAGGATTATTGTGTACATGTAAAGAGCAAGGAGGAAGCTGCTTCATATGGCCCTCTGTAATGCAAGCCAGCATATGCATTTCTTGCACCAAGCAGCAAGGCTCACCACAGAGCAATAAGAACTTGAAAGTTCAAAAGGATAGATAAAATAAACATCAAATTTTTTTTTTTCAAATTTAAAAATAAAAAAAAGGTGGGGAATGTGTATTCATCACAACATCATCACACAGCGTAACTCCTCACGTTTTTGGACAAGTGGCTAAGGGTAAGCTAAGTGGCAAAATGAGACATGCTGAGGTATTCAGGCATTTATTTTCAGTAACTATTTGACTTGGGCAAGATTTCAAAGATTGAATTAGACCCAAGCTTTGCAAAGGATGCACTGGTATTAATTAAAATGTTGGTCATTAGCACTTTTTACTGTACAGTCCTAGTTTTATTTTCTTCACTTTTTTTTGTTTCCTTCCTAAAGCAGTGGTATTTTGACACCCTTTCTTGGAGGAGATAATGATGAAATTAATGCAGTTATTGAATCATCACTCTCTGGAAAGATCATTTCACATTTGAGGAGGAGTAGGAACAAATCAATCTGCTCATTGATTGATTGAGGGTGGATTTTTGTACACAGCATTTTTAGAGGGCAGAGAAGATCAGAAAGACCTTAGGAAAGCCAGTATATTCATCATTATCAAAGTGTCTACTCTTATACCCTAACAGAATTGCGTTGTTAAGGAGCCAGCATTCCTGATCATTTATATACATTTATTTAAAAAAAAAAAAAAAGTTACTACTTCCTATTATTTTACAAAAATTGAGGGTTAATATATTGGTTATTTATTAAACATTACTAATTTATCCATATATAACTTACCTTTAACTGGTTTTTTTTCCTGAAAAATACAAATATTTGATTGAATAGACTTACAAAGTTTTATAGCTCTTAATTTCTTCATTATTTCTTTTGTAGCTAGCAACAGGACAAGGGGTAATAGGATGAAGCTGGAACACAAAAAGTTCCACTTAAATATAAGAAAAAACTGTTTCACTGTGAAGGTGACAGAGAACTGGCACAGGCTGCACAGGGAGAGTGTGGAGTCTCCTTCCTTGCAGGTCTTCAAGACCTGCCTGGACAAATTTCTGTGTGACCTGATCTAGTTGGACCTGCTTCTGCATTGGACTAGATGATCTCTAAAGGTCCCTTCCAACCCTGCTATTCTATGATTCTATGAAACTCAATTTGGGCACCTGGGCTTTGTCTACAGTAATACAATGATTTACACAGTACAGAAATGAGAACTTTAGTGGGATTTATTGATCTTTGAAAGAGCAGTATTAATTTCTTCTGTGAATGTGAAAGAAAGCTAAATCAGATTGGTTTGGGTCTCAAAAAAGCTTCAGTAAAAAAAATATTTATGAGGAATTGGAACTCTTCCCTTCTACTTAATCAGTAAATTATTTATAAAAACTGAATGCTACATGTGTGAGAATATATTTCATTTTTAAGGACTCCATAACAGTCATTTTGATGCAATACCTTATCTGCTAGTGAATACAATGGTTTATGTAGTTTTAATTAACTTCTTAGATAAATTGACCTTTATTTTTATTTTCAAAGAACCACATTTACTAAATATAGAAAACTATACTGTATAACTATGTTTAACAAATTCAAAAACTTTTTTTTTTGGACTGTTCTATAATTATCCTTGACTGATACCACACTGATACTAGCATTTTTCTGTCAGTCTTTTACAGATTGTTAATGTGCTTTGGAAACAGTTTGGTGACCAACAAAGGTGAAGAACTATAGGTAGAGTAACTCATTAAGTAGGATTGTTTGTTATTGTGAAACCAAGATACATTTCAAGAACAATATCATTTTCAACAGTGGCCAGATGATGCTACATATAATCAACATCCACAGGAAAAATATGAGATAAAATCCTTACCTTGCTGCAGCCAGTGAGAGTTTTGCTGAGAAATTCAATGATGATAAAAAGTCTACTCATAACATTTGCTCCCTGTCTTCTTTTCTCATGGGTAGAATTTTACCATTCTGACCTAAAATCAAAATATTCACTGGGTTTTTTTTCATATGGAATGCATCAAGCATGATTGTAAGAAGTTAGCCTGCATTACAGCAATGCAACAGAGGTGAAGAGAATTGGTATCTAAAGGTGTAAAGTTCTGGTACATAAGGCTCATTGCACACCAAATTAACATAATCATGGCTGGACAGCTACATTTTGTGTACTGAATCTGACAGGCAACCCTACTAATTAGACAAAAAGCAGATCAAAGGGCTGGTACTGCCTGTGTATATATTAGAAAAAGAAAGTCCTTAATTGTACATGTATTTTCTCATTTTCTTGCTAACTTAGGCCAGAATTCTTTCAGTTAATGAAAATAATATTCTTAATATACTTTATGGTGGTTCATGCTTAAAACATTTCTACTCACTGTATGCGAAAGTGAGATATGAACACAAAAAAATAAAATTCAGGTGTTCAGGTATCCAAGAATATATGCTAATGTAAAAAGATTTATTAAGTAGCTTTTTGGTTAGAACATTATCTTAGGTTTTGCCTGCTCTTTTGAATTTTGGTTTAGGAAACTTTTGCTTGCAAGAACTTTGTAATAATTTAAAATATATTTGATAACTTTCAGAAAAAAAAATATATATAAAGAAATTTAAAATGGAGTCACCAGTCAATGCTCAAAATCCTTTAAGTAATACTCATCATTTCCCAAAGAAGTGGCTTTCAATAACATTCCACAGATAACTGACATTTATTTAACCATCTAAGGCCAAACATCTGAAGAGGAAATTGTCTTGAGTAGATAGCCTATCCATGTTCTCAGAAAGAGTAAAAATTAAATTTAGTCACATTTACAAGTACTGTCTTGAGGGTTAATGTTTTCCTTAACTGTCACCCATAAGAAGATGACGCTGTTGATTTTGCCTTCCATCCTAGAATGCATAGCAAAAGGTAACTGATAGTTCAATTCAGACTTTGGAAAGGTTTGACCTAGAAGCTGATAACTAGTTGGGAAATCGGATGCTGGAAGTTTGACCTAGGCCAGTAAGCTCCTCCAATCATTATTTCCCTCAGGAAATGTCTTGTTCAGAGGAAGTCAATCCTGGAGCCCATTTAGGTTTGCATTTTTTTATCTAAGGCATAAAATTTACATGAACTTTTAATATGAAATTTATATGAACAAGGTCGCGCGATCAAGTCATGAAGTTTCTGGGGAAAAATGTTATCTTAGAACCTTACTTTTCCTTTTCTATTTAAAAAACAACAACAAAAAAGAGTAAAATTGTGTGTTTCAAATAGGATAAAGTAAAGGAAAAGTCAGCATTTACCAATGTTTAAAAAATTTCCAGAATCACTTCAGTGAGATGAGAGGAGGTGATGGAGATTTACTTTGAAGTAAATGTGATCAGAATTTGGACAACATGCTCAACAAGTCTGAAATCCTGCTTCTGCAAACAGAGCTTCTGAACATAAATTTTATACATATGAAAGGCTCCATTTTGCAGAATAAAGGGCAGAATTCTGAACTAATTCTACTATGCAATTTGAGGTTAAATATTCTTAATTATTTTAATAAAAGTGCTGTTGGCTACATGGCTTTACTCTCCTTTTTGTCTTTCACAGCTTCCCCACAAACAGGTCTGAACACGCTAGTTCTTGGAAACATGCGGAAACCTGACTGGTGAGGGTAAACTTAGATTACTCCTGACAGAAATACTTTACTTGAGAGCAGAATTGTATTATGAATTTTGATTGTTATCCAAATTAGTCAGTGTAAGTAATTTTCATATTAACCCACACTTTTTGGCACACTTTTTTCAATGTCTGTCTTTAAAAAGAAAAAGAAACTGCATATAATCTCAAGACATTACTTTGAAATGAATGGACGAAAGTTTTCCCTTTGAAAATGCAAATAAATCCAGGTTTTTTCCTGAAGCAAAGTCTTAGTAATTGATTCAATGATCTCCTAAGTCTGCAAGTTCCACAAATTAACTAAAAATTACAAAACAAGCAGTCAAACAATATTTTGAACCTGAATTTCAAACAAGCTTATGGCATTTAAACAACGAAAACCTTTAGGCGCTATTAAGAAGGAAAATAGCAGGGGATAGAAGATCGACAAAGACCTTTTCATCTTCTTTTCATACTTCTCTGGGGTTTTTAGTTATTTAGAATATGTTACTCTTTTTTTCCCATTAGAAAAAAAAATTAAGTAGAATTCATCACCTAACAAAAGTGAACTGACGGCCTCAAAATTTTTTTTTAAAACACTAAAAGTGTTGCTTAAACAAATACATGGAAAGGGATATAAAAGCTGTTAGTACCTCATTTAAGTACTGTTAGCAAGTACAGCTAACAAGTATCATTAGCAAAGGCAATGTTAGTAAAAAAAAATAATGTGTGCTTAAACCTTTAGATAAAAATATATTATACATATTAAAATGACTGTATAAATTTGTAATGCATTATGAAACATTAAATAAATGTTAATTATGCCTGCTGTAGTAATATAGTCTTTTCTAAAGCTCATTTTTTTCAAACATTTTCCATTTTAAACAGAAAAATCATGCCAGAAGGTATTTATTGGTTAATATTAAGAAATGAAAAATTGGCCCCCCTCACTGGCTGTTAAGTATAATTAACTTTGGAGATTATTCTGTTTAAATAGTTTTGTCCTAGGATTTTATGTTTCTTTTGCCCTACTGAACCTGGATCATACACTGGATGTAATTAAAATATAATATACTTCAAACTGAGACCTAACAATAGGAATTTAGTCCCTGAGAATGTGGTATGGTGTTACTCCTAACAGATCAGGCATTTAGTTTTAATTTCAAGTCATCAGCATACAGGTGAAGCTGATTGATGGGAAGTCCTGGAGAGGGAAAACTTCTTTCTTTTCCCAGAACAGACATAATGGACATAAATGCCATATAAACATTTTACACATCATCATGTTTCCCAACAGGACCACTTCTAAGTTTAGAAGTTTTGTCTTTTAGTCTTCTTCGAGTTTAATCCTAAAATTTCCTGTAGAAAAAGAGTTGCCTGCTGAATGCTGTGCATAGGTGGGGTCTTCATTATGGTTCAGATCAAGTGCACCAGTTCCTCTATTTTAAAATTATCATGCCTCAGGCTCACTCTTCTTGCAAATCCTTGCTGAAGGGAGTCGTGTAAAGAAAAATAATTCCTCTCTTTCTAGGATATCAATCCTGTTTGGGTCATTTCACAACACCGTGTTAAGACTCTGCTGTCTTCCTTTTTTGGACACCATTGAGGTATGTTCTGACAGGTATGAGGAGATTTCAGCAGCTCTCTGACAGATTATCAGCATTTTTCTTCCTGTTTAAATAATTTATATTACCATCCATGCATGGCAAAAAGATCATTTACAGCATTAGGCACCAACAGTAAGAAACCAGTTTGAATTTTCTCCTGTCTGATGACCTAGAACCCACACAAATCATGTTTCTCAGCATCTAAATGAAGAAGTCTCCCCCGAAAGATACCATAATTACCTGGAAATTAAAAATATTTTTAAGGGAAAATATATCTTTCCTGATTAGAACATTTAAGTAACAATCTAGGGATGAATCTCTGCATTGGTGAAAATATCTATGCACTAATAGAGTAAATGCACACTTAGAAGAACTGTTTCAAGTAAAATGTTTAGATAAACTTTATAAAGGACAAGTTACCAACTGCTGCTCTTCTTGGCCTCCTTTTAGTTTTTAAATTTTCCTAAAGAGTTACCAATGTATATTAACTTGAGATTATATCTGAGTCTCCTCACACAGTTTCCTAGTACCCGCATATACAAAAAAAATAGTATGACTGATTGTTGTGGTTTGGCCCAGCCAGCACAGCAGTACCATGACAGTCTCTCGCTTGGTGCCCCCATTCACCCCCACCCTTGTTAGGATGGCGGAGGCCCCAGCAAAATGAGAGTAAAAATATAAGCAAGATTGTTGTGGATTAAGGGTAGGGAGGGCTCACTGCCAGTTACGGTTCCGGGCAAAACAAACTCCAGTACTCGACTTAGAGAGGAAAGTAGGAAAGTTTATTCTACAAGAAACAGAATGGAATAAAAGCAAAAGGGAGTAGGATGATGAGAAAATTACAACCAGCATTTTAAGATCTCCCTCCATCATCCCTCCTTTCTTCCCAGGCCCAGCTCACTGCTCCCGATATCTCTACCTCCTCCCCCCTCA
>WBNH01009551.1:84570-346279 GCA_013401255.1 Urocolius indicus
TCTCTGCTGCTGATGCGGAGTCTTTAAAGACATGAAAATAAATCTCAGCTTCACCAATTCTCTCCATAGAATGCAGGGGAGTCTGCTCTAGTACACCTCCTCCCCTCTTTCATCACTGACCTTGGAGTCTGCATGGTTGTTTCTCTCACTGTTCCTACTCCTTGCACCACCACCAGCCAGAAGAAGGGACAGAAGAAGGAAGAAGCAGGAAGAAGATGGAGGAAGAAACCTCCTCTTCTGGCTTCTTCTTAAAAAGTGATCGTGAAGGCATCTAATTGGCTCAGCCCCAGATGTGGATCTGGCTCAGAGCTGGGGAGAGTTGCAAACAACTTCTTACAGATGCCATCTTCACAGCCCCTTCCCCCTTACCAGAAAAGGCTGTCATGTCAAACCATGACACTGATAAATCAAGAAATTATAATTTTTTTGTCCCCAGGTAAAAACTGAGGTTAAGAAATCGAAACTTTCATGTAGTAACAAGGCAGAAACACTCATCTTACACAATAGCCAATAAACTGGCTCATACATAAGACTTATGTTCCACAGCCAGAACTGCTGTGAGTGGATTGCAAGTCTCTTTACCCAAAAGCATAAAGATTTCCTCAGGTGTACACTAGAGACAGAACACTTACCACAAATATTGCTGTTACATGTAGCCCATTTATGTACTTAGCATCACTTACAACTGTCAAATTAGTTTTAAGTATCCTTAACACAATGATTATTTCAGCATCTTCTTCCATTTCATGAAATAGCTGTATACCCTTTCATAGCAATCAACTGCTGATTTTTTTATATTATATTCTTCACACTTTCTTTTTTTTATTTTTCCTCCTGGAATTGTGGATGGCTAGATTTTTACTAACAGAAAAATACAGGAAATAGATCTGTAACACTAGAGAAAATTATTTGTAAAAAATAAAACATATTCTGGAAGAATTTGAAAGATACAAATACTGAAGAGTCTGAATGGTATGGAATACTAATGATTTTAACCATTGTTTGGTAAGTTCAGTGAATGTTTTCCAGTAGTCTCACAGGACCCAAATTGAGCCTGAAGAGAATAATTTGTAAAGTTTATTTTATCACTCAGGATAATTATTCAGATTTTTTAATTTTGAGCCTTTACTACTACACAAAACTAAAGAAAGGTATACTTCTAAGGACATGGTAAATGCTTTCTACATTTTATGGCCAGGGCAGAGGATAGAATGCCACTCTTTCCTCACTGAAATAGACTTCTTTTTCCCCTGTGAGTGGAATACAATATCCACTGACAAAAAGCCCAAACTAATTTGATTTGGTAGTTCTTCCATCAGCATAAATAGTGAGTCAGTCTTGACCTTCAAAGGACTGACACAGTCAAGAGGATGGAGAACCAGTGGACCAGAGGTGAACTGTAGGAACCTAAGTTTCTCAGTAATCCAGCTTTCTTCACAACCCAACCAGCTGCTTGCTTCTAGTGCAGTACAGCTGTGTGCAGTCAGGATTTGTCAGCCACAGTTCAAGGGACACCTAGCCCAGGGACTCCTTGTTCGAAGGACTATTCATGCACTATTGCATAGTATATGCATGCTTTTGAAGCAGGGGTAAAGATGCAGAACTCCTCTACCATTAGTCTGTGTAGTAATTCTCCTTTTATCTCCTGCTCACTGTTGATCCTCAAGTTCCTCACAAAGAGCTTCTGCTGCTGCCCCGAAGAATAGTCTCCTGCCAGTATATACCCTGGGAATGAAGGCACTGCTGTGAAAATGAAAACGTAATGTGGATGGCAGCTCACAAAGACAAACAAGTAAGCCTGAATCTCTCTCAATTTTAGCAACAAATAAACAAACAAACAAACAAACAAAAAAACCAAAAAATCAAACCTGAGCAAATGAGGTGGTTTGAAACAGTCTGAAATGGAGTAGATCTGTAAACTCAAAGCATGTTACTTCATGTCTCCTGAATGGGGACAATCTGTTTATACAATGAACAATCAATTCTTTGTGTCACTATGATCAATCACCCAGGAAGAACTCTCTGCAAAATCTTCTGTGAGCACAAACCTCTTTTGAGCTACATTTCTCTGGACAGAGAACAGAGCCGCACCACATTGACCCTCTGTTCCTTGGGACTCCAAACACCCATACTGCAGTGGAAAGGGAGGCAACCTTCCACAGGAAAACTTAATCTCTGTTTTCTAGGAAAACGGGAGCTGCACTATATTTTGCCTGAAGTACCATCAGTGAATGTGCTCTGAGAATACTTTCCATATTAAATCCAACAGGCTACAGAGCCAAGAGACAAGGTCCTGAGGTGACTCTACTTTAAGAGAGAAGCCAGACTGTTAAGACTAACAAATAGCGCAGCACTTTAGCTCGTCTACAAAAGCAGAGAGAGTTTAAGCACCTAGGAAAACAGTAAATCACTTTTGGACTTTCACCACTTCGAGAGTTAGATACTTGATCAGATTTTAAAGTTGCTTAAATTCAATACAAGTTTTTTGTGAATCCTCTTGCAAATCTGGGTCCAAGCCCACAAGGTTATCCGGGAATTCTGTTGCAGAGACAGGAACTAAATTCCACGCTCCTAAAAACCAGCTAGGTAAACACTAAATGTTTTAGTTGGAAAACCAAGCACATTTTTCAGTTTATCCCGATAGTAAAAATAGTTGTTAAGACTTTCAGGGTTACAGAAAGGTATACAGCATGTGTGTTAAGAGGGAGCACATCTTTTGCTGACCCAAACCTTTCTTTCAATTGAAAACCAGGTTTTTTTAACCAAAGAAAAAGTTATTTACCATATTTTATGACATTTAGATAACTTTTTAAATCCAAAACAAAAATATAATCTCAAAATCCCAAAACATTTTGGTTTAAAATTGTCAGAATGAATTATTTTGACTTTTTCATGTTTTTATTTTGTGAAACCAGTTTAGAGCAGCAAGCTATACCCACAAACACTCTCATTTCCTGAAAACTACTTCTTATGAATTTGGTGTTGTCTAAAGAAACCTCTCTCTGTTAGTCCAAAGATAGATACTTACCCATTGAACAGTCCTTCTCTAGTAAGTTACTGATACTATTCTCCCCCTAAAAGAGTTCAGCTGTGCTCCCTTCTCTAATATTTGCCTTAAAGGCCTTTTAACATTTAAATTAGAGAGAAGCTTTTTTAAATTAAAAGAAAATCACTTTTTTAGTGCATTTGAAATTTTCTCAAGGAAGTCTTATATTAATTAAGGCAAAAGAGTTCTGATTTGTTTTTTTTTTAAACTCAAACCTAATTACAGTATCGACAAGTACAGCTTCTTTGAACTCTATTTCACAGAGGGAGGAAGGAGGAGATTCTCAGTTATTTTTTTTTCATGCAAAACCAAGTTTTCAGCTAATTACATTTGATTAAACAATTTTAATGGGATTTATGCTTCTTGTATGTTCCTACAAAGTATAGGAGGAAAATATTTGTGAACTTAGGGGGGGAATCCATACAGAAATGCCATCCTTACTGTGCAATATTCGAAGGGAAAGAGGTGAGGAGGAGGCAAGAATTACAGTAGTAATTTATGAACTTTAAAAGTTCCTGTTTTTCTAGGAAATCTCCTTGATGTGGATATCAAGGGGATAATCTCAAAGAAAATGACTTTATTATTATTATCTGAAACTTCTGGACCTAGTCAGAATTCAAGGGTGATTAGAGGCTTCATCTGCAGATAATTCGCTGTATTTATAATTGAGAATATGTTATCATGGCTCACAGCTCTCCACACAAAGTGATTTTTCATTGTTGTTCCAATGAAAAAGATAATTCAAAGATCAACATCTATCAGGCTGGTTGTTCTCTGTCAGAGCCCGTTGCTCATCTCTGTAGCACAAGCACTGCACCCAGCACCACTGCAACTCCAGGAAGCAGCTGAAGATAAGGTCTTTTACAATCATGTA
Organism: Urocolius indicus; assembly: GCA_013401255.1. Classification (NCBI taxonomy): domain Eukaryota; kingdom Metazoa; phylum Chordata; class Aves; order Coliiformes; family Coliidae; genus Urocolius; species Urocolius indicus. The sequence goes on from WBNH01009551.1 coordinate 88,491, forward strand.
TCCAGTTAGTTTCCTTATATGCAGCCTTGAGTTGGTGCTGATCTCTACCTCTGCTAAAAATGCCACATAACATCTTCCAATGCCCAGTGTAGTGACACAATCTCTCTCCCAAGCAGGAATGCTCTCAAGCAGTGCCAGAAGAGCAAAGAGCAATGTACACATCTCCTAGGGAGCCAGCACGTGTTTGTAATAATGTCTACACTTCTTATCTGTTAACATCTCGTATGATGTCTCGATCAAATACTTCTTGAGGAAGGGGATCTCTGTTAAAACCTGAAAGATATTGAATGAAATGAACTCCTGAGTCTGAAACATGCTACTGAATGAGAACTGATCTGAGGCAGAGGGAAACCTGCACTGGTGAAAACCAGGGAAGTATTTTAGCTCCTGCATCTTACCTGTTGAAATGTCATCTCAGCCAAAGATAATGGTCTGTTGTCCTAGGGCAACAGCAATTACAGTCCAGGCAAGAAGAAAAAAAAGGTCTGCAGCTCCACCAGCCAACAGCGAGGCTCCTTCTCTGAGCTGCAGATACAAGTTGAACAAGAACCAGAGAGAGGCCATCCATTCACGTCATACTGGCAACCAAATAGCCTTCAATTATAGACTTGAGTTACTAGTAAACTTTAATTAACCTACCCTAAGCCTGGAAGAATATGTTACATTTTGAGTCCTAAAGTCCCCAGAAGAATTCTTTGGTGATTCTTTCTGCTGCGAGGGAGTAGTTACTTCATCTTTGCCTGAGTTTACTTATCTGTGTAATGAGGTTGATGATACTTAGAAGTATAACTCCCAGCAGCTTGACAATTTTAAATGGCACAATGCTGAAAAATGCAAGTTATAATAATCTCCATCACTATACCCACCCCAAATATTTATCACATTGCAGAAAAAAGTACTTGTATCGGAAAAACAGTATAATGTAGTTAGGAAGAAATTGTTTACTACATATGTCTGTTTTCTCCAAAAATAAAAATACAGTGAGCTGAAGTTATTCCATATTTATCCAGTTTTGAATTTTAATGAACAAGAATGCCATAATTCTATGAAATTTTAAAACCAAAAGATGAATTAGATTGATCCACTTGACAGCTCTTCATGTTCTGGCAGAAGGTATTGCACAGATTTTTAGATAAATAATGTTTAAATTAATTATTTAGCTGTATAGTGCATCCATTTCAGCTCAAGAGAGAAAGAGTGATTAAAATGCAAAGGCTGGGAATCCTAATATCAGTATGCAAATTTTCAATATATTCTTAAGCAATCACTTTAAAAATCATATAAACTACCCTAATTTTGTTGGAGAGACTAAACTTATTCCAATTTACAGGTGCTGAAGATGATCTCAGAACACATATGTAGTTTCTTCTTCTTTAGTGTTTTCATATTCTTGTCCTAGAGGGCCATGAAACTAAACTAATATTGTAGTTTTTGTAAGTTCAGAGGAGTTGTTAGCAGATTCAGTTGCTGATGAGAAGAATAAAGCTGCAGTTAAGGAGAGAATTGCACTGCCTGGGCTGTGGGAAGAACCTATGGGTGGAATAGCAGAGAATAGAGAAGGTGAGGAGTGCTCTGGTCCATTAAACACATCAGGAGTGTGAAGGTTCAAACAACCCAACATGCTTTAAACTTGCAGCAAATGTGAGTTTCCTGAGGAAGGCACAACAGGGACTGGAAGGCCACTGGCACAGCTCGATGCAGCAAAGATGCTGTGCTTCATCAGAGGGGTGGCTGCTGCACTCGCCATTCCATTGCTGCACTGGCTGGCCTGTGGCTCACCACCTGCTGTGTCTGGACCTGTGCTGAGCACCGAGCTACTCACACCGCAGGCACAGAGCAGCAGTGCAGATGCTGCTCTCACTGACTGTACAAAGCAGGAAAAGCAAATGGGAGCGTTTCGCTTCCGCTCTGTCTTCTGTCTTCTACTTCAGTCCAGGCTTTACTTTTATAAGCATCATATCCACTCATTAAACCCTAATTAAAAGAAAACTTTTTAACTCCCTCCTCACCATCCTGACTCTCCAGCTACCAAGGTTGAAGGTTGTCACATTGCTTTCAGCTCCTCTCAATTCCTCTAAGCATCTTCACCTTTTTCTCAACAAAGTGAGAAACCCTGAAGGCTTTGCCACTGAAAGCCCTCTCTCTTAGAATACTTCTAATAATTTTCTCACGTTCTGGTATTTTTAGATGGCAAGCCAGAAGTTTCACTGCACAAGAAAATAAAGCAATTTGCAGCTTCATGTAGAAACATAGCCACTTGCAGTTCATTTCTTTTTCATCTTGATTATCAACACGTTTGTCATCTCTCCATAATTTATTCATTATCTTTAGACAAGGAATGTGAAAGGGAGGGGTAGGAGCAAAGAAGGAGATAAGTGTACTTGTCAGAATGTGAAACAGATGCTCTAACAATGATTGGAGACAATTAATGTTCTCAGTAAGTATCAACAGGCAAGGTCCGTGGTTTGCTTCACATTTTTGCAGCAAACAGCCTTTTTCAAAATGCAAATACAGAGGCTTTATTTTCCAGGCACGTGAAAGCATGTCTTGTTTGTAATGAGCTGTCCAAAGGAACTTCATGTTGCTGCTTGAAAACGTGGCTATTCCAACCATTGCTGGCCTAAATAATAATACTGCAACAAAGGGGAAACTGTAGGGCTGGTAACAGAACTAAGGGACCTGTCACTGCTCCCTCTTTCTGATTCAGACTCAGCATGCAAAACAAAGCATTTAGCACATATTTAACCTTGGGTTGTTCAAAGTCGATAGCACACAAGTATATACTTAAAGCAAGCACGTGTGATTGCCAGGGTAGTCATGCAACTAGCAAAAATCTTTGCTGTACTGAGGTCTTTTCCCTTCTTGCTGAGGAATGACTTTCATGAGACGGGCTTTGAGGGAAGGCCACTTACCTGTTCTCCCACCCAGCACAAAAAAAAAAAAGATAACAGCATAGCCAAGGAGTTAGCATCAGACTGCAGTCTGTATCACTTTGGGGAATGATGCTGGAAAAGGCAATTACAATAAATACACATTGTAAGACAGAAAAAAAAAATCAATAACAAATAGATGTGATCTAATTACTAACATTTGTAATAATAGCTTATTGTTCTATGCCACATGTAGCTTTCATCTTCCTTCTCTGCACTGTGTCAATTTAATTTTCCCTTCTGCTGTTCTGTTATTTAAAATGATCAAACACCTAGTATGCCCTGGAAAGTACACCAATTAAGAGCTGCATTTAAATCTGCTTGAATGAGCCTGTCACAAAGTTAATTGGAATAAGCACATATTTGATATATTGTTTGAATTCTGTTCCAAGATTTACTATTGTCCATCACAAACTTTTTTCTTATGTATTTTCTTCTTCCTCTTACTTTCCTATGTTCTTTTTCATTATTGATTAATTAATGACAACAGAAACCATCCTGAGAGGTTCTTCCTCTTCTTCACCCCTTTCTCTCCAGCAGTCCCTCTCCTCAGCCGGGCAGAAAGGGCTGGGGCACAGACAGGGCAGCTGCTGATTCACGTGGCCTCTCGAGCACCCACACAACTTGGGGAAAGAGAATTCAGGGAGCCACTCTTGGTGCCTCAGATTTAAAAAACACGAATGAGCCTATCCGAAGACTTGTTATACACTATGTATGGCAACGAGTCCTTTGTCTAACATAAAATAGTGTATTTTTACATGGTATAAAAAAGGAACACTTTTTTTCTGCTTGCCTTAAACCTGCTACTTTGTTATAAACAAGAGAAAACATATGTCAGCCAGATCAGACCATAACCAGTTTATTTAATGGTGGCCAGCAAATGCTATAATTTTCTTCTCAGTGCAATGACTTCAGCCAAGATAGGCACCAGCACTACAGGAATTTAAGACAATGTGTATGTTAGTCGATGGCCACCGCTTTACAAACCCTGGAAAGAGTCACAGCCAATTGGAAAGAAAAATTTATGTCTGCAGCAACAGGAGCACAACAGTTTGATCAGTATGTAAATCAATTTCTGCTTAAGAGAAGCATGGCAAAACAAAAATCTTGTCATTCTGCTGTCACTGCATTTTGGGTCTTGTAAGTTTTCTAAGGTGACAAGATTCAACTGACCTAAAAGGAACTAGCATGCTAATTTTCTTCTCTAATGTCTTATCTTCTGGAATGAATCAACTATCCAAATGCATGGCTGATTACATTGTACTGCTATCACTGGACCTATATCAGGAACAAATGTGATTCAGGGGATGTATTATTTGTTTAAAAGCTGAGGTATGACATTTTTAGCCACGCAGATGTGGCCTAAAAATATTTACATACAATTTACAATACATTTACAATACACCTGGGAAAGGAAAGAGTTTTTTCCAGTCATCATAACTATGTGGCACCCATGCATGGCATGTAAAATGAAATCAGTGTGAAAAAATCCACTTCATCATTCACAAAGGACACGCAGTTCCTCTGCATACATGAAATGTGCATTTCCTCTCTAACTGTAGTTCAAGTATTGAGGTAATCCATTTTTCATTTTCAGCACAGACACATTTATTATCAGAGTTAATAAGACGGTCTTTGTCAGAACATATTGTCTGTTGTCAAAATCTAAGGATTAACATTGTATTGCATGTCTGAACAGAATTACTTTCCCATAAGATTTGCTATACCAAGTTAGTTACATGGTCCAGTAGGTCTGGTGCCCTGCCAGATGGCAATAAATAAATGGCAAATAAATAAAATTTCAGATAAAAGTTCAATTCTAGGACACCTTCTCACTCCAGAATGCATTGTGTACCTTGATAATTGTTGCAGTAGAGCATGTGGAAGGAAACATTTCCTTCCGACCTCTGCAGGCAATTAGTTTATGCCCAGAAACCTGGCATTTGATTACCCTTATCTGCCAGGAATAGCTGCAAATGCCATTATCAGAGATTCTTTCAGAATTACAACAGCTGTATCACGTTTCTGATTATGATAAAGAGCAGTAAAGCATTCAGAAACCTCCATAGTAATCCAGATGAATTAGATTTTAGTAACAAGAGCTTGATAAAGGAGCATGTTGTCCTATCCCAAATCACTCAAAAATATGTAGACTCTAATAACTAATTATCTTAGATTTTCAGGAGATTATTTTTCTGGGAATCTGTCAACAGCAATTTTCTTTTAGATGTGGTCCTAGCTTCTCAGATGCAGTCAGTTCATGGTCACGAGACATTTGGTAAATGCCCGGAGGAAGGTCATTTTTATATGATGTGTCTCCCTCAGTCTGAACTAATTATCTGCTACAAACGTGGAAAATATCCATTTTGCCATGGTGCTGAACTTTTCAAATCTTTCCATTTGGAAGATCAGAAACAATCCAATCAAACTGCTTGCCACCTGGCTCCTCCACATCACTTTTTGCAGTGGAATTAAATAAAATCATCATTTCCAATTTGAAAATAAAAGTAGAAAATAATTATTCGACACTGACCTGGGTGGCTCTTTAATTATTGTTCTGTGTTCGCCCAAAACACAACCGGTTTGTACCGGGTTTCTGCTCCTAAAAGCTGCAAGCGCTATGGGTTCCTCTGGAGAGGCCTTGGGAGGCAAGGACTGGTTTCTTTACCCCACAGCATCCCCTACTGTTGCTTTGGGGAATGCTACTGATTCATTTGAAAGGCACTTTGCCGCGATGCCCAGCCAGGGAGGGCAGGGCAGGGCAGTCCCCAGGGTTTTGCTACAGACTCGTAGTGGCAGAAGTGGGAAAATGGAAAGACTTAGTGTCCCCAGGACACTCACAGGTGACTCTTCAAGGGACAACTATTGCCTCAATAATACAAAATAGTGTATGTTTCAGTCATATTTTGAGACTATAAAAGTCTCAATGACTAACTGGAGTAGCAATTTTCTAAGAAGCCTTGACCACCACAAGAGAGACACTTGATTTGAAACAGCCCGTCTTGAGCCATTACAGTTTGTCCTAGTGAGCTTTATTCCCTTGCAGAGCATATGACCATGTTTCTCTCAGTTGTGTGACAGCTGTCAGCCCCAGATCAGATTCCAGGTGTGCACAAAAAAAATAAAAATATTAGTCAAGTGCACTCAGGATTTTTTGGTTTGGTTTGTTTTGCAAATGCCTGTACGCCTACTCCAAAATTTGGAACATTTCTGCATACCTTAATACTGAATTTGCATATCTCGGGGTACTGAATTTTTGCTTTATATACGAACAAAAGTTCGCAAAATATATACACAGGTGGAGGCAGGGCTCTGAATCTGCATCTACTGATTTCTCTGCATCTTGCTTTCCTAATCTATTAAATTGGGTTAACAGTACTTCTGTGCCTCTCAGGAGTGTTGTGAAACCTTATTAAAGTTTGTATATTATTTTGAGATCCTCGATGGCAGATGCTACACAAGTGCAGAAACACATCACTTGATATATATGAATGGCAATTCACTCACAGCCTCAACGGTGTTCAGTAAGGGAGTAACTGAAGAATATCAAATGCTCCAGGCTCAAGTGAAAGTGAGCTCATCAAAATAAACGATTTACCAGAGGCTTCCAAGCACCCTGCTTCCTACAGATGAGATGAAGAGTTCATCCCCTTCTCTGCTTGACAACAGAGAATAAGCCACAGCATTGCACATCACAAACAGTGGTTGCAGCATTTTTTCTCTGTTGGAGAGTTTCACTTTATTGTACAGCCCCATTAACTGATGAATTGAGGTCAGAATGGTTCATGTTATCACTGTGAGTATAGAAAAGAACTTGGCCCAAACATGGAAACCAAACAGACTTTTGTCACAAAAAAAAAGAGAGCTCAGGGATAGTGATACCTGTGAGTACTGCCTTATGACAACTGCCCCCAACCCCACTCCCCATTTGCTAATGTAATCAAAGGAAAAAGCTTATGGAGGAAAAAAAAATATGCTAACAACATTTTAATTTGATGGAAGAATCCACTTATTTTTCTGTCTGACCTACAGAATGAAAGATTTCTCCCTGCTCAGTTCTGAGAACAGTAACCAACCCAAACTTTAATTTCAGTGTTTTATACTGATGGTTCCTGAGCCTCTTCTGCAGACAGTCTACCTTCTCAGAGCAGCAAAGTCTCTAGCCAATTCACGAGTCTCCTATACTCCTCACTTTCTGGAATAAAAAGCTATCATGAGAGAGAACTTTTTTGTTTCACCAAATCTGTTCAGTTTTTCTATACCCACAAACCTGAAACGTAGACTGCACAATTTTACCCAATTTGCCTTTAGAATAAAAGAAATTTGATAATGAAATTTCTAACATTCACTTCACATAGACTAGAACAAGCTCAATCACATCCTACTTTGTGACAGGACAGCAATCTTACATCTCAGCCCAAAGAAGCCTAAAAATGCATCTGCATAATTAGTGGGAAAAGAATTTTAAACCAGACCAAGACATAGAAATTTTGGAATTTATTTTTCTTTTACCCAGAATCAGTCCAACTCCAGGACAGTCCTGGATCCCCAGCCAGGCTCTGCAGCTTGAATTGCTCTTCATCTTGAGCACCACTATAGCTACTGAAGAGGGAAAATACCACTATATGGCTTAAACAAGGGTGCAGGTCTTGAAGCCTGATCCAAACTCCTTTTGAATGTGCATCAACCTTCTACATAACCTTGAATCAGGAGTTTAGCTTTTAACTAATTTTCTAAACATATGGAGTTTCAGAAGCCAAACTGACAAATGAGAGGTGCACTTTATTTCCTAAGTACCTTCTACTCCCATTGATTTACCAGATCAGACTGAATGAATGCTTTTAGCTTGATTCTTACCCAAAATGCAATTTTTCTGAATGATGGCTTTACCAGAAAGCATAAAGGATAAAGGCATAAAGGATTTGTTTGTTTGAGAATGTAATCTTCAAAACCAAGGAGGAAGATAGCTTTCCCTTCTAGCTTTTCTTCAGAGGCTGTTTTTTATTTTTTACCTTTCTACAATTCCTGAGCAAGTCACTTATTCCTTTGTAGTCCTTTTTTTGAAAGGAGATTAATTGTTTCCATTGCCAACTAAAAGATTTTCTTCTAATTAAAAGAAATTATAAGGCATTCACTAGTGGCATTGTTCTAGTCAATAAACTAATTATGGTTGTGGCAAATGAAGGAAAAGCCATCAAATGATCTTAGGACCATGATTTAGAAAACTTAAGGATGTGATTTTCACATTCCTTGACAAAGCAATGAGATCCTACATGCACTTTTAGTCATGATTTAGAATGTGTAGAAAAAATATTAATCCTTTGAAATGAGCATAGTGCCTCTGGAAATGTCTAGCTGCACTACCTACATTCCACTTGGTGTGTGCTTGTAATATCATTTTGGTTGGAGCAGAAGGAGAGGAGCATTGATTCTCCCTTTTTCATTGCACTGTTGCCCTCTAAATTCCCGTTTCAGTTGAATCAAAATAATTTCAAATAATGAAAGTGGCATTTTTTTCTTTCATAATAATACCAAAAATAAATTTCAGGTGCTATGAAGACTACCATGTTAGTTTTCTGCTAAATTTTCAGCATTCCACTTTGAATCAACTAGATAGTAAAGAGAACAAAGTGTAAGGGTTGATAAAAGTTCAAGAAGTTTGCTGGATAACAAACATTTCTGAAAATCTTTCGGGGTATGTAGCACGCTCTTGATACGCTAAATGACTCTTTGTACCTACATAAAATTTTGGATTGGAGAGGAAACTAGAACTGTTTCTAGATGAAGAGGAAAGTGTTGCTATTACTCTATTAAAAATGCAAAACAGGCACCAATTTTTTACTGTACTAGGCATCTCTTCAATTTCCTGGGTTGCATACAGGAGTAGTTTGGATGACAGGTGGGAGAGAAACAAATTGAGATCTAATTTACTTTCACCATTATGAAGAAAAATTACAGTGAGGATCCCATGAGCAAATAACAAATTTAAGAAAAGCTGAAGTTTGTAGCTTCACTGGATCTTCTTCACAGTCACAGTGGCATACTATCAGCAGATCCAACAAAGACCTGAGCTGTGTGCTTGCAAAATGTGCTGATCTGACCCTCAGCTCAGATGGAAGACATCACACAGCAACATCCATATTTTCCTGCATGCTCCAGAAAATGAGGAGGAACAGAACTTTTTTTCTCAGTCCATTTTTGTCCATCTGCCTCAGTTTCATATAACATTTATTTTTCCTTCTCTACAGATTAATTCTTTCAAACATTTCTCCTATGCCCATTAAACTTGCAGAAATGTCCACAATGGCTTTTCTGAAGCTGTTCACTACTGCTTGTAAGGTTATTTTCCCTTACAAGGACCAGTGTCTACAGTCTCAGCCTGGATTACCAGCCCCATTAACAAGTCAAAGGCAGACAATGTGGCCTTTGATATTAAACAATCCCCTTGAAACTAATGCCTTTCTTCAAATTTATTTGGTTTCCTCTTTTCCTTCTTCCTTCAAGTCACAGCTCAATTCTGACTCTTTCTGTAACTCATCTCTCATATGACTGTTTTCCTATTTCTTCCTACTGTTTGCTCTCTTAGTGTTAATCCTTAGTCTCTTCTTACTCACAATCCCTCATATCTCACTTTTTATACAGTCTCTCTGACCCTTTGACAAAAACCTGTCATCTCTGTACTCAGGAGTTACAACCTTAAAATCTGTCTCATCTAGTTCCCACTGACACAGCAGATGTCATAGCTGTCCTGACACCGTCACCAGGTCTCTCCCTGTTGTGTCTCTGTCTTCTTTTTCCTGACTTGGGGGGAAGTGTTGTGACCTCACATGCACAGAAAGAAGATTAGCTGGGATTTACATGTTTAAGTTCAGACATGCTTCTCAAAATACCCAGACAGTTGAGACTTAGCTTTGGAAGAACATAAACTCCCTGTATGTCTCTGAATTAAACTGCAGGGCTTCCCAAGAATTGCATGCTTTATGCCACACAATCCAGATTTATCACTAACTCCCAGGTAAACTTTGGGAAGATTCACACATGGGATATTTCTTTTGCTTTTGCTTCTCAAGCAACCTTGGACTAGTGGACTTTCTGAGGGGCAGCTGACCAGATCACAAACTTCAAGTTGTAATGGTTTCTTCCAATTTCTTTTTTGTTTGCTTTTTTTTTGTTTGTTTTTTAATAATACCAGCAGGTGGAAAAAATACATTTAATGTTGTCTTCTACCTCAAAGGATACAAAGCTACATCTCCCAACCCTCAGAGACCACCCTAACAATTTATCATGTAATCCGTGACGAAGGCACAGGAATTCTTGCCATCACTAGTCAATCTGCCACATAACTTAGGAAAAGATGCAAACCTCCTCCAAACAGAGCCTGAAAAAGCAAAGATGGAGGTTGTTTTGAATACTGTTACTTTTTGCAGTGCAGCTCCACACATGCTTGAAGCATCTAGCATAGCAAGGCAGCCCCTTGTGCTGCAGAGATTAAAAGGAAGTAGTGATGGCAAAGTGAGAAATACCCCAGAGCTATGGCTCAAGTTACACTTGTACAATGCTAGACTGTCTTTAAGATCTTTTATGTATATACTGACCAGTTCTCTGCCCATCTTTATATATGAGGTTTCCTATAGGCATCAGAGTGAATATGAAACTGTAAGAAGGCTGTAACAGAAAAGCCTCCACTGATTGCTTGAACTGCTCTGTGAAAGAGCAGGTGAGGAAAGGAAAGCACAGAGCGTATTTGTGATTAAATAAAAACAGGTAACTAAGCCAGCCTTAGGGAGCAATGCAAACTAGCAAGAGCTAAGACTGCAGTGAAAGAACAAAAGCAAGATAGGGCTAGAACAAGAAGCTTAAAATCATGCTGGAGTATGGCCAGACAGTGAAGGGTGTGAAGAAATGACACTATCTGAAAGATAGTACAACCAAAATGTCCTAGCTGATCAGAAGCATTATTATTTGCATCACACTCCCACCCAGAGGCTTCACATACCAGGGCTCCATTGTGCTACATAGTGCACAAACACAGCAAACAACAGCCTAAGCCAGAATCACAGCAACTAGCTGTGAAAAAGCATTGGTACTGCAGCGTGTAAGTCACAGAGCTGTGGATGAGTGTGGAGCTAAGTGAAAAGTTTTCCCACCAGAATGACTCTGGGTTTGCTCCAAAGGATCATGAACCTCTCAACGAACTTGCAGCCCAGGGAGTTGCATGTAGTTCCAGGTGCTGTAATGAATGTTTCACAGGAAGATAATTAACCCCCCTCACCCCAACATTTCACAGTGCTGATGCTTTCCAGCACAATCTATCCATGACACCATGGCAGAGTGCAGAGCCGGCTTTATTATTTCAGTTTGTTCTGTTCTTTTTTACTGCTACTACTCTCTAAGGTTAATTGTATTCCCTGTTCTGATGCACAGTGGTATCTATACATAGACCTTACTGTATGGATTCCTTCTTTTCTTTTTCTTTTTTTCCCCCTTTTTAATCAATAAGGAGTTCAAATACTATGCAGCTTTCTCAATAAAATGCCAGGAGTCATCCAGTGAAGTGAGTGAGGGCAAGAGTAAAGGAGAAAACCCTTGACCCTCTCTGACTCAGCTCACTCTTCTCTTGGTTTAACAGAGGATTCAAAATAGATTAAAAAAAACACACAAAATCACCCAAATGAAAACCTTTTCCTCATGAAAAGTGAGAAGTAATAAATGGTACCACGTACTTCTGCCCTGGTTCCTATATTTTAGTCTTCTTCCTGACAGAAGTCCAAGATCCAGCTAAGTAGTTAGGCCGTTCATTCTTTCTTCATACTCGTAAGTTCATGTCCATTTCAGAGTTATATGGGAGATGAGATCAGCGGCAATCTCATCAGGAATTTGGAGACAGGTAATTTTTGGCATGGGCTTCAGCCACTGTGACTACATCCATACCAGCAGTAGCACATAAACCTGATTTTTTTCTGCCCCAGTCCTGCAACCAGAAATACATAGAGAAGCAGAAAGAACAAGATGAGTCCCTTGTAAATGTGGTCTTGTTACTCTAGCTAAGTGAAATCCCAGCTCTGTGTTGAAGGTGGAGGCTCAGGTTAATCAAATGCTAATGTAACTCTTCTGCTGGTTCAGTTGTTTTCTCATGTTGGCCTCATGAATGTATGCATGACCACAGGATATAAATGGAAAGAGAACCAACGGTGCCTCTCAAGATTAAGTCATCAGAGGGACTGAGTCACAAAGTCATCATGTCCACCCACAGCAGCCCATAGCCAGATGAGAAGAGGACAGAAGTATGTTTTTCACCATCTGTTTTGAACAGCATACTGACCCCATGTCTGCTCACAGCACTTGTGCCCCACAGTGCCATTGTGCCTCAGAAGTGACATCCTGCACATCTATGGCCATGGTATATCATTTATGGTCAGTCTCCTACATTCTGTGGATCGCTTTTTCGGAGGAACACAAGCAAGCACAAAGACAATCAAGTTCATAAGCCATTGTGCAATGCTATTAGGAAGTCCAAATTGTAAAGATTATGGCAGATCCAATTCAGCACAGTGACTACTGCAGTACTTGGACAGTTAGGTCAGGAGAAATTATCTTTCTCCTATTAATTACATTGTGAGAAATTTATCCCTGTCTCTAATAAAATTATCATTAGGGTCTGGTGGGGGCTAAATGGACTGTCAGACCATTCTACCCTGATGTTTCCAGGATAATAATTTAACACTGCTCACCATTAGCAAGTATCTTTGATTTATTTTTTAATTTCATTTTGTGGGAGAAAAGATTACTGTAATTTAACAGAAATCCATAACATATTCATGGTGGTGAGCAGGAAAGAGGTAAATCAGATGATTAATTTCATACTGAAATCAACCCATGCTGAAAGCAACCAACTACCTTTGCTCTTTTGTGGATGATCGAGCTCCCTTGTTTTGGAACAGTTAATACTGAACTTGAACAAATCTCTCCTTGTTTAAAAGTTTAGATTTGAGGAACAGACCAAGATAGATGGTTTCTTTCTCTGTAAGCTATTGATTAATGGATTGTACTAAATGGTGTGACATGCCCTTTAAATGGAATTTACAAGTAATATATTGTATGGCAACTGCATTATTAATGATTTTGATACCTGGTATTTGTGTCTTCCTACTCTAGGCTCTGCTTATTTATCCTTGTGAAGGTGGAGGGCAAAAACTGGTTCCCCCCAGCTTGCTATGCTTTGTTTTCACATTCATATATATTCCTAGGTTCATTCTAATTATTCACAATACATCTAACCTGACACTTTTCATGACTATATGCTAACACAAGAAGGCAAAAAAAAAAATCTTCCTTTTTAAGGGAATCACCAAAGCCTTTACATAAATACATCTATGTAAGAACTGAAGGTGCCTAGAGAGCTCATTCTCACTACTAAAAGATATTTACAGTCCCACATAAAAGCAAGCAAAGAGAATAAAATTTTATTATTTATTTTTTCTATTTTAAATTATCTCTGCTTATTTTTCCTGGACTTTGAGAAGCAGCCTGCACTGCAAATGTATCGCTGTGTTTACCAAAAGGTAGGCTTATGCATGGAAGATTGAAAGGCAAAGAGAAATGAAAAAGCAGTTAAACGAGAAGGAAAACTCAAACAACAGTATTGTTCCATTCATATTATCCAGTCTTTCAAGAAGGAGAGAACCATGAACTCCCAAAACCAGAAGGATAATTCACAGAAAATAAAGGCATTGAGGATAAAATGTCTTGTCTTCGCTAGCAAAGGCTTCAGAAATGTTTATTTCAAGCCCTTCATTTTCATAACAGTAAAAGACAGATGCTGTTAACAGATGAGATATTAGCAGATAAAATGTATTGTCATGCTGATAAAATAAACAACAATAATCAGAACCTAGTGGAACAGTTGATGCTGTTCAAAGCATCATAACATCAGCATATATATTGAGATGAAAAGGATCTGGTAAGTATGGGAGTAACTGAAAGTCAGAAGTCCCACTCTTCAGGAAGCTGTGGACTTGTAAAAAATACTTTGTCCAGTTTCAGAATGTGTGTCATATCTTCCAGAATTAATGGGAAGTAAAATCCATAAGTGATGGTGTGAAATAAAATACTCATTGTTGCAATTTTCCAGGAGGCCCTAGACTCCCACTAGGGCACAGTCTCAGTTCACTTCTGTTTTCAGGTTCAAACTCTGTTAGACATAGGGAAAAGAGTGGGAATCACATAGACACAAATTCTGGGAGCTGCGTCCAGAGACAGTCACCAGTTGAGAAGTCAGAGATCTTCTGTGTTCAGTCCTGCAGCAGGAAGAGCCCCGATCTCTCACGTCAGTCTGAGTGATTTTGTTTCACAATACAAGATGCTTGAAGCTCAGGCTCCAGATGAAGAAGCCAGAGAGGCTAGACTTTTTTATTGAAAACAAATTTCCTCTCCCACCCCCTCAAAATAAAAATCAGGTGTTTTTTTTTTTTTTAAGACAGAAATAGCAAGTGTGATTTAACAATAGTTTTTTTTCACCCTTGCCAAGTTTCCTGTAATGTTTCTCTTGTATGTCCAATAGAGAAAGGGATAATGGAGACAGAAATAATTACTGTTCATGACCAGCTAGTGTGAAAGTGTGGGTGTGCTCTCTGCTGAGCATGTCAGTATACAAACTTACATGCTATGTAATAATTATATTGTTCTACCTTTTGCCATAGTGTGACATACAAAATCTCAGTATGTCAAAAGACCGCTAGAAGAAGAATAAATATTGAACAGGGCTGTAAAAGCTCTGAACAATGAAGTAAAAATAGATACAATTCAATACTCATCAAAGTAATTTCAGGAACAATTGCTGCATTCCAAGAATAAGCATTACTTACAAGCATTTAATTTGTGTAGGGAGAATTTTTTAAACCTTGAATGTCTTAGTAAAACTCATGAGAACTACATCTTTTCAAAATTAAACCAAAGAAGCTAGATTTTTTCTTGGCCAGTTCTTTAGTCTCCAAGCAGCACTTGAACAACAATCCACTGGAAACAGTTTCATGAACTTTGGTGAGACTCTTCATAAATTGTGCAGCACTACAAGAAAAAGAAGCTTGATAGCTAAGAAGATGGGCTATTAAAGCTAATTAGCTTCTCAGGTGCAAAAGTGGAATTTTCTTGAATCCAGTCATTGAATGGAATGTATTGAATTTTCTTAACGTAAAGATTATTTTGGCGCTTGTTTCTGCTGGTCTCCTATCCACAGTTTTCTCATTTGCTTGTTAAAACAATGTGAAGAGTCAAATTACTGTCTTCAAGAAGTTACCTGTTTAAAATTATTCTTCATTCTCCTGATTTAGCAACATTACAAGATGAACATAGAATCACACAGATTCACAGAATCTTAAGGGTTGGAAGGGATCTCAAAAGATCATCCAGTCCAACCCTCCTGCCAGAGCCAGGACCACCTAGAGTAAGTCACACAGGAACTCATCCAGATAGGTTTTGAATGTCTCCAGAGAACAAGACTCCACAACCCATTTGGGCAGCCTGTTCCAGTGCTCCCTCATCGTCACAGTGAAGCAGTTTTTCCTTATGTTTCTTTGAAACCTCTTATGTTCTAGCTTGTACCTGTTGCCCCTTGTCCTCTCATACATAGACCTCCCTAAAATCATTTGGTTCTGTTCACCTATAATCTGCTGTTTTGACCCAAATGATCTTTTCTAATTTTGTACACACTCCATAAAGATTTATTTTTGAAAGAACACTACTTGTAAAGAAGTAAAGATTTTCTGAAGCTCAGCTTATGCAGAAGTCAATACTATAAATGCTACACAAATATATACATAGAACCACACACATATCTAGTCAATATACAGTAACCAGAAGTTTATCAATGCTTAACTGAAGAAATAATGGTGTCTAAAATCCAAATTCCTAGCTTTGGACCAAACATAGCCTTCTGTGGACAAACTCTATGTTGGCGAAGGCAGAAACCCCACCATTACAACATCAGGAGTGAGAGCGGCACATGGTAACCACAGGTTTCTGTCATGTAAGTTGGTGGTGAAACGCATTCAGTGCTAGTCCCCTTAAACAGGTAACTATGTATCATAGTAAAGCACAGCCTGCTCTGCTCTCCTGCTCTGTGAAGTGGCTGTGGCAACTAAACTACATTTGCAATTCTTCCTTTTACCTTGTCATAAAATGTTAGCAGAAAATGCTTTTCTGTGGTACTTCTTCCTTGATAAAAAAACGTTGATTTTAAAAGGATTTTATTTTGAAGAGAAAGGAGCCTCCACATTTTGATATAATGAGAATCCTCTGTTACTTTCAGCATCTCCAGAGGGAAAAGTTTCTTGTTTGGAATTAATATCTTTTTGGGTACCTTTGAAAGAAAATACAAAATCAAAGCAAACCACTCAAATCAACCTGAGACAATCATCTTCCCTATCATAGGACTTTTAAAGCCAAATGCATATGTATATATGTATGTATGTAAAAAAATAAAAACAATATAGATTTTTATCCCCTCTGGGAATGAGAGAAAACTATGAGCTATGATCAATGCATAGCTATCCAGGATAGTACAGGAATAAGATAGCTCTGAGAAAATAAAGAGAATTCAGAAAGATGCAAGCCTAGCAATCGTAGCCTGGCTGTCAGTGGTGTGCAGAGGAGCAGATCTGCACAGTGCTGGCAATCCCCTCAGCAGGGCTGCATAAGGGCAACGGTGCTGCTTACTGTTCTCCACTGGTTCCTGCAGAGCTGACACAATCCATTGACCCTTTCAAGTGCTCAACACCCTCCAGCACCCACCCTTCATGGCTGGAGTGTGAGCCCAGCCATAGGATGCAAATGGTGCTGTGCTGCACTGTCTCTGACAACATGAAAAGACTGATGCTCCTCTAATGTATCTGTCATCAGTGATTATCTCCCATATCAGCCTTGAGAGAAGCTGTGAGTGGAGGTGGATCAAACCCTATATGTCAGCAAGCTGCTTTAGCACCTCAGGCAGAAGGTATTTGGCCTTTCTTCTGCCTCACCACAATGAACCACTGCAAGCTGACCCTTTGGCCACTGGCTTGCACTGAAAGATGGCTGGGAAGTAACTCAGTACCATCACAATTAACACCATACTAACAGTGATGTGTCTGTAACACTAATTAACTCTAAGCACAGTGCTTTAGCCAATTTGTCCAGAGCATTGTCCAGATTTGTCAAAATAGCCACTCTTCCCAGGGGAACCTGACACTTCTCAGTGGGGTGAAAATGACCCTATGTTACCACCAGGACAGACTGTCCCCTTTCTTTGACTTTGAGAAGAAGGAGTTATCTCCCTTTCCTCTGGAAGTAGAAAGTCAGCGAACATCTGCATTTAAATAGGAAATAGTAGTGCTAACACAGATCATAATTAGGGATTATTAGCTCAGCAATATGGAATGATTGATACAGTGTTAAAGCTAATGACTTAAAAGATGATCAGGCAATTTTGTCACCAGTTGTTACCTCTTTCTAGAGATACAAAAGTCTGTTCACTTTGGCCACAGCATGAGTTGCCTTAAAGGGTAGAAAAGAGAGTACAAGCTGTAATGCTGTAATACATTTTTTTTTTTATATAAGGTGAACATGTAGAAAATATATGTTGAAACCAAAGAGAAAGCGTGGCATTTATTTAGGTAAGCAAGCTGCAGCAGAACTGAGGACATTTTGGTGGTTTATTTTGGAGATTTCTGCTACAGACTTGAGCAGCACATCTGAAACCTGTGAGGTTTGAGCTGAATTGACTGTTTTCAGTAGTTACAAAAACGTTTTTCTCTATTTCATGACTCCATTTGAAGTAATGTTCAGAAAATATTTGGAGACAAAATGCGCAAGCAAAAGGACAAAAAAAAAAAACAAAAAAAAAAACAAAATATCTGAATGTACATAAATGAGGTGGTACAAGATTATTCCTTCTGAAGGAAATCGAGTCTTGTGACCTGATTCAGTACAGAACCAGAGCACAGACTTGTACTTTCAAAGGCAACAGGCATTAGACATCAACTTAAAATAAGCATTTTCTCTCATACTTCACTGAATGAAGCAGAAAAAAAACCTTATTTAATTGCCTTGGTGACCAAATCTTCAATAATGACTTTTGGGTTATTGAAAATGGATCTTGAGTGAATGCTCAGAAGAACTGCTCAGACTCCTGGGCCTGCTTCTAGAAATCAGGCAGAAACAGCAGAAAAAAAATAGCTCTTCTACATATGTCCCAAGGGGTGGAGGCATCTTACTGGTTTCACCTATGAACTCTTCATTGCTTAAGATGTGCTACACACACCAGTTGCTTTACAACCCCAAGTGCAGGTAGATATGTGAGCTAGGCATGGGCATCACACATGAAGGGATCTTCACTCCAGTGGTGGGGAAAACAGGGGAGATGGTGCACTGAACGGCAGCCCTTGGTGGGAGAAGGAAAGAGGTAGGGAAGGAGCATGGGGCCCTTCCCTACTCCGCCTGTCATCACTGCAGCCACCTCACAGGAGACAACCCCATAATAGAAGCTTGCTAATTACTTTAGAAGTATCTCATTAGCCCCTCCCTTCCTAAGCTGCCTCTCTATTAAAATGTGATAAATGAATTCTGCCATTCCCAGTTCCAGCCTGTCCCCTTAGTGAAATGATAATGAGTCATGCTGGCCAGGACTCAAGATAGAGATAATTATACAGGGGCCAAGGGGAAGTATTTCATTTGCCAACTACAGAGCTGCTCTATTGGTAGTACAGATGGGATCTCTCATCCTTCCTATTGCTCTAGGAAACTCCAGACAGAGAATGAGAGGGTGTGGAAAATGTATGTTCCCCAGTGAAAATATTCTATGCACACTGCATAATACTTTATTGTATCCTACACATGACTGAGCAGGAGCTACAAACACGAGGGGTCTGATTCTGGGAACAATCTTTAATGCTGTGCAGGTCTTCCCTTTTCAGTTTTCAGCTGTGGTCATGCAATACCCGCCATGTGCAGGACAGTGTTTACTAGTACTACCCAAAGACGTGCACTGGCATGAGCATCATCTTGGCCTGTTCACAGGCAGGCCTGGCTGCTCACGTGCCAGAGGGCTGCAGCCAAGGCCCTGACTTGCCTCTCTGCAGCAAGTAGCTGATTCTGAGAGGACTACTGGCTCCCTCTATGTGCACTCTATGTGTAGCTTTGATGAGGAAGTTGGCATGTAAGGGGATAGATACTCTTTGCAACTCTGAAGAAATAAAAGAGGATCAATCTTTAAGCTTACAGATCAAATTGTGAGGTTTTTACTATAACACACACTGAAATATACTAAGAAAACCTCTGTTCAAAATTAAAGACAAAAGCAGATTCTGCCTTTCATATAGGACTGTCCTTTCTACCTCTCACTCCTCACTTGGAAATAGAGGGGAATTTATGACTAAAATCTCAATTTCTACTTTCTTTTCTCCACTTGTATACACAGAAATGCATTTCTGACTTACATCACACACAAACACACTCTCCTGACTTCCACTGCGTATTTCGTTTCTGTCAGGCAGGTCATGAGTCACAATGAAACAAAATTAAACTGATTTTTGTGTTAGCACTTTGCCCTCTTAAACACTGACAGGATCTCAGAGTCACTGCTCCTTTTCACAGCCAGCTAAGCGATGCATTGATGTCTCATCAGCAAAATTTGAATCCAGTTTCGTGCAAGACTGTAACATCATCTAGATGTGCTGGACTTTGATCAAGTAAGCAGAAAAATGCAAAAGAAGTTATCAGTGATCTGAGAAGGAATTGCCGTATTTTATCCATTTTAACTTAATACTTTTATTTTTATTGTTTAAATGTATATGTTATGTTTCATGGGTACCAGAAAGACTGCCACCTCAGGGAAAGTCATGTTATTTTCCACTATTCTGATGTGCAATAGGTGAAAGAAACTTAAATTAACACTAAATGTCACGTATGCTTCAATAATGGCCATTCCTCACATATGCCGCTCCCCAAACTTTGTCCTTAAACACAAGCAGAGTCATTCTGTGTGTGTACACTGCCTGTAGCAGGCAGAGCCACTAGTGTAGCATACAGTATATCCAGACAGAATCTCTCAGAGGGGAGTCTGACCAGGAAACTTGGGCATGTAGCAAACCTCTGGTAAAATTAACATTGACATCTGCAATCAAGAGATCAAGTAACTTTGAGAAATTTGGCTAAAATATAAAAAACCTTGCATCAACAATAGTACCAGTTTACCTCATCCTTTCTGTCTGCTCTATTTTGGGGAAGTTTTTTGGTATATTACACTATATCGAAAGAGTGTTTTCAGGCACTAATATAGTCATTTTATCAGGAGGATCAGTACATGCAAAGAGCAGAAGTCAGGTCTATGAGAGAGTATGGTTCAGGTATGTGATTCTCCATTTAACAGAGAGAAAAGGGAAGAAGAAATTGTAAAATCAAGTATCTCTGATCCTCTCAAAGACATCTCTCCATCTTGTCTCTTCAACCTAATCATTGCATTTGCCACCCTGACAGCTGTTTCAGTGAGCAAAGAGTAATTGTGCAGCCTGCAAAAAATAACTGCACTGCTTGTTCGAGGATGTGTAGAGGTCAAACTCTCCCAAAAATCCATGAGAGCTTTCCCATATCACACCCAAACTGACTGTTTGCTGTCTGGCTGAACCACGGTTACAACAGAGCAATCTCATTGCTGTCACCTGCAGAAGTGGAGACTTGGACAGTGAAACCTAGGGTATACAAGGCATAAGAACCAATGTATATCTGATCAAGTATAAAATATACAGCTGTGTAAATTATATGAAAACCCAAGAACAGAAAAGACATCATCTGTTTAGAGAAAGAGAGGGAAAGAGACAGGAGATGGGAGGAATTTGCTACCACTAAGACAATTCATCTGGTTTATATCCTGCTCTCAAGTTTGCCCTTGAAGTGATCACAGCCCAGACAAATTGCTCCAATGACTTAGAAATTATTGACCTCTGTTACTTAGATGCAAAGTAGAAGCCATGGGTGGCAATGCTCTGCTGGTTTCAATTAAGGGTTTGAACACAGTTCCCATGCCCTTCCAAGATAATATCCTAATCACTGGCCTCCAGGAGACCTCTACTTCCACATCCAAATATGTTCTAGATGGTGTGAAAGCAACTGGGGTTTGGAAATTAAATCTCTTTGTTTAAGTTTGCTAATTCCCTAGCTGCTGAGCTACTCATACTTGCTTTCTGGGTTTTCTTCTGTGTTTCTTTTATACAACGTTATATGATATGTTTACTTGAAGAACTCATTATGTTTTGGTGTATTTGCAAATTACAACCTGAGGTTCCTGTGTTCATATTTACCAGAAAAGAATGAGGAAAGGGGAAGATGATGCATTATTACAGAGTATTCTCCAGTTTGCACATATGTTAATGTAAGAATGGGCTCTTCTCAGAGGTCTTAAAAAGCTGCTGGCTTCCGAGTGTATTTGGGAAGTTTGCAAAAGAGAGTTGCTGTTTGATCTCTTCTTGTAATGTCTTTTCTATCTTTAATAAAAGTAAAACTATGCTAAGAATCTAGGTAGATGATTCATGAATTTTCAGTATATTGCTATTTCTGTTAAACTTCCACAGGGTAAACCTCCAAATCTGTAATTTTAGATTCTCTCCTCAAATTAACATTCCTGGGTATATGCCATAACCCACTATTCATGTTTTCATTTAATAGGTTCACTCTATACCCCCGTTAATAAGGTTTCACCTAAGAAATATGCTTCCACAGAAAACTACATGGGGATCCATCTCAGGAGGATGAAGAGCCAAGAAAATGAGGCTAGAATATGAGTCAGTACCTCTGGAGTGGCTGAATATTTTGAATCTGATTGCTGAAAGGCAGGTGCCAATTCCTTTATTCAGAACAAAACCTGTGCATTGTATTGGAGCTGTGCATTTTTTAACCAAGCTTTTATAAGAAATACCATATGAGAATCTGAGAATTGTTTTTCCCATGTAACACAGCGGTAAAGAACAATTGTGCCTCACATCTCTTCATTCCTCCCTCCAATTCTCCCATATAGTGCAAGAGACCTGCAACACTCAGGCAGACTAAAAGGGCTATACGAAATGCCCATGGGCAGAAAACTCTACAGTTGCTAAGAAAGTCCCTTTCAGTCCCAGCCGTCACAAGCTAACTTTTGTCCTGTGCCTCTACTCTGGCCTGGAAGAGGTGAGATCTCAGGGCCAGAGCTGTGACACTAAACATTTTTGTTGGCACAGAGCCCATTAAAGGGTTTCTGCCAAGCAGTGGAATGAGAGGAATATAGATGAGCAACATCTGAATTTGGGCTGGCCTTGCTCATAAATGAGATGTAAATGGGCTTATCAGCATAGGAGTATGATTTCAGAGAGTAAGAATCCCTCAGTTTCCCTCTTTTTTTTTCCTCAGAACTTGCATCAGTATTATAAATACAAAGCAATTCCATTTTTACTCTAAAATATTGTGACCAATATGGTCCTACCACTTCTGTTCTCCTTCCTTGCCTCCCTACATTTTCATGGAGCATGGGAGCAAGATACTCTTATCTGAACATAAAACAGACAGTGACCAGTTTTCTGCTACATTTTATCATTTTTATTCTGCAAATGTATGCATTGTCAACAATTACTAGAATTGAGGTGTACATTCTGAATTGAAAAATAGCCAAACCCTTACATATATATATATGTAGGGATGTGTGTATATGTAGTTGTGTGTGTACATTGATACTGTAAGCAAAGATATCATCATTTGCTTTCACAGCCATTCTGAGTAGATGTCCAACCTATGGCCAGTCCCACTCCAGGATGAGTTGCAGCTATTACCACCTTGAGAAATTACCATTGCCACAACCACTAACACATTTTTCCAATCAGTTTGAGGGAGGAAATGAGATATTTTTCTTTGTTAATGCCTCTCTCTCTTCCTTTCCTTGCCCATCCATTTTACGCTTCCTGATGGTGCTCAGGAGGCTGTCAGGTTCCCTCCAGCACACTTCCTGCTTCCACCCAGCAGGAATAAACTGTTACCACTTTGTTTGAAATTATTCCTGAGAAGTCTGATTCCTCTCACCAAAATGTGAATAATTGTACCATTTGACTCTCAGCTTCCTCCTCAGGGATTCTTCTGAGTTAAGCAGTTATTGAATTTATCCTGACAGGGGTTGCCAAAGAAAACTTTATTTAAAGGACAGAGGGGGCAACAAACTGTTTGCTGAACCGAAAAAAGTTTTAAATACTATAAAGGGAGAGAAAAAGTCCCGTAATGGAAGGTAGAAATCTGGGGCAGACAAATCAGGTCATAAAATGTAAGATCAACACAGCAGTGGGAAGCAGGAAAACATAACCTGGGCCAAACATACCAAGGGAGCCTATTACACACACTCACCTCCGATGTCATATACAACATGCATCTGCAAACCACCTCATTCTTCAAAGTCTCACATTACATTAAGCTCAACAAGCCCATGCTGGAAAGGAAGAGGGTCTGAGTCAACACTCTTAAGTGTTCAGCGTGTGAATCTAAGATACAGATTTCTTCATCCCCATGTATCCAAACTTTTATTTTTAAACTAAGACAACTGCCTTTCCTATTTTAAACACCACGAATATGGTTCTAGTCAGGAACATGGGGTAATCTTACTCAATATATCTGCTTAACGCATGTCTGTTAATCACACAGCATCCAGTCCAGAGGCAGAAGCAGCTCTAAGACAGGAACCTTAACTCTTTTGGCCCATGCACCATCAAGTACTAAAAAGCCACCTTGAATAACAGTGAAGTGAAAGTGTCATTTAACACCATCAAGACAGTTGACTTTAAATTTCACTCTCACTTACAAGTGCAAAGCTCAGATGTGATTTTCATCCCTTCTGGTTTCCATCCGAACAAGACAAGCATAAGTATTTGAGAGAAAGCTGATCTCCAGGTGTTCTAGCAGCAGTTGTCTGTAAAAGGTGTCAGAGATTTTACAGCAAACCCTGCATTCTGTTAGATATTTAGCTTAGCTATGAAACTGATAGGTGGTCCCCTACACTGAGTAGTAACGTCACGCTTTGGCTTGCACATTGACTGTCATATGCCAAAACTAATGATGCAGTAGCAAAAGCCTATCAAAGGATAAATTTCAATTGAAGTATTCTATTTTGTTTTTTATTCAAGTGAGATGGTCAATTGATAACATACATTTGTTACAATTTGCTACAATTGATTGGGAAAGAGACGATTTTCAGCTTTATCTCAGCAATCCATTTTTCCAGATGTTTCTCCACAGTTACAAAATACACATATATCTAGCAGTTGGCTGGAAGAATTTTCTCTGCTTTTGCAGGAAGGTCGTAATCCTTATATCCATTACCATGGCAGCTGTCAATGGCAGGTATCTTACTCACTGAGCTACCTCAGACCTGCATAACTACAGAATCTGAATGGCTCTTTAAATGGCTAAAGTATATATCCTCACAATTCTCTAGTAACGTAAAGAAACACTACTGTCACACTGGAACTTAGTCTAATGATTGGGAAACTGCATCATTAGACACTGGCTCTGTCACTTTCTGCACTCTATGTACTAGAACATCAGAGATTCTCCCCACAGCCTGTCTGCAAGCATTCACAAGAACCCTGAGCAGCAACAGCTATTGGCTCCGCTGGCAGTCAGGAGTTTTGTACAGCTTTCAGCCTGTGACAAGGAGCTTTGCACTCCAAAGATTCATGACCCAACCCTCATGTGATACAGTTGTGTCATCCTGGCTTAGAATTCTCAGGAGATCACTTACCTCTAAATGACAGCTTTGAAAAAGTCTGTAGAAAAGAGACCTACAAGATAAGAAAGGGAAAATTACAGAGGTAGGGTTGTTGAGACCAATACTGCAAGTAGCTCAGACATTCAAAACAAAAAAACCCAAAATGGAAAGCTATGGAATCCTAAGGGAAAAACCACCTCATCAGCATAGAGGATTGGCTCGAGACAGCAGAAAGGATAAACCCTTCCGCTCTCAACTGATGCCTGCTTGGCCAGGAAAGACTCTTCAGATACTTTATCAGTGTGGTGAGCCTGCCAACACTTAGCCTAGTAGCTCTGTAAATCCTCTCTCATGTGTGTTATCCAAGAAATATTTGCTTTATGCTTTTAAGTTCTGCTTGCAGTCTTTTTGCTTACAACTAAGGTGCCAAAAACAAAGTGTCTCAAAGAGAGAGGGCTTCACTGTTCAGAGTAAAAGTAAGGAGCTCAGAGATACATGCAGTACTGTGCCAGATATATGGGAGGGCGCCAGGCTTTAGCACTAGAGACTACTAAGAGAATAAGGCCAGTAATATCTTCCTAATCCTGGCTTTTTATCCAGTATTTCTTTTTTATTTGTTTGTAGTCACTGTGCACAAATAACAACCATATTCTTGGGTCAAGACTGAGAAGAGAGGTGCACGATATATGCAGCTTTTAAGGTCAAAATAAGGTCATGTAAGCAAATACAGTATTTTTGAGAATGAACCCTACTTTCCTAAGGAGGAAAAAAAGAACTAAGACACAGAGCAACTGTCACTGTAATGTACCCACATTCATCAGATGGAATTATCTCAGTCATGTGGGATAACATCATAACACAGCACTGTCAGAGGATCTGCTCTTACAATAAATGCTTTGGTTGTTACGTAGCAGCAGGAGATGATCATCTGTCTCAATGCCTTTGTTCATTCTCATTATTCCTCAACTCATGAAAAAATTAGAGCTCTCTTCATGGTGAAAGTCTCAGTGAAGTGTCTGTGGGAGACAGAGATGTGTATGGGACATGGTGGCAGAGAGATGGGAAGGCACTGTTTCATATGCCAGCAGGGAAATTATGTTTTAGTCACATGTGCCTCATGCATGTGGTAAATAGCACTGTAAAAGCCTCTTCCAGTTAATAATTAATTTTCTAAATACAAACATGTTCTTTTTCTCACAAGAAGAGACACTGTTCCCACTGGAAACTCATGCCTACTCAAAGCTTCCCCTTTACCCCTCTCATACATCGCGTCCACTAGATATCTCTTGTAGCAGCAGCCTTAAAACAAATATCCATGTTTTTGCAATTGTCCCTGTGTACAGGGAGAATCTCAACCAGCTGTTAGTCATGGAGGGTATGTGTCATGTAGGGCAGGCATAAAACACTTGCCAATTCATTATTGTATCTGCCAGCTTGCTTTCATGTAATTCTCCAAAAACGATTCTTCAAGATGTCCCTGGATAATCACTGTTTATAGTCAAGAGAGAAAACTCACAGAAATGTTAGCCTCCTTATGGGCTGGAAAATGTAACTGTCAGGAAATGCTGTTAGTATTTTCAGCAATAAAAGAAAGAAAATCAACATGGTATGTAATTTGCTGTTGCCTTGTACAAAAGTATAGGAATGCAGATACTGGGAATGGAGATGTATGTGAGACAAGGCACCAGCCTGCAAGCCCACGGCATCCCACCTGGGGTTTCTGACTTTGATGGAAAGCAATGAGAGTTTGGCAGCTTTGGCCAAGTATTCAAGTGTTCTTGTAATTGCTTCACAACCCCCTAGTCAATCTGCCACAAATGTGTGTCTGGAATAGCAGAGTCCCAGAGCTAAAGCAGCAGGGTTGATGTTAAGTCAAAATCAACTTTCACAGCTTCTGGCTACACTGACCTTCATTCTTGCAGCCAAGACTCAATGTTCTAACAATAAAAAGAACTAAAATTAATCTGCAAAGTGTTAATACAAACCAAGGGGGAAATGACAGCACAGTAGACCTTCAGCACCTTTAAAGCACACAAAGACTTCCTTGACAAACTCCATATACTTCTGCTAGCAACCTTTTCATAGTTATTCTCCCATCTTTATGTTATGGAAACCATAGTCCAATTATAGAGGGCCAGATTTCATGGTAGTTGTTTTGAGTTCAACAGTTTAATTTACAGATTTGAGTTACTTTATGCAAAACATCTAGGAGTCATCCAGTTTGCTCAGTCTGAAGCAATGCAGGGCTGAGACTTTTCAGCACTGGTCAGTGCTTCCTCCCAGAAAGACAAACAGGAGCATGACCAAATCACTTCCTTCACAAAGAGAAATGGAGGAAATGATGGTGAGATGAGATGAGATGAGATGAGATGAAGAACTGGAATGGGAAGTGAGAGCTA
Organism: Urocolius indicus; assembly: GCA_013401255.1. Taxonomy (NCBI): domain Eukaryota; kingdom Metazoa; phylum Chordata; class Aves; order Coliiformes; family Coliidae; genus Urocolius; species Urocolius indicus. Next base: position 115,565 of record WBNH01009551.1, read on the forward strand.
GAAGACCACAGATTGCTGTTCCTCATGGGCCATGGCACGGGGAAGGCCATCAGACTACCAGTGGCCATCCTATCTCCTTCAGCAGTGATTTCTTCAGGCATCAAGCAAAGGCAACACGGTCTCGTAGGTTGGATCACTGTCAACAACTGCTGTTTTAGCAGTTGTCTGCTTTGTCTGTTCCTCCTTTTGATCCTATATAAGTGTTTTCAGTTCTTCAAAAGGACTGTTGAGAAGTTACTGAGTATTATTTCAAGGCCATGTAATATCATTAAGCTATGAGTTGTTGCCATAAGTGGATGTTTAAGTTAATGACAGGAACAGTGCAGATGTAAGAAGTCCTATCAGACACCTATGTTTGCCTGTTTGGGGTCTCTACAGCCCACAATTTGTAAGTTAACCTGGTTTGAAAACTGATTTCTATTTTGTAAGGTTAACTTTCAGCCAGAGCAGTTTCCTGATCTCATTCTCTGTGTAGCCACAAGAAAACTAAATACCAGCTGAAGGAAAAGGCAGGAACATGGGCAACAGCCCAGCCTTGTATCAGCCTCATCTGCCATAGAGACACACATAGGGTCATATATACAGGTTCATATAATTTATGTATTATGGCCTTAGACCAAATTTAAAAACATGCCCCACTAAAGCAGAAATCACTCTACTGCTCATCAACACTGTCAGGCCTCAGACTGTGTGACAGAGTACACATCCTTTAGAGAAATTAAAACATACATGCACTCTCAATCAACACTTGATGAAACTGGGCAAATACAGCCCTTTCAATTTGTACAGTCATTTCCATTTCATGGTTTTATTAAGAGAGTTTTTTTAAAAGGAACACAGAAAGCAGTGTTAGGCATTTCATTGATAACTGAAGGTATCTGAGCCTGTCTGTATGCTCTGCTCTTGGTGCATTTTGTGCCCAAATAACTGGGAAAAAGCTTCATAGATTTTTTTTTTCATGGAAGGAAAATGTGATAAAACTTAACTCTAGACTGTCCAACAGGAAGAATTATTGAGAAAAAGAAAGAAGACTGAAACATAGGCATATTCCTCACCTCAGGAAGTTGCTTTTCATCAATAGCAAAACAGTATATGCCATTTGTAAAGCTTTTGAATACTTTGTCATTAAAGATGCAATTGTCTGTAGGGATCATCATGCTCTTTTTCTTTCTGCTTACAGGCTTTATGACCTCTTCCCATTTCAAATGTTTATTGCAAGAAATAAGACAGCAAAAGTTTCATCAGCTTTTTATTCATTCAACCCAAGTATTCACTCGAATACATTGGGCAAGGTAGGAGCTCCTTTTTAAACTGATCTTGTTTTCTACAGATCAATCTGTACCTATGAGTTATACACAGGTTTCTCTTGATGCTTGTTATTCACAAGATGTGGTGGACAACTTGAATCTCATGGCATCCTTTCTGATTCCTGGCTGAGGGAAACTGTTTAAATATGTGAATAAGGAATATGGAAATATTTATATGGACATACATGCTCTAGTCTGCAACCCAATAACAATTATCATCTTAGCAGCAGCTTTGCTTCAGACACCCAGTTGCCTGCCTATTCATGAACAGAAAGAAGTGGTGTGAGTGAGCTAACCCACGGCTATGAATTTGTGACTCAGTTGCTTTAACTGGGGCGGCACTTAACAGCCTCTCCATGTCAGCATTTTCCAATATGCTCATTGCTGTGACATGAGCCACATTTTTTGCTTTCTGCATTGCTTTGGAGGGGGTATATCCCTTGTTATGAGAGTCTTCCTGACATTTATGGTTTTGCACTGAGAGGAATAAGCAGGCACATTATTAGCCAGATCCCAGTCAAGACATAACAGAGGAAATCTAACTCTCTCCTCTCACAGCAGTCAGCTCTCTGGGGATTCATCTATTTCCTCCAAACCTAAGCTGAAGCATAAGCAGCTACTTGAGGCTTGTAACACAATTGGTTTGCAAGTAATGACCCCGTCTCTCACTTTTCAAGGTTTAGACCAAGTATAAGTGCAAGTGAACGTTGCTTCCTACCTCTTTTTGGTGTAGCATGGCACCACAAATAACTTTGCCACTTCAAGTCTAAGCTCTCTTGTAGCCTACTGGTAACAGAACTAATTTCTCACAATGTCAAAGAAGCGTTGAAATCATAATGAACTGAAATCATAATGAACTATTATTTTCCACATGCGCCAGAAGCCTATATACAGTGCATTAACAGTGGAGCACAAGGGTTCTGATGAAATCCATGGATTACAACTGTCAAAATGAAGCTGCTTTTAGAAAATTAAATGGAAGATCACTAAAAGTGGCCAGACTAATTAGTTGGAAATTAAAAAACTACACAAATCGTCTTCCCAAACCAACTGGCCTACACAAAGGTCTTCAGTAGGTTGTTAGATGTTAAAAATAGTGAAAGTGCACTACGGCTGCCAGCATACTGCAGCTTCCCAGGCTCCAGCAGAATTGCTTCTTACATAAGACTCCCTAGTATATCTGGACGCCCAGTTTTAAATGGACCAAATGATAGCCCTTCTTCAGCAGCTTCCTTTGGGGGAATGATCTCACAATCCCAGAAAATAATACCATTAATAATGCTTCCTGAGCTTCACTGTGAATTTTCACAGACCTTGATCTTCAGACATACAAGTAAGCTCACAGCTTTTTTTCTTTACTTTATTCTGCAAATCACAGCCAAGAGAAGAAGCAGAGGTTGTAAAATTCGTATAGGAAGAAGCTTGGAATTGGGGTGTTTAGCATCTCTAACTCCACAAAAATGGAAGAATACTATCTCTTTGACAACCTCCACTCCATCTTCTTTGCCTTGAAAGTTCAGCAAAGCTATCACACATTTTATCCTCATTTTCTGAGTGATGCCACTGTCATCAGCCTTTTACTTTTTGAACTCACTATTATCTGCACAGCTTGGCTTTCATACCTAAATAATTTTTCATTCCCAGTGCTCTGGGCCTTCATCAAATAGCATTCAAATCTTTCTTAAAGACTTATGTCCTTGTAGGATCATAAACCTTAATCTTCATCAGTGTAGGGCATGTATATAATTTGATGGGATACACACACAGACAGAAAGCATCCCAAGTTAACACCTCCCCAGAGACCTCTTCATGTAGTTTTCCACTTTGGATGTACCAATTTTAAATTTCCCCCCTGGATACGGGCTCTCATTATTTGCTCCTTTCAGGGAGACAACCCTTTGTTTACTAGACAATACATAACATCGTTAACACAGACAATAAAACCAGATTTTAAAAGAAAATGAATGCAACCAAACTGCTCTGGCTGCAACCTGTATTTTTCATGGGTGTCACACGTCTATCTCTTTCCTTCGTTATTCCAGGAAGGCAAAAGTCAACAGCAACAACAGAACCAGACATTTTAGTAGTGTCTGATTCCATAGTCTTTACATTTCATGATCTGTGTCTTTCTTCCATTGGGTTATTAAAAATATAAAAGACAACACTATGTTTGTTGGAGAATGTTGAACTAGTGTCACCCAAAAGCATCTGGTCTCCATGCAACTACTTCCCATCTTTCTGTGTTCCCTCTCTGCATCCAAAGAATGTACTTTGCAACTCTAGTCAAGTGAAACTCAGAGTGTCAGCTGGAGGAGAGAGAAAGGAGCAACACCACCACCTACTTAGAGAAGCATATCTGAACTTTCAATTTAAAATTGTCAACAATTATAAAAGCTTCTCCATAATTTTGCAACTTTTCCTCCTGTAAATTTCCCAGCTATTCTGTTCTGCTCTTTTTCATACACTTCTTTCATTGAAATTGGCAACGACTTTTTTAAAAGTCTGTTTGATGTTCTGGGCTGCTGAAACAGAAGAACAGATGGTAACAGAAAATAACAAGAGACCTCTGCAGATTGTCCTGGAAAAAAAGAAAAAAAATAAAAGGTGAAAAATGTGATTTAAACCACCAGTACTAACAGAAAAGGAAAGGAAAAACTTCCTACAATCTGCCTGTAAAATAAGCTGTTCAATGTAGAAGCATATGTTTGTTTTGTGCTACCAGTAATTTCATGGTAGTCAAAGCTAAACAATCTTAGATTTGACATAGGCTAAAAGTAAGAGTTACCACAGCTCAGCTGACTTTTATAAGCTTGCTGAGCTGTAACAAAATACAAATATAAGCTCCAGCTCAGAGTAGTTAATGCAATGTAATGTTTCAAAGCACCAGCCTGTACTGGAGTACAACACAACAGAAGGAAAGGACTTCTGTTGAATTTCATGACTTGACTGATCATTCACTAACATCTTTAAAATTGTCTGCCTAATTTCTTACATTGTGCTATGAAGATCAGAAATCTTTGACTCCAAGATAGATTGTCGTTACCTGAATCCAGCATGAAAACATGATTAGTAGAGAAAAAAAATCTTACTCTGTAAAAAACAAAAACAAACGTTTTCTATTTGCACTGCTGTGTTGTGTTTGTGTTGACTTGATCCTGGTAAAAGGAAAAGAACACAGTTGGGCCCACTGTAAGAATTTGCTTTAACTTTTCCCTGCCTTTAAATCAGACCCACCTCTGGGGCTGAGCCAATTGGATGCATCCATGATCCCTTTTTAAGGAGGAGAAAGCAGAAGAAGGAGGTTGGGGGTGATGAGGGGGGAAGTGGTATATATGTGGGCTTCAGGGTCAGGGAAAGAAGAAAGGAGGTATACTGGAGCAGAGACTTGGTGCATCCTGTGGTGAGATAGTAGCTGTCCCCCTGTGACTCATAGAGGGTGGAGCTGTGGAGGATCCTATATCAGCAGAGGTAGCTATGCCTGGAGGGGCTGTGGCTTCTGTGCAGAAGAATGGGCCTGGAGTTCTGCTGCCATGGAGAAGACTGGTGCTGGAAGAGTCTGTGAAAAGCTACAGCCCTTGGGAGGGACTCATGTTGGAAGAGTTTGTTAGGGATTGTTTCCTGTGGAAGAGACTGCACACTACAGCAAGTGGAGAATGTGAAGGGTTCTTCCAGCCCAGAGGAGGAAGGAGAAGCAGAGACCATCAGACCATAGCCACCCCTTCCTTGTCCCCCTGTGCTACTGATGAAGAGGAGCTAGATATATCAGGAGCAGGAAGCCGAGTCTGGGAAGGAGAGGGGTGGGAGAAGGAGATCTTAAAGAACTGGTTGATTTTTTTCTCATCATCCTGCTCCAATTTTGCTTTATGCCTGTTCAGTTTCTAGGTGGTGATAGATAAAACTGATCACTTTCTTCCCTGAGTAAATGAGTCTTTTTTTTTTTTTTGTCCAGAACCATAACTGGCAGTAAGCCCCCCCTGCCCTTGTCTCAAGGCTTTTAGCTACCTTTTCTCCACCCATCCCACTATATGGGGTAAGGTTGGAGGTGTGTAATGCTTCATTTCCAGCTGGGCTTAAACCACAATCACCACATATGGTCTGATCATTCTTCCTGTATATCCAGGCTTATGTTTCACATATTATTCTAATGTGACTTCTTATCCTTATTTCTAGTTTAAAATGTCATTTTAGACCTGACAAACTTTCTGTAACAATTTTCATTGAATCAGGTAACTTCTTATGAGACTGATTATCTCAAAGAATAAACACTTTCTGACTAGTAGAAGAGCTCTACTGCATCATCTGTGTATTCATGTCATAATGTTTCAGCTTCAAATTTTGATGAGGCACCATACCAGGCCTTACAATGTGGAAAAATGGTCTCTGTCTCTGTTACAAAGCCACAAGGTGTACGAAGTACCATAACATGTAGAACTTTTCTTTCCGTCTTTGGGGTGACCTAAAAAAACATAACCCTGATACTTAATTCAATTCTATTATTATTTCTTTAATGTCCACGGAAGAACTCGCTTTGCAGAAGAAATTTAATCACACACAATGACCCAGGCTGCTTTCTTCACTTTCAGTCCATGTGAACTTCCAATCTGCACTCCTATTACCAATAAATACAACTAATTGCACCTGTCTAGAAGCAAAGAATTATGCTTCAGTTTCTGAGATCATCTTCTTTGAACTCTACCAGCAGCAACCCAGAGAAACAAGCTCACAACAACTAACCTCCAAATTCCAGGGGATGACTCATGAATATGTAACCTCCAGGCATCTAATGATTTCCAGGTGCACATCACCAACTAGCTCATCCTTAATTAATTAGCCAGCTGGCCTGGTTTGTCAGCAGCAGTAGAACAGCATAGGAACAGCTTCAAGGTGGGTATTGTGGTTGGACTTCCAGCTCTATCTGAGATCAGAAAAAAACAGGCAAATTCCTACTATGGAAAGAGTGTTTCCTATGAGGAGAGGCATGCGAAAAATCCAGTTTCATAATAAATCCTGTGTTATCCTTGAAAAGTACCACAATAGTCTTGGTCAAAGACAAATGCAACGCCTTCATCTTCTTGCCTCAGTAATCAGACAAAGGAAAATAGAAATTACAATAGGAATAGCTGAATATCCTTCAGATCAAAACAAAAATTCCCCGTCAAACAACTCACTTTTCTTTAGAATGTGATTAATGAGAATACTTGTTGAGCATCTTATTCAGTTTAGGGTTTTTATTTAGTTTTAAATGCTCATGTCTCTATTTGTACATCATGTACATCAAGATGAAGCTAGAAGGAAATTATTTTTGTATTAATGTTAGAGATGAACAACTAAGACAAAGGACAATATCTCTTAAGAAAAAGTTTATGACCAGCCACTGGATCGTGAGCATCTAAAATGAGTACAAAGAAAGAGAAATGCAATGAATGTTTTTGGAGTAACTAAAAATCTGTGTTGATTACTTAAAAGAGGGAACGTTGTCTAGGATTATTGGGCACTGGATACCAGTGATTTACCCCAACCACAAATCAGAAATAATGTAGAACCAGCCAGTAAAAGTTTTCTTAACTACAGAGGATGCAACTGGGGAGCATTAGAAATCAGCGTATTCAAACCAGGCATGTTGCCTCATGTTTAATACAACCAGAAAGCTTAAATATGGGAGTTGGAAACATCATTAGATTATTTAACCCTTTAGGGATTTATGCTTTTTAGTTACTAGTTGAGAAAAACATATACTTCAAGATAAAACAATATGTGACAACTGTTTGGAGCTTTTAACAAAATAGAACCTTTAACCAATAGTTTAGTTTCCACTAAAATATTTCTATTCTGGTTTTATTTTGCGCTGAGCTGGAATGTATCCCAACAGCTTCTCTTTAACTAAAGCACATTTTTGCTAAAGAATTGTTCCAGGAAGGAGTATAGTCCTGCTTTTAAGACATCAAGGAACAGAGAATCCTCCACTGTCCTTGTTTATTTTTCCTACCACTCAAATTTTTTGCTTCACATCTAATTTGATTTTTTTTCCTGGTTTCAGTTTATACTTTCTGACTCTCATTATATTTTCCTTCAGTAGATTAAAGAACCCTTTACTACCAGGCATTTCTTCTGAAGAAGGTACTTGCACACTGCAATCAAGTTGTTCCTTTAGGAAAAACTAAAGAGATTGAGCTCTTAAATCTCTCAGTGTAACATATTTCTCTAGCACTTCAGTTATTTTTTTCACTGCTCTCTTTAAAATGTAGACACTTTGGCTGGAGCCAGTATTTTGGTATTGGTTCTCATTACACTTGTGTATAAAGCAAATTCCTCCGTAATCCTACTTGTTACTTCTTATGTTTCCAGGGACTGAGCATTTTTGTTGCTTTGTTGGGTTTCTTTTCTCCACAGTAGCATTCTGAGAGACTCATGTCACATTGCTTTTCAATTCTAAGCCCTATCTTTTCCTGTATCACCACTTTCCTGGGAACAGAGCCTGATTCTCTAACCCTTGTGTCCATTCAGTTTTCTAGACATATAGCTCTGACTTGGCTTACTTGAACTTGGTTATCTGTCTCATGAATTTACCTTATTTTCCAGGTAGTTCAGACCACTTTCTCACTGGTATTTTCCATCAGACAATTCTTTGTGTCATCTTTAAATCTCACATCATCAAGGATTTACTATTTATTGCTAAAAGATTACAAAAAAATACCAGTGGATGCAGTTTGCCTACACTTTAGTAATGCCTTCAACACAGTTTCCCACAGCATTCTCCTGGAGAAACTGGCTGCATGTGACTTAGATAGACCTTTTCTTCATTGGGTGAAAAACTGTCTGGAGAGCTGGGCCTAGAGAGTGGTAGTAAAGGCAGTTAAATCCAGTTGTTGGCCAAACACCAGTGGTGTTCCCCAGGTCTCAGTGCTGGGGCCTGTTCTAGTTAACATCTTTATGATCTGGATGAGGGAATTGAGTGCACCCTCAGTAAGTTTGCAGATGACACAAAACTGGGTAGGTGCATAGATTTACTTGAGGACAGGAAGGCTCTTCAGAGGAACCTGGACAGACTGGGTAGATGGATTGAGGCCAACTATATGAGCATTAACAAGGCCAAACTCCAGATCCTGCACTTGGGCCACAACAACCCCATGCAACACTAAAGACTTGGGGCAGACTGTCTGGAAATCTGTCTGGCAGAAAAGGATCTGGGGGTGTTGATTGACAGCATCTGAACATGAGCCAGCAGTGTGTCCAGGTGGCCAAGAAGGCCAATGGCATGCTGGCTTGTATCAGAAACAGTGCGGCCAGCAGGACCAGGGAAGTCATTATCCCCTTGTACTCAGCACTGGTGAGGCGGCACCTCAAATATTGTGTCCAGTTTGAGCTCCTAAAGGACATTGAGGTGCTGCAACATGTCCGTAAACAGGCAACAAAACTGGTGAAGGGTCTGGAGAACAAGTCTTATGAGAAGTGTCTGAGTCAGCTGGGGTTGTTTAGTCTGGAGAAGAGGAGGCTGAGACAGGATCACTCTCTATAACTGCCTGAAAGGGAGTTGTAGTGAGGTGGGGGTTAATCTCGTCTCCCACGTAATAAGTGATAGGACAAGACAAAATGGCCTCAAGTTGTACTAGGGGAGATTCAGATTGGAGATTAGGAAGAACTTTTTCACTGAGAGGATTGCTGGACACTGGCACAGGCTGCCCAGGGTGGTGGTAGAGTCACCATCTCTGGAGATATTTAAAAGATGCATAGATGAGGTGCTGAGGGACATGATTTAGTGATGGGCTTGGCAGTGTCACATTAGTGGTTAGACTCAGTGATCGTAAAGGTCTTCTCCAACCAAAATGATTCTATGATTACATCTAGTGGCTTGCATCAAGTACTGATCATCACACAACCTTACCAGAGATCATCCAGATATAGATGTAGGCTACAAGTGGAAAAGTGAAAAATAAAGTGTCTTATTGTGCCCTTAACCTTGCAGTGGAGGAAAGCAGAAGCAGAATTTACTTTAACCCACAGTAACAGAGTCCTAACTGTGTTTTGAAATCACAGTCTAAGTAATCAAAAAGAAAGCAGCAGGGAAAAAAAGTAATTATGATTCTTCTTGTGTCAATCACTACCTCAAAAACATTATATCATGGCTTTACAAGGAATTAGTGGAGGTTTATTTCGATTCACATCTTGTACTTTATGTTTTCCACAAAGAGAGGAATTTGAATTCTATTTGTCCTCCCTCTTTGAGGCACCAGAAGTTTGAACTTCTATTCTGTATCCTGTTGCAAGGAAAGGCTTTGTATAACAGAATAAATATGAAATAGAGAGACAATAACCACAGGATATAAAAGTTACCACTTACCTTAAGAATGAGAAAGTGTGTTTCTTCCATTAGTGGTGAGTCTGCAACTCAAAGGTGATTCTTAATAGAACTAGCTTGAAATTAAAGATAATTTTGTATAAAAATTGTCATGCTTTGGGGAAAAAAAGTCTCAAATCACAGTGAAGATTTGGTAACCCCTTTTCTTGTCATAATTTTTCAAAAAACAGAATTTAATGTAGAAGCAACAAAAAAGAATCTTAAGGCTTGCCAGCTGCTTATGTAGGAAGAATTTTCAGAATGAATTTGCTTTCAAAAGAGAGAAAATAAAATGGGCTTTTGCCTGGTGGCTCCACTGCAGAAAAAGTGGGATCCTGGGCTTACTCTTTATCCTTCTTGTTCAAGCCTCAACGGTAAGCCAGAAATAGGGAGCTGAGATCCCTTCAGTTTGGCAGCCTACATCTTGAAACTGGTGCTGGCATATTCTACCAAGAAGTAGCTCTTGTTCTTTCCTGAAGAGTATCTTCCATAATAAACCCATCCATATTTATTTGAAATTATCTGCCACTATGGAATCACATAAAAACAGGAAATGTTTCTGCTGACTTTGTGAAGAAGATTAAAACCTCTTATTTCAGTGGAGATGTATCACTACATTAGTACTTTGGCAGCTTAATGTTGCATTTTTGAAACACTGAATTTGGCAAATCTGGATGCAGATTCAGTCTCCTAGGGAGTCTTGAAAGAGATTCCTGGTTTTGGGAATAAGTGAAATAGATACTTCAATAAAGTCACAGGAGGTAAAAATACAGGAGATCTTAGTCTAGTTTACAGCGAAATTACTTGTTACTGTTCACATATTTATCTTCAGTACTACTAGAGAAAACAGCTGTCACTAAATAAAAGATTTTCAGAGATTCTGATTACACTCAGTCTTGGCAGTATCTCTTTAAGATAAAAGCGTGTGAGGCTAATTTTCAAAGCTGTGTTCCAATTTCAGTTGTACCAATTTCAGCTGTACCAATTTCAGCTGATAAAATGGCCACTGCATTTCTGGAAAGACTATCCTTAACTTCTGCTGTAGCTGGGCATGGTCAGTAGTCCTGAAAATATGTCACTGAATTCTCTGAAGATGAGCAACCAAAACTCAACCATTAAAGTTTAGTGTTCTCATTTGAAAGTCTTGGCCTAGGCTTTCCTGTATTTTTCATTCTCCGTTTGCAAAACAATGTACAAAGATTGTCCATGATCTATCTTACACTCACCTCCCCCAGCTCAGCTTAACCTATTATTAGTATGAATAAGCTATTTTCATCTCAGATCCTGAGAAAATGTACTTTTTTTTTTTTTTTGCCTCCTCAGGCAAACAGATGGTCACTTCCCTTTGAAACTATACATGCTGTTTGCTATGTAAACAAGTTTTGTGCATCAGCATTAAACATCTGAAAAAAAGATTAAAAACATCACCAAACCATTATTCTAGACATGTCCTACTAGTAAGGTATTATATTGCTACCTATAGGGGCAGTTATGCAAAATCAGTGGTTACAGTTCAACTTACTTTCAACTCTCAGCATCTCTGAAGAGGAAGGATAGTTTCAGCCTAAATGCTTAGCTTTCAAAGCTTCCTAGAAGGATGAGAAATAATTTCCCTGCTTAGATTTGCTACAGTGAAAGCAGAAATGGCCAGAAGAATAAAAACGGCTCATAGATTCTGTTGGGTTGACAATGGAACTCAAAGCTGAGGAATGGCCTCTTATCATTTTAATTTTTTTTTTCCTGTGATTCTTGCACATTTTCAAAAGACACAAATGAAAAAGAAAAATAATTGTGTTGCTGTTAAACTTTCCCATGGTTTCGTTTTGTTTAAGCTTCTGCAGTTGAATGTGGTGAAGGATTAATTTAATCCACTTACTTCACCTTCTGTTTTTCATGCAACATTGCTATCAGAACCACCAATGCAGGTGGCAAGTATACCAGACTATTCTTGCAGACAAAATTTCCTCATGCTTCCACAGCTCTTCATTCATTTTTCCTGAGTATGCAACCGAGAGCATGGTGATATTCACAAAGATCCCCTCTTCCAAGACTTTCCTTACTCTCACAGTCATTTGTAAATCTGCATTCACTGATGGCACAGCAATTCATTGTGTGCTCTGTCAAAGTTTGCAAATAACTAGGGAGGCAAATGAGATTTCTGTAATCTTCCAGGCTGAATCACATGACGTTACGGGTAAACATCACAATGGAAGGGAGTTAGTACCTGTTCCTTTTTCTAGTCCACATCAGCTTCATATTAACCAATATGAATGTTATCTGTTATCCATGGCCTTCTGTCTTCCTTAGCAAGCACTCTATGCAGTCTATTGACTACATAGAAAGCTAAGGCTTCTAATTTGAACTTCTAAGTTATAGAGAAAGAGTAAATTAATCACCACAAATGCCAATGTCTCCTCCTTCTCTCAATCACCCAGCTTCTTTGAAAGTCATCAAATCCTGCAGTGGGATTTTTAGACATTTCACCAAGTTTGGGACTCAGCCTGCAGTCAAAGCCAAAATAGGTTTTTATTTTTTTTTCTATTGTGTCACTTTGTCATCAGAGCCTGTCAGGTCCTAAAGAGGCAGATCTCTGGCTTAGGCAGTAGGAAAAATCCCCGTCATGATACACACACAGCATAATCTTAAAACCCTTCCTGAAATTTAGGATTTGGATAAAGCTATTTTCAACCCTGACAGCAAGGGGAACTACAAACTAAAAAGTATTTCCTTCAAAACACTTTGTGGGGATATGTGTCCAAGTGCCTGTTTGTAAAGCTCTCTCCACCCTAGGGAGGGGAAAGTGAACAGGAACTTTATATTGATATCAGACAAGATACAAAATGTATGTTGGATTTCAGGCAGATTGTATTTTCCTGTCTTGTTTAATCTCTGTTGAGGGAGAGAATGGAGACTTCTGCCTGTATTGTTTGCTTTTCTCCTTGTCATTACCCATATAACAGCTTAAACTCTCCTTTTCTTAATCTGAGGTGACTTAAAGAGGTTCCCTATCACAGACACTACACAACACTGTATTAGATTACACACTTTGTCAGAAAATTGGCACTTTAGATACTAAATGATAGCCTGTGCTCTCCAACCATGCTATCATTCTTGCTCTAAAATCTTGTCAGAGCCTATAAATTAAGCAGGATTTGGCCCTGGAGTTATGTGAAAGGGAGGGTTTTAGAAATAGGAGGATGCTGCCTCAACTCATGGGACTTATTTAAGGGAAAACTCTCTCCCATCTGGCCCAGGGCAGGACTATTATCCTGGCACAGGCTGGCTATTTTAACCTATCCATTACTGAACGAGCAGCAAGCAGCATTAGGATGCTACCTAATGCTATTCCCTGAAGACTCTGTATCATGAGTGTCTCCGTCCACAGGAGCTACATCTCCTGTTGTGGTGCTATGGTATCCAAAGCTGTAAGAGACACTGCCTAAATATGCATGGACTCTGAAATGATAGCTCAGGCAACAGCTCATCTCCAGAAGGGAAAATATCACTACTCTGAGAAGCTGAGCCAGCATTGCCCTAGTGCAGGAAAAGGAGGATTTAGTCAGTCAGCTCACCCCTCTGCCACATTTCCATGTACATTTTAACTTCAGGGATGAGAACAGAGGAATCCTTACACTCCAGCCCCTTGCTAGCCTGCTACTGAGGAGACTTTGACACCACCTATAATTATGAGAAAGGCTCGGTCAGAAAATGAACAAAAGAATTATGAGTGAGGTGTTCTTGGAATCTCCAAAACTACTTTTCATCTAGTGGTGAATATCTTGCAGCAATTAGGCATAAAACTAAGGAAGAATATAATTTGGTCTGGCAGCCTTCCCAGAAGGAGTATCTAAATGCTGTCTTCACAGCTGCAGGTATGTTTACTTTGGGGACACGTGGCTGTACCTTCCACACAGTTCTTTGCTACCCCGAAAAAAGAGACATCGAATTTCAAAGTAATTATTAGGCTTCCATGGTGCAGTGGTTTCAGTCAACGTGTATGCAAGCCACATGAATGACCACAGAACACCCCAGCAGTGCTGGGTTCATGAGTGCATAAGGACTCAAAGCATTGGTAGCTTTGCTGCAGCTGTGTTGCTGCAGGACCTAAGCAAGGCTATGTTTGAGTGCAAAATAAAGGCAAATAAAACACATAGCAGTTTGCGGGAACATACAAATCCTTCTTCAGGAAACAGAAGCAGTAAGATTTTGAGTTAATGACAAATAAGGAACATTCACTTCAAGGGTAAAAGAAGTTCTTTTGAGAAGCAAATGTCTTGTAAAGGGAGGGACCAGGGTGTCAAAACTCCCTGTTTCGGGGCAGCTGCTTCGTTGCCCTTTCTTCTTGTGTTCGAGCAGCAGTGAGGGCTAGCAGTGTGACAACAGAATGACAGCAATGCCATTTTCCTTGCCCACAGCCAGATGCATTCAGACCTTACACCCCGGGTTCAAGCTTAATGGAGAGGGCTGTGCAAGCGGCTGGCTGCCCTTTGACAAGGTGGAGCGACTCAGCCCCTGTTAGCCGGCCGGGAAAACTGAGCAGGAAAGAGAATGGAGGTCAAGCAGGCACAGATCCACCTTGCAAAGGGTCTCCTGTAAGAAGCTGTCAGGTGCTGGAAGGGTGGGCTGCGGACGCGAAGCAGCGGGCAGAGGCGGGCGGGCTGCGGCGCAGAGCCGCAGTGCTCTCTGCTGGCACGCAGCCTCTCTGCCCCCCGGCCGCCGAAGGAAGGGCTCTGTATCTGTGCTGTTAGAGCCTCTCTGTGCCCTGCGAGGACGAGGTGATGAAGTCTAAGAGTATAAGCAAATATACAGACAAGCACTGACGTACATTTTTTAAGTCGTTGGAAGAGCTGGGCAGGTGCAACTCCAATTAAAATTCTCAGCACCTCAACAGTGTTTAATAGCTTTGTGAAAAGCAAAAGCTCTTCTGCTCGGTCACACGGGCACACGTTTTGTATGGAAATGGATGCCGCAAGCAAAAAAGAACTGCTTGCTTCTCTCTAAATGATATGCCCACATGCCAGTATCACCAGCAGGAAAACTCTTGGCATAGCATAACACAGTCACCCCCACAGTGCCTGTAATCTGCAGATCTCCAAACATTACACAGCTCTCTGGTAAGTTCAGAGTATCATAGTAAAAGTAATATTCATATACCTGGGGCAAAGCTGTAGAGAAGCTGAGAGACCTGTAAACTGAAATACAGCCAGGAATACTGAGTTTTGGTCTTTCCATCCCATCAGTGATGCCAGACTTGCAAGCACCAGAAGGCACAAGCCAGACTCTTACATTTTCTTCTAATTAAGTTAGCAACTACAGACTGTGAAGGGTTTATCAACAAAGAATCACAGAATGGTTGAGGTTGAGGGGATCTCTGGAGGTCATCAGGCCCAACCCCTCTTGGTCATGCAGGGCTTCCTAGAGCTGGTGATCCAGGACTGTGTCCATGTTTTTAATATCTTCAAAGATGGAGATTCCACATCCTGTTGTGCCATAAGCAGATGCTGCATATATATGCTCGAAACAACCATAGCAAGTAGGATACTGCCACAGGAATGTGACAGTGTGTGAAACTGCAAGTTTGGAGGCCAGGCAGGCAGTACTTGTTGCAAGAACAGTCTGCACAAAACATAGAATTAGACATTTTAAAATGAAGAAATCTCCATTAGGACACAACTAACTAATGATTCTTGAATTCAGTCGATTTTGAATTATTTGGATGTTGTTTTTCAGCCTCCACAAAATACACACATTTCTTCAAGTATTTGTGTGATTTGCTTTGAACACCCAATACTAAAAATTAAACATTTCATACAAATTTATTTTAAACGAGTCATAGAAAAAATCCACAGCCAATGTATAAGCAATCAGAGGAAATGAAAAGAGAAGGAAATTGCAGTATGAGCTATTTTTCAGAAACGGTTAATTTATTTTTACATTGATCTGTCAAGCATCAGCCTGGTAGAGATGGGGTGAGGGTCAATACCACCACCACCCAGAAGCGATACCCTTGACTGACTCCTTGATCCCCAGAAGTACATATCTTTGTGCTGTAAAATTCACAGCAAGTTTTACTGTTGCTATGGTTATTCAAAACCTTCTTTTCAGCAGGACAGAAAGAAATTATCCAGGTTTCTGCAATACATAGTAATCTCACCGTCAGGCTCTCCAGGTGAGGGTAGCCTTCAACAGCATCACCCAAATGCAGACATCAAACATCAAACTAAAGCTACTGAAATATTTTAACAGAATGAAAAGTGGTGATTACTTATTGTAGGAGATGGAAATGATGTGAGAAGAAAGAGAGGGCGAGAAGGAAAGAGGGAAGGAGAAGAAAGGAGGGAAAGAGAAGGGGGGGAAGGAAGGAAGGAANCTGCAGCTTTAGAAGTATCTTTTTCCAATTTTTCAAGTATAGTCCCAAAACATTGAGAGGGGGACAGATCTCAAGAGGTACAGAAATACATTTGAATTTTGTCACTAACTGTAGTGTTTTCTTCAACATCTATATTGTAAACTCATTAGAAATGCTACCATCTGAATGGAAGTATTAACCAGTGAAATCAGTGCTGAGCAGGAAAAAGCTCACAATACATTTGCTATCCCCTAGGTGTCTGATTAGCAATATAATGTGATGAATTATTTAGCTGGTGCATGTTTTTATTCATCATCCATTTCTTTATATTCTTCCTTATTCCTTCAAATAGGCAGTGGGCTTGAGTTTTCTATAATATGAATCAAATGAAGAGTCATGATATCACCACTTCTTACAGAGCAACATTACATTCATGCTGGACAGTTCTGTTCATTCTTCCCTAGCTGGGACAGACACATCAGTGAAAAAAAAAAAAAAAAACAAACTTGGATGCTACCAGTTAAATACAGATTATATCATGTCAAGGAAATCTACAACTCAAACAGATCTCTGGTGACAGAGAACATCCTCAAGTGTCTTCACTTCAGCATAGTGTTTCAGAGTACCGCATTGTGCTGTGTTTTCACCTTCTCCCACATCAGGGATGCATTTAATGGTCTCATTCAAGACTCTGTAAGAACATATCACTATGCAGAGTCATACTCTCTGCTTTCCTGCTCCGATTCAGGAATTTTCTGCTTATTCATCCAAGGTCACATTAGTTTTCAGCAACAATATCTCACAGAGAGCTCTTGTTCAGCCAATTAGCCACCCTGACTTCTAACTCCTTTCAGGGTCACCATTTCCCTGGAAGCAAATACACACTCTGTGTGCATAGCCTATCATCCTTGTTTCCAAGCACACGACCTTGCATTTGGCTGCATTAACATTTGTGCTGCTTAAACAAGACTCACTTCCCAAATTAACTAGATTGATCTGTCAAACTGATCCAACTTTACCACTGTTTACTTTTACTAATACCATTGCCTCTTCAAATTTTACAGGCACTGATTTCCTCACTTCTGAACCATTAATAAAATCTCTGAATTGTATTAGGCTGGAAAAGATCCCCCTGGAAATACCCTGTGTGGATGATGATTCCTCATTTACAATTCCTTTTTTGAAATCCATCAGCCAATTGTAATCTATTTATTATGCACTACATTAATTTTGCATAGTTCTAATTTTTTAATTGGAATGTCACGTGGTACAAAGAGAGATGCTTTTGAGGAGTGCAGGTAGATGTCAGCACAGTTCCTCTTATCAGCTAAACTTGTCAAAAATAAAGTTGTGTTTGCTTAAGCAGATTTGTTCTCCATTAATTAAGATGTTGTGGTGGTTTAGCCCTGGCTGAGTGCCAGATGTCCACCAAGTCATACTATCATTCCCCCTTCTCAACTGGACAGGGGAGAAATATAACAAAAGGTTCGTGAGTCAAGATAGGGACAGAGAGATCATTCAGCAGACAGGCAAAACAGACTCAACTTGGGGAGAAAAAGGTTTGATTTATTAATGAATAATCAAAACAGAGCAGGGAAAATGGGAAATAAAACCAAATCCTCACAGGATCACAAGACCTGACAGCAAACCTGCTCTGGCGTGAGCTCTTCTCTCCCCACAGACTCCCAGGTCCTGCTAGGAACTCGGTCAAACATAGTCTTCCCACAGAGTCAGAGCTTCCTTCAGGCATTCACCAGCTGCAGCATGGGGTCCTCTACAGGCTGTGAATGGATCTCTGATCCCCAGTGGCCTCCATGGGCTGCAGAGGCACAGCTGGATCCCCAGTGGCCTCCATGGGCTGCAGGGGCACAGCTGCCTCACCATGGTCTGCATCATAGGTCACAGGGGAGTCTTTTTTTCAGAGCCTAAGCACCTCCTTCCCCTCTTTCACTGACCTTGGTGTTGACAGAGATGTTGGTCTCACATTCTCACTCCCTGTTGCTCCCCCTCTACTCTGCCCTGATAAGGCCAGATGTGGAGTACTGTGTCCAGCTCTAGGCTTCCTAGTTCAAGAGGGACAGAGAACTTCTGGAACATCTTTCTTATGAGGAAAAGCTATGAGACCAAGGGCTGTGTAGCCTGGAGAAGACCGAGATTGGGGCTTTATCAGTGCTTATAAATACCTAAAGGGTGGATGTCAAGAGAATGGGGCCAATCTTTTTTTTTTTTTGTAGCACCCAGGGACAGGATATGGGGACGGAGTAATGGGCATAAGCTGGAACACTAAAAGTTCCACTTGAACATGAGGAGAAACAGGCTGCCCAGAGAAGTTGTGGAGTCTCTTTCTCTGAAGGTTTTCAAAACTCATTTCAAAACATTTAAAAACTTGGATACATTTCTGTGCAACCTGATCTAGGACCTGATCAACTCCCTTTAGGAGGGAGTTGGACTGGATGATCTCTAGAGATCCCTTCCAGCCCCTACCATTCTTTGATTTTCTGGTATTTCCTGACCACAAAGTCAACACAAATCAAATTGACCAAAACCCCTCAATTATCTAGACATAGAAATGAATTTGTTGCAAGAGTCCAGTCCAACTCATAGTATTGAATACCTCTGATTCAGCACTACATCGCTCTACATTCTGTCAGTAACCAAAGGATCCAAATGAAAAAATACAGTACTTCTCTTGATGAATAAGATTGTATCAGTTAGTTTGAATCTTTCTGTGTGATTTAACATGTTCAGTTACTGCCATACCTATGCAATCCCATTGAAATCAGTATAGTAACAATCGCCATATAAAAAATACCACTGGCAGGCACTGTATATAAACTTGAAATAGCTGTAACATGGGACAGATTGATCTAGTACTGGAAGTCACTCTTCTAAATTTAATACTAGATGTGACTTTGATTTGCTCAGGTTCTCTTGGATATGATAGCAGCCTTGTGATTTCAAGCTCATGATGCTATTAACTCGTTTAATACAGATTTACTCACTTTTAAATACTGGTAATAGCTCCCCGTGGTCATTTTGGTCACCTCTTAAAATCAAGGTCTCTCTGGACATTCCTTCAAGAAATTTATGAATGGGTCAATGAAACTGGTAATAATTCCAGCTGTCTTCTCTCACTTTCCTCATGTTTCAGAGCAGTGGGAGTTATTCTCTTCTAATGTGGATAGCAAAATTTCTTCCTTGGCTTAGGATGAGTGAATGCTATTGTTTCTGAACTACAGCACAAATAAGATGTAGATTTACAATAGACTTTTCTAACATCCTACAATATACCTCTATAGAGGACAGAAGTGGAGGATACACTTAATGTTGCATAATTCACTGAAATGCAACCCTGTACCACTGCACATGCCTGTATGAGTGGGCTTTAGTAGTAAAGTGTTTTAACTCTCTGCTAACACTGTGCTAACATAGCTACAACCATTATTTGTCAAGAACTGTTCCTGTAATCTCAACTACCTTTGTAGATTACAGATTCATGCAGTGTTTGCTAACCATTGATAGGACCTGCAAAATACTAGATTTGTACCACTATAAAGAAACTGATGTTTGTGAAGGCTGATCTTTAACTAGCTGCTGTATGAACTTAGTTCAGAAAGTGACTGTGCAGACAGTGATGCTGCACAGCAGTTCAGTATCCTCTGAGGCTGGCTGAGCTACTGAGGAAACTTGCCCTTATTTCTTTATTTGCCATTTGAGAACTTGTGAAAAGTGATGATCAGTACCTATGAGGCTGCAAACCACTCACTGTTTGGAGGATATATTCACAGAGCAAGGCAAACTTACAGGAAAAACAAATTGTAACAGCCCAAGAATTGAAAACCTATGAGTTTGTCTAATTCTCCTCCTCATCCTGTGGGGAGGCAGGTCGAGATGGGGGGCGGGGAATGAGTACACACTGTGTAGGGCTTTGTTGCTGGCTGGTCTTAAACTGAAACACCTGGTATTCCACCCAAGTTTGCGTACTCTAAGTTGCCCTGATGGATCTATAGAGACTTGTAACAAACATATTAAGATTTGTACAAATTAACTATGAATGGAAGTGAATTTGTGCAAGCACCAGAAGAAACAGTACAAATTTTCTAAAAAATAGTCTGCATTAATAACAAAGGATACTGTTCCCAGAAATAGAAATGAGAAATCTGCTGTTCATGTCAAGACCAGAAAGCCTGTACTCTGTTCATGAAAGTCTGCTCTCTGTCAAGACCATAGCATAGAAGAGTCATCAGGGGGAGATCCTAACCCTTTACAAGAGGAGTATGACATCAAGGTCACAGTCCATCCCATATGGCATTCCTTTTCTTCTTAGGCCACATGGAAAACAGGCGGCGGCTACACAGTTGTGCCAAACATATGTTACAACCAAGACAAAATGGACAATGAGAAGTAACCTTGCCTAAGATTTATGGAGATTTGTGTGAGATCTTGAATAAGAGGACAGTGCCATAGTAACTGTTGACTCCTAAAAAGTTTAAAAGACCAGTTCCCAAACTAATTCATTGTCATCAAACAAGAAGTCCAGAATGAGCACTCAGTAGCTGGCACATCTCATCCCCCATGCATTACAAAATGGATCTTGGGCACACACATCCTAGAATTACTGAGTATGTGGGTGTTAGCATGTGAGGGAGTTAAATCAATTTACACAGAATTTCTAAAAACAAGTATCAAGTTCCCCTTCCATAAGGGTTTGTGACAGTAGTTTCTGACAAGTGCCTATAACTGCCTATAATTCCAGCCATGCCAATTTTTTAGGTATCTTTTCAAGACACTTCACTGCAGTATACAGATATGTTCTCTATTATTTAAACAGGAAATAAAGGAAGATAGCATTTAGGGAACACACGGTTCTTAGTACCTTTTAGAGTAGTCTTAGACACCTAAATTTGGTGTTTGCTTCTTAAAGATAAAAGGAGAACAAACCTGTGTAGGAAAGAGGAACAGATATATGAGCAGGCCTGAGACTGTTCTCCCATCTAATCTTTCATTATCTGATGATGGTTTCAGGTTTTCTCAAGTCCTTTAGATAATTGTGTTCTTCTATTGTACAGGTATTTGGCAATTATCACTATAGCTGCTTGTTTAAAAAGAAAAAAAAAAAGTTGAAGCAGATAAATAAGGCCTAGGATAACGAAATATATCATCCACCCATTATCCCTTCAATGTATGCAGGCTGCTGGCACGGTTCAGAGTTAATTTACATGATAGATGCTTCTATTTCAGCCTAAAACAAGGCTGGTGTGCATGTCATTTCCTGTCAGGAGTTGCTGAACTTGAATTACTTATTTGAGATAAATGATGCAATAAAAACACATTTTACAGTCCAAAAGCCATCTCCATCAACTGTACAATGCCCGATTTTCTGTATGATTTTCCCCTTCTTAAGACACTAGCTACAGCGAAATAAATAAATAAATAAATAGATCTGGTACCTAAGCAACACAACATCCCCTTATTTTGTTCCTTGTAAATCATGTAGCTGCTTCAGCCATCACAGCTGCTCTCCTGTTCAGTCTCAACTGTCCTAACAAAGGGTAATACAACAAAAAAGAGTAACTTGTAAAGTCTATGGCCAAAGCACTAGCTGAAGCTTCAGGAGCTGGATAGGTCTTATTCAATCGGCCCATGTTACACATATTTCTCTGCTATGATGACTGCAGAACAATCTAAGAGTGGAAAGGAGCTAGAAGAAGAGTTATTTCAAGACAATGCCAACTTCTTTATCTTTCTTACTTTACCTAACTTGCCTGTGAAGTACCTGAGGTTCCCAGAGCTGTCTAAATTCAGTAAGAAATTAAAATCACCAGAAAGAAGTTATTCCTGTCATGGAGGAGTACTCAATGAGGTCAAGAGCTATTATAAAAACAAATTAAACTAGAGTCTGTCTCCTCTGCGCTCAGTTTCTCAGTTTATGAGTATATAGAAATGCAAAGGAAAATACCCCATGGGTTGTGGCAAAGATCGATCCATTAATGTGTTGCATTTGAAAATGTAAAGTGTTATTAAATGCTAGACTGATTATTTTCATCAGCACTGTTTTCACACCATCTGCAACTCTATGGCTACAGATGCGACTGTAGAATTATATTCCAGGTATACAGTCTCTCTCTTCCTCTCAATTCATACTTCATCATTAGCACAGCATCCAAATGCTTAAGATGAAGTCAGATTCAACTGCAGAATAACACATGAAAGAAAATGCAATGCTATCACATATCTTCTTCTGAAGGGCCCAGACAGGCATTGTCAGATAGTCAGATTGTACATATAAGATAGTTTTTATATATTTAGTCTTGATATCCTTGTGCAAGAGCCAGACCTGTAAGGGAGTGGTAAATGCAGGCTTTTTAATTTTTGTTTTCTTCAGAGAGATACCGCAACTGATAATCGAAAGTTATAAAGATAGCTTTAGATGGAAGAATTTCAGCTCTGAAACAACGAAAAGTCCTTCACTTTATCTTTTTTACTTACAGATTAACACTTTAAAAATAAAGAAGATTAAATTAAATTAATTAATATCACTAAATACCTTTTGTAACCTTAAAAAGAGCAAGCAGTACAGAAATCCACAGAGAGGGTTTAGTGAGAAATCTGATAGCACTTGCTAAAGAAACAGCACTGAAGTGCTAAGGAATTCTGTGATAATCTGGTGTTGCTCTGTACTGCTAAATAGGTCTGGAACATGCCTATGCTGTCTTATTACAGCTATGGCAAAGATTAGCTCTTGACCTTGATACTAGAGTTAAGTTACTCTTTATAAAGCTGCATACTGATCAAAATTCAGCCCTTCCACTTTCTTTTTGTTACTTTATACTGTGGAGCCAGAGATTTATCCATTACTGAGTTCGTCTCTGATTCAGCTGCTAGTGGCCAGAATGTCACCTGTCAGAAAGGACAGTATGGCGCCTGCACCAGCTTCTTTGGTACAGCCTGATCTGCACCCTCAGTAGGGAGCTACAGATGAGAGGGAAAGAGGGTCAAAGGGAAATTAACAATTAACCAAACTATTTAAATAACTCTCCACAGTGAGAGACAGTTACAGAGAAAGTAAAGCCCTGATAGGAGTACAGAAAACACAGCTACACCATTTCAATGTGGGCAAATAAAAGGAGAACCACTATGCCCAAGAGATGCAAGGTTTTTCCTCTTTCCTCTTCCCTTCCCACACCTTCCTCTCTCTTCCATCCCAAGGCTGGTGATATATGGCCAAAAATGTAAAGAAATTAATTTCATCCTGAATTTACATTTGTAAATCTTCATAGAAAGAAACCTGTGTAACCTCCATGAATTAAACATATCACAATCAAAAGACTTTGGAACCAGTGGGGGATTAATGACCAAATAGAAAGATGATGAAAAAAAATGAGCCATCATTAAGTCTGCATTCTCTGCCAAGGCTATTGCCTTTATAAGTCTTTTAAAAGCACTAAGAAAAACAAACACTAAAGAGCAAGTCATTTCTTGTATTGAACCAACACTTCTAAGGATTTTTGTAGTTTTGAAGGGTGCTGTATTTACTTTGACTTATGGTTTTCCAAAAGTCTTTAGGAACCAATGCCTGGGTTGCCTAATATTTTATGTGCTTTGGGTTGCAGTCCTGAACTTTTCAACTCTTCCAGAAATGCTGAAGGAAAGACCCCAGAAATGAGCCACTATTTGTTTTGTTTGAGATGGACAATTGTAGATTACAGCCAATATGCAATAGTTGGAAAAGCACCACCTCCAAACCCACTTTCTCATATCCAAATGTATTATTGTAGTTTAGAAAGTCTGTTTCAGTGTTGGGAATGATTTCTAGGAAGACTTGTGTGTCTGTGTAAACTTTACTGAAGCTATAAATTGTGAAAGGCCAAGCTTTTGTAAATAGCCAAATCTTAGCTATATGGACAAGAGATGGATGACTGAAAGGAAAATAGTGATGTCCAGTTGCAAAGGAGATTATCAGAATGTTTGTGGTGGTTTAGCCCTGGCTGGGTGCCAGATGCCCACCAAGTCATTCTATCACTCCCCCTCCTCAGCTGGACAGGGGAGAGAGAAATATAATGAAAGGTTGCATGTCAAGATAAGGACAGGGAGATCACTCAGCAATTACTGTCACAGGCAAAACAGACTCAACTTGGGGAGAAATGGTTTGATGTATTAATGAACAATCAAAATATAGCAGGGAAAATGAGAAATAAAACCGAATCTTGAAACACCTTCCCCCACACCTCTTTCACCACAAGTCTTTAATTTCTCCTCCCCAGCTGCACAGGGGATGAGGAATGGGGGTTGCAGTCAGTTCATTACAGATGGACTCTGCTGCTGCTGCTTCTCAGGGGGAGGCCTCCTCACACTTCCCACTGCTACACTGTGAGGTCCCTCCCACGGGAGATGGTCCTCCATGAACTTCTCCGACATGGGTCTTTCCCATCGGCTACAGTTCTTCATGAACTGCTCCTGTGTAGGTCCTTCCCATGGGGTGCAGTTCCTCACAAACTGCCCAATGTGGGTCTCATTAACAGGCAGAACAGTCCTTCAGGAATAGACTGCTCCAATGTGTGTCCGCTATGGATCCTGACAGCAAATCTGGTCTGATGTGGGCTCATTTCTTCTCTCTCCATGGGTTCTCAGGTCCTGCCATGAATTTGCTCCAGTGTGGGTTTCCAACAGAGTCACAGCCTCCTGCAGGCATCCACCCACTCTAGTGTGGGGTCCTCCACAGGCTGCAAGTGCATCTCTGTTTCCCAGTGGCCTCCGTGGACTGCAAGGGCACAGCTGCCTCACAGGCTGTGCCACAGGTCATAGGGAAGTCTTTCAGCCAGGGCCTGGGCACCTCTTCCCCCTCCTTCTCAATTGACCTTGGTGTTTGCAGAGATGTTCTCACATTCTCACTGCCTTTTTCCATTGCAGCTTTTACCATGTGTGCAGCAGCTTCTTCCCCTTCTCGAATATGTAAATCCCAGAGGCATTACCTCACTTGTTAATTGGCTCGGCCTTGGTCAGTGGCAGGTCCATCTCAGAACCGAATGTAATTGGCCCTGTCAGATACAAGGGAAGCTTCTGGCAGCTCTTTTTTAAAGAAGTCCCTCCTGTAGCCCCCGCTACCAAAACCTGTCCTCACTAAACCACTACAATGTTACATCAGCTTTCTGTTGGCTTAAACCTACCTAAGATAATTACTGCTTTTTTAGACCAATACAGATGAGAAAGATGCGATTCTTGTATATTGAGATTATTTATTTTAGTAGTTCAACTATTTGTAACCCTTTATGTCAACATTTTTATCTGTGTTTCCTATCCATTCTCTTGCACCTTGAAGCAAGTAGAAGGGAACAACGTAAGGTGCAAACACAGAACTTGAGGAAACACTGGAAAAGCCAGTAGCACATGACCAGAACTCCTGCTGTGAAGAATTCTCTCACCAAAACGCTTTGGCTCTAAAATAATGGAATCACTCTCACTAAACTGTTATGTTATAAATACCTCCCTATGTCATGTTCCCTCTGTTCCTCACGCTTGAACCAATTGTTATAGCCCCTCCTTGCTGGTCCATTGTAACCTTTCTGAACCTGGCCATATCTGAACAGAACCAAGATTATGTGAGAGGACTCCAGTGACATTTGTTCAGTCTTGAATTCCATTCATAAAATCAGGGTCTGATTTTGCATTCTGAGCAAATTTTTAAACCTGTACAATTAAACTGAAACTTATGGACTTCTTTTTTTTTTCTTCCTACATGTGACCTTCTCTCCAAGCTCTCTATTGTTCTTTTTCTTATATTAAATGTAGTGTTCTATACCTAGAAAAGGTTAGAAGAAAACATTCCTCAGTAACAGGTGATGTGGCAAGATCCACAGCAAAGCAAAAGTTAACATATGCTAGTCTCTTCTAAACAGTGTCAGAATGGGAATATTTTATCTAGAGAGAGTCTTGGTATCCATGGATAAATCAACTTAATCAAATAATTGAAGAATATTACTTAGTTTTATGATGTGGGAGAGAAAAAAAATGACATGCAGCCTCATCAGACTGAAAAAGTCAATTTTTCTTCTGCTTTTGAGTCTTCTGGTAGTCAATTATTTGCAGCACCTCAGCTGTTGACTTCTGCAAAGTTTCCCAACATAAGACTTAAAAGCAAGACTTAATTCAGAATAGAGTCACTTCCAAAGCTTCCATTAGCATCTCACCACTTCCTCTCTTTTATAGAATCATAGAATGGTAGGACTGGAAGGGACCTCTAGAGATCATCAAGTTCAACCCCCCTGCAGAAGCAAGTTCACATCTCTTAATCAGAAAAGCTTCTGGAATCTACTGAAGATAATGGTGGGAAAAGATTTTTTGCATTTTACCTATTGTTATTTTTAAAAAATATTGTAAGATTTACAAAGGGCAGGGATAGGAGATGAATCAGCTGAGATTTCTTCTGTCTGGAATATAACCAGACTGCTTCTAGAGGAATTTTATAAAAGATTCATCTAACAGAAGGTGAGTTCAAGTTGGAGCACAGTTGGTGTTTCTAGAGGAAATCTAAAAGAGTGCAGTATTTCACTTTTTTTTCTAAGCCCTTCCTTGGACATATTAGCTGGCATACTCTTTTATCATATTAATCTACTTCAGTCCCATTCAGTTTGCTTTACAGATATGAAGAAAAATGAGTTCCTCATTGATCAGCTTCAATTCAGTAACTAATAAATTAGGAGTTTCACTGACTAGATTGTATCATAGCAGCTGGGGGAAAAAAAAAAAAAAAGACCTAAAGCTAAACAAAACTAGAAAAAAACAGACACAGAAATCATTAGAAAAATGTCTTTCTCAGAAAATGCTCTTCTCACCTTGGATTAGATGTGGTTATCATGACATGGAAGCTTAAAATATCTGCCGATGGACTGGACAAGTTACTGAAAATGAAATGCTTAAACTAACAGCTTTTACTAATGTAGGTTCTTGTAGCAAGATGATCCAACAGAGCTGGACTTGCGTGGATTCTTCAAAGGCACCAGGAAAATAACACATTTTCCCAGCATGGCTTCCAAGACCAAATTTATCTATTTCCAGATCAGTACTGGCATCAGCTAGAGAAGATAAAATCATACTTGGTGGTATTTTGCACTTACTTATATCTCTCAGAGAGGGTATTGCCAAGTAAACATTAGTGTTCACTACAACCTGTGAAGTAAGTAAGCATCATCAACCCCAATTTCCAGACAGAAAATAAGGCACAGAGATGGGATGGTGAGAGACATGTAGTGAGTCAGTAACTAAACTAGGAGAAGAACCAAGCAATTCCTACTCCTTATTTCTTGATTAAACACACATGTCATGACTTCTGCCACCAAGAGAAATGTGAAAGGGTAAGTGGTAAGAGGCAAGTGGATCAGTATAGGTACTCAATACATACTACCCAGCATTTATTCACAGTCCGTGTCCCCCAGATCCATTCTCTAAGACCCCTACTGGCATTTCCTCCTTTCTCTCTGTACTTATTGTAGCTTTAATGTAATTCTACACAAAACTGTTTAACTTGCTTCCCATTTCCAAGAGTGTGGGCCTTTCCATATTTTTCTTTTTATGTCCTTCATTTTCACATTCTTATTTTCTATTTTATTGTTTCCCTGTGGTGTGGCTGCTAAGAATCTTATCTAGTTCTATTTTTAATATGTCACTGATTCTAGTTCCAGTCACTTCCCTTTTCAACATTTTTTCATATGTTTATTATTCTTTTACATGAAATCACATTCTCTGAAAGGCTGTTCCCAAGTTGCTCATTTTCAGGTGCTATTTTTCCATGCTTTCTGCTAGTAATAGAAAATTTACTTCCTTATGCTATGTACTAGACTGTGCACTCCATAATTTAAATTAGTTCAAGCAGGGGTCACCTCAACATTCCCAATGTTCCAATTCATATTACTCACATCTTTGTGATTTGGTGTCATTCTCAAACCCTTTTGTATATTGCCTGCTAGAGCAATGTCTTCCTGCTGTAGCTGTACAATCTTATTCCATCTTGTTCTAATATTGATAACACTGTTCACCTAAGGAAAATTTGTGATTTCCTATCCGGAGGAAAATCTCTCTCAGAAAGAGAGACAAATTCACTTGACTTGAACTTATATAAAGTCATCTAAAACACACATCAGAAAAACAAAAGCAGAGTTGAGTTCTTCTTTACAATGCAAAAAATCAGACTGAGTGGTTATCATGAGATTTTCTAGCCCTTGTGAAAGGGAAAGTGAATAGAATTTGTTTTAGGAAAAAAAGAAGATGAATATGTGGGCTTTCTGTGGATAATTATAGGATAAATTTGGTTGAAGCTAGGAACTTTTTGTTCTAATTATGAAAGCCTCTTCCACCTGAAAGCCTTTTGGAGACCTCCTTGAGTAAAGTTCCTGGTGGACATGCATTACAGTGAGCATCACTGGAGGTACGAACCTGAGCAAAAACAATGGATATAAACGACCAAAACTGATAGATATGAAAGCTTTCATGTGAAATTATTGTTGATTTGTGACTTTAATCTTCAAAACATACATATCATCTTTGTATTCTGGTCAACAAGCACCTTCTCTCTTACAACCATTCTTTCCAGGAGTAACCTATCCATAGGACAGAAAAGTAGTTTATCAGTGCAGTACTTGCCCAAAGAATTAAGGCAAATGTTAGATATATATATATTCTCACAGCCTATAGAATCTCAGATTTTAATACAGGAGAATTACCAAAAATGGTTGAACTGCTCTAGTCTGTATCTTACTGCTAAGTTTGGATGCTTCTGCAAATAGCATAAAAACAGGTCTTATTGACCACCTGGAACTAATGGAGAAGCATTGTGGAAATCCTGCAGAGCAAGCAGAGCAATAAAAGGTGATTCAGCTGTAGAAGAATCTTGTCCAACAGCATAAGCTTTTTTCAGTAATCACTCAGATTCACATATAAGCCATACACATGTAATGGACCAAATCGAGCAGATTATAGTCAGAGCTGGGCAAAGGAAAGCTGAAATGCATCTCTTTAGGAAGGCAATGGAGTCAGAGAATTCAACATATTCAAGCACTAGTATCCCTTTGATTAGTTCATAGAGACACTGACACAAGGCATAGCTATTGTTGATACCAAATTGTTCAACATCTTCATCAACAACCTGGATGAGGGGAAAGAGTATACTCTCAGCAAGTTCACTGATGACACCAAACTGGGAAGACTGGCTGATTCACCAGAGGCTGTGCTGCCATTCAGTGGGATCGCAATCAGCTTGAGAGTTGAGCGGTCTTCATGTCCCTGGCATTTGAATGCAAAATGGACGACATGAGATTGCTTTAGTATCTGCTAAATTTTAGAAAGTTTGCACTACTACTCATGTGAGCCAGATTGTGTAAAACACAGAATAATAAAAAATAATCAATTAGGAGTACTATGAAGTCTTGATTATTTCTTTGCTTTCATTCTAACATTCCTTTTAATAAATGGAGTGGCAAAACATGCTGCAAGGGGACAATAAATAATGTAAATAATGTTTGGAATTTATCTCAGCTAGACAGAAAGTAGTAATTCATAACTCCTCATTTCCAAAGAAAAACGTCATCAAACTTGAGCTATTTTATATATATAGCCTACTAGATCACAAAGAGGAAAGAGACATTGCAAGGAGAAACCTTGTACAAGTGCAGGTTAATTCTCTCAAATCTGACTGATCAAAACACATTTAAATTAGAGTGAGATTTGTTTTTTAATCTCAAGAGACCAGAAGAAGTCAAAAAAGGGAACAATGATTGTTGCCTTATCTAAGACCTATAAAAACTTCCTTTTGTGCTTTTCTAATTTTTACGTTGAAGAGTATATGTGAAAGACATCGAACAAAAATAGCTCTAGAGGCACTTCCTTGGTTAAATGCACTTTACAAAGAAACTTAGCCAGCACTGCTGAATTGCTAGAATGAATTGGGGCAATTATTTGTGGAAAATATTAAATGCAACCTTTATGCTTTCCACAAATTGTCCTTAATCCATCAATTTTCTCTTATCTTAGTGAACGTGTGGGCTGGCATGTGTATACTAATCATCAGAGAAAGCAATGATATTCTGGAACAATATGAAAGACAGACGTACCATTAAAAAAAACCCCAAACCTTCTACTAAGCAGTTGGGAAATACTTGAAATGGCACTGGACTGCAGTAGGTACGCTCCACCCACAAGGTACCTTCAAGACTTTTATTCTTATATGTTTACCTCTCACATAATCCACCAGCCATCAGATATTTTTCAGTCCTGCATAGAGCTTTAAATAGTGTTTGGTTCCTGATTAACAAGGAAAACCACATTAGAATAAATCCTATGTAGGACATCAGCATTTGTAGTTGTTGATTTCTTTAATAAATGCTCTCCACTTAAGAAGAATATTATGCCACAAATCAGTCAAAAATGTAACAATAAAGAAGAAATATGTCCATAGACCACCTACAGTTCTCTGTGGTGTACTCTGCATTCTTTCCTCATATATTTCCTGAAGTTAAGGTACATTCAAGGGGAAAAAACCACAAAATATTTTCCAGAAGTCCAGCAGGCAGATAAAAGAGAGTTAGTCTCCACAATTCTAAGCAATTTTATTCACTCTGGAAACCTCTTCCAGATTTTTTGTACTAGACTCTTAAACCCTTAGTGAGTGAAAAAATGCTGTTGACTTTAACAGAAGTTTCTCTTACTACATAAGGATTTCAGATTCTGATTCGGAGAGTCTGCAAAATAAATAATCCTTTCATTTTATAATGATCTTCTGAACTTTGACACTGCATTCACGTGACAGTTTTTTATTTAAGTGTTTAACTGGGAACTCTCAGTGCCTATGAAACATTCTTTAATTATCATAGTCAATGGATGCAAATTTTAGAGGTTAATTTGATTTAATAGATTAACATATCTTTGATATAAGTGGTGTCTATCTATCTTTGATAAATATAAATGACAATAACATATTTAAATGTTTTGTTCTTCATATGTTGCTTTAAGAGATTAACAAAACTATTGTAAATTGACTTGGAGATTTTATCAAAAATCAGAGAGCTTAGCAAAATGACAAATATTAAGCTGTTAAGTGAACTTGTCAGTCAACCAGAGGCCAGTCAAATAATCTCTTCCTGATACAGTTTATGAAAGCTCAGACAATATTATGTCTTTGCAGTACTTGGTGGTATCAAGTAGCAGGTATATCAAGAAGAGGTACAGCTATATTTCCAGTCTTCAATAATTATATTAGCTTTTAGGCTTTATTGGCTTGCTTGCTTGCATGATATCAATAAAATTGCTCACACCTGAATGGCATTTAAACTCCAGAGCTTTTTTGTCCCAGTCCACATAACAAACAGGCTTTCTTATCATAAAGTCTGTTGGTTGCCTGGTGGCTTCATCAAAGTGAAGAGCATTCTTCACTGTTGGTCACATATTGGTACTTTGTTGAGATCATTACAAATTAATGGGTCAAACTCAACAGTTCTCTCATTTCTGCAAACTTAACCTTTGACTGAAAGGAATAATATCTTTTAAAAGACCATGTTTTGTAGAGAGTCTTTTTGCGTTAAAACAGTGAGACAGTTTGAGGAAGCAGTTTCCACTGCCATACTTTGAGATGCAGTCTACCAGTCTGACTGAAAATGTCAAACTTGAACCAACTGATGAACTGAATGTGAACTGAGCTGAAGTGAAATTAAAGATGTAAAAACTTGGTAAATTTACTTTGTTGATAATCTAAAACAACAGCAACACAAAAAGCATAACAAAAAAAAAAAAAACAAACAAAACTCAACCCTGAGCAAACACATACAAAAACACACAAAAACCATAGTTAACACCACAGACAATGTCTTGAAAATGCTTCTGTAATGCCTTATGAAGTCACAGTGTTTTTCACATCCCAAGTTCATAAGGCTGGAGATTTTCCACAGTGTATCACAATCTCAATTTTTCATTAAGAAAAACAGTCTTACAGGATAAAATAGCCATAGGTAATACAGTTTGGCATTAGATTTTTTTATTTTTTTCTCCTGGATGTAAAAGACATTCTTTATGGGGAGAAAAAAAAGTTCAATATAGCTTAAATAAAATATAAGCTGTTTTACAGTCAGCTTTGTTATCAGCTGAAGGATCCTGTGTGTTCTAAACAAAGCCTATGAGCAGTCAGTCTAGAAGGACAGTGATATCATAATTACTGGAATTTTTTACCATTTTGATCCGAGTTTTCAGAACAACATATACAGT
This sequence comes from Urocolius indicus, assembly GCA_013401255.1. Lineage (NCBI taxonomy): Eukaryota > Metazoa > Chordata > Aves > Coliiformes > Coliidae > Urocolius > Urocolius indicus. The sequence continues at coordinate 147,801 of WBNH01009551.1, forward strand.
AGTTTTGCACAGGTACAGTCACAGCTAAATAAATTGCAACAATCTTGCAACATGCGTAGCTCATGCTGGTTCATTTCCAAATATTGGTTCCTTCTGAAAAAAATTGTAAAGCCTTGTCAAAGAGAGAAAAAGCTTCTCTCAAAAGCTTATTAAGTCAACTGGTTTGTGTTGGGAAAAACCTCACAAATGTTAGTTCAGTTCTGCCTCAATGTACTGTATAATTGCAGTCTTTTTTCCTCCACCTACGATTAATATAATCAGTATCTGGATATTTTCTTGTTGCTTTTATTAGTATTATTAAACAAAATAATCCTCAGAGCTGGTATTCTAAAACTGATTTAAGAACATTAAACAGCACTTGTGACCATTAAGAACTGATCTGGATGATATTCCAGTGCTCATATTTGTTATCACTGTATGAAAATTATTATAGTAATAAAGCCACACAGTATTCCAAGTGATTCCATTTAATCTCAGAAAAAACAAATAGGTTGTCTTGCAGGGTACTTTACATTATTAATCCTCTGCCAATAGAAAGCCAGAAAAGCCATAACTGTCATTCCTCATTTACTCCTTTGTGCAGACTGAACTGAATGTTCTGTTTGGAAAAATGGTAGCCAATGAGCCCCAGCAGGCCTGGAGGATCGCTCTAAAGGCAGTCAGGTGTTCAGAGCATTTAAGAGCATGCTGTTAAAAAGAGAAGACATTTATAACTGCAATGAGAACTGGGATGACGGTTCAATGACTGAATGTAAGTAATGCCAAGGATAAATACAAGGAGGTACAACAATTTTACTAATACCATTATTCTCATTTCACAGCTAGGGAAACTGAGGCACAGCTTCTTGCACGCTTGCTCTTGTAGTTTGTAGCAAGTCTGAACTATAATAGGAGCTTTCTACATTCAAAAAACAAAGTTCTGTGTCCAACACATTGATATGTAGACTTGATACAAGAACATTAGTACAAAGTAATTTTATCACCATATAGCTTCTCCCAAGCTGTATACTTTCTTGTGCTCCTTTACAGCAGGAAGCAGAAGAAAAGGACCATCTGGACCTCCTATAAATTCTTATGTGCGTCGGGATATTTGATGTTTATGAATCCATATGCCTGAATTGTTCTACACCATACTGCTTGCAACTTGGGATTCACTGCCTAGTGCTGCATTGATCACTTGTCTGATAAACATATCTATAGTACAATGGGGAGAACTGTATTACATAAATACACTTACAGCTTGCTATATTATTAGTGCCTATGTTTAATCCAGGATGCTGGCTTGGCATTAGTGTGCTTGGAAGGAAGTGTCTTTAAATGACTCCTTACCTATTACACGATGAAAAGAATTTTGAAGAAAAGACTTGTTTCATTTCTGAGCCAAAGCCTATAGGTAGCTATAGGCTGATTTAAGCTGCAGAAAATATTTGAACTGTACGATTTTCCACAGCTTTTCATTTGAGATAATAAACCATGCCTTTCACATTGCATGAAACTGTGACTTTGATATTTTCAGTCACTCATATTGTCCATTATGTAGAAGGACAGAGCAAGAATCTCTCTGAAGGCTGTCCCTGAGGAGCTTCTGAAGAGAATGAGTTTTTGAGAAGCAGCACCATTTCTGAGAAGATACTTCCTTTAAGGTCCTGTGTCACCTCAGTGGCAGAGACAACACAGGAGAATTAAGACTTTCTCCCTAGTCCCTTATTATAACCAGTGAACCATAGTCCCAAATTTCTGCAATTCAATTGGTTCCTGTCTGTCACAAATACTGTCATCCTTTTATGAACTGATATCTCGTTCCTACACTAATAAGCATGGTTGGAACAGAGTTAGTAATTGAAATTTATGACTTGTGTACCCCATTTTAACACTTTTCCAAAGACTCATTAAATCTCTTTTATGTGTATTTTTCCCTGCCTCATACTTTCATTAACTGGAAAAAAGAGAATAAAGTCCTATTTACAACACCACTGCAGCCATGCAAGGTCCTTGCTTGACTGATGTTCTTCTAATGAATTATATGTATTGTAAACAAGTACTGCAAACTAGCCCAAGGTCTTCTCCATTAATTTTTCATTAATGAAATGTACCACTTAGCTTGTTTGACACTTAAGTGATTCCCATAAATTTAAAATAGAGGTCAGCATAAGGAAAGCATCTGAAAGTGTCATTGAGAGAACAAGCTAATGAACTATTCACCTCTCCCCAAATGCTTTTAAATTCACAAGCTAGTCAGTTGTAAAATTTGAAAAGCAGTAATATTTTAATCCTTAAAGCAGCTGCCAAGATGTAATGAAAAAATAAATACTCTAATAAGTGAGCTTTTGCTCAGGGGCTTTTTCTTCTCTTCTGCTTTCTGCTTTTCTCTTCCTTTACATTCTGCAGCAGGAAAGTTCTTATGCCTTATTTAGCTTCATATATCATGAAAAAAAGAATACTCCTATAAGAGAGAAGCAAAGTGGAAAAAGGTAGGGTTAATCTGTGACAGTAGGGTTAATCTGTGACTCTGTTTCCGTTGATTGCAATTGATGGTGGGGCATGCGAGGCTATGTTAATAGACAATTTCTATTCCACATTCCAGACAGAGGAAATCTCAGTTATTATTTTTGACACTACCTTCTCCCAGGAAAATTCTGCAATACAAGCTTTGATCCAGCCATTATTTTCTGCTATTTGGCAGCATAAATGCTAAGCAATAGTTTCTTCTAGCCATACCAGATAGTTCACTTCATGATCTAGTTACAACTCTACAGCTAGGGAACAGAACTGAATTGCATCTCCCTTGGCCTGAAAATGAATTTGAGACATTGCTATTTCCCTCCAGAACAAAACTGTCTGCATAGCCAAATAAAAAACAAAAAAGAAAAGAAGAAAAAGAAGGAAGGGAGGAGGGCATCCCAAGTAAGCAGAAACCCTCTTTTGTGCAGAAAGAATCTCATCTATCCTGAAACCGTGTCTGCTTGGAAAGGCTCTGGATAGTGACTTCTGTTGTGAAGTTTGGCATGTCAAAGAACAGCCAGCCAACAAGCAGTCTGAACCTGCCTTTGAGGCAAGCTTATACAAATGTATTATGTACCCAGCAACTCAGTGCTGTAGCGGCTGTTCAGATCTCTCTTGAGGAGGGAGAGAGAAACATCACACTGAGCTGTTTCCTATTTCCACAGAGAATCTAGCTTAGTTGCAAAGTACATATGATGGATGAATCCAAAAAGATCGTAGTCATCCCAGTGGATTTTCTGGGGGGAAAAAAAAAAGAAAAACTAAAAAAAAAAACCCAAAAAAAACAACACCAAAAAAAAAAACCCACACAAAAAAAAACCAGAAAAAAATCAACACAAAATCACCAACATAGAGGGAATGGAAAGGAAGGCACCTACAACAGTCTTTACCCTCTCAGCAAATAAATGTGTCCTAATGTCAGGTCTGAATCTCCCCTGATGCAGTTTTGAATCATTCCTGCATGTCCTGTCATAGGACACTAGGGAGAAAAGCTCAGCACTCCCTCTCCACCTTCCCTTCTCAGGAAGCGTAGAGAGCAATGAGATCGCCCCTCAGCCTCCTTTTCTCTAAACTAAACAAGCTCAGTGTCCTCACAGCTGTTCCTCATAGGATACTCCTTCTAGCTCTTTCACCAACTTTTTTTGCCCTCCTCTGAACACATTCAAAGACCTTCACATCATTCTCAAATTGTGGCATCCAGAACTGCACACAGTGCTCAAGGGGAGGCCTACACCAATGCTGAACACAGTGAAATAATCACCTCTTCTGACTACTGGGTTAAATTGTGTTTCATGCACCCCAGAAAGCATTTGGCCAGTATTATAAATAAAAGAAGCCAAAGGAATATAGTGAGCGTATCTCTAATGTCCAACACTAAAAGTTGCTGAAGAAAGTGCAAAATGAATACTTTAGTAAGAACAGAACTTATAAAGTGGTCATTTTTCCTGAAACTTTGGCAATGTTAAATTTACAACATAAATAGAGATCTGTGACGTCCTTTATACTGCTTTGTATAACTACTAGATTTAAGAGGCACTAAATTGTTGGAAGAATTCCTTATCAAAAGTTGTGCAATCAATATCCCAAACCACTTGAGAGATGATGTATCATATATTAATTTGTGTGAAGAAAAATGTTACTTTGCATCCTCACAAAGTATAGCCTAGTTTCTTTGCCTTTCTTACTATCCTCAAATTCTTCAATCCCTATGCAAAATTTATATTTTGTATTGCTGCTGAGTATTCATCATTTTTTCTCATCTTCCATCTCAGAGAATTCTATATAGTTGCACATTTTAATTAATGGTACTGAGGCTTAAGAAATGTTCAGAATAGCTTGTAAAGTGTATCAGGTACATGATCTATAAATGAAGGAAAGAAGCTTTAATGAACACTTACCCAACTCTAAGTCAGTTCATATGGCTTACTTCAGGTTCATTTGCAAGAATTATAGTTCAAACATGGTTAATATATCTTCCCCTAAAATTTGGAAGTGCTCCTCTTTTAGAAATATTGAGAAATAAGAAAGCTCCGAAAACAAATCTGCTCTGACTCGTATTTAAGTTTTCAAGACATCTTGTCATTTTCAGCAAATATAACGCTATCCAAAGGCAGAGATCACTAGCAACGAAAAACGAATGTCTCAAGAATTTTTGTGCATACAAGAAGGGTCAAAGGCACCAAATGTGATGACATTGCTTTTGCCACAAGAATGAGACGGTAAAAGTGCAGTTAGCTCTCTGGGGAGGCATAAATTCCATCTAATAGTGGAGTATGAAATATGAGGGCATGACAATATAGGAAAAAATACAGTAAGAATGATTGCCTCTCACATTTAGTTGTCACAAATTAATCTATCTTAGACAATTTCTGAAAAATAATTTAAAATCAGTAAAATCATGGCTAATTTCAGTGGCTGACACAAAAGCAGTTCTTGGTGAGGGCTCACTTTCTTTGGACAGCTGTCCACCAACACTGAAATGCCATGACTGTGACTATTAATTAGCTCTCTTTCCAACAACCTCAGAAGGTCCTGAAATAAATGCAGAAAAAAAATGAAAGACCTCCTCCAATCAAAGTATTCTCACTTTCAACCCTTCAATGCATGATGGAGGCTTCCTGATGACATGGATAGCAGCGAAATGGTCTTTGGTCACACTGTCTTTCTTCTAGGTTTGGAAAATTAAAGTGTTCATAGCCCTGAGAGGCACTTTTGCACCACCAATAAATTCTGAAGGCAGTGTAGAGATGGTAATTAAGGTTATGCCTTTCATTCTCACTGTAAGTACAGAGCAGGACAATGGATGGACATTTGCCATCATCATCTGCTAGTAGCACAATGCACTCTGTGAGATGAGCAAGAAGGTTTTGGCCTTCCTGGGGGCTAAACAGGTGCCTCAATTAAAAAAAAGCAGACCACAGCTATAACCAACACTAATTGGCTCCCTTGTTGGCACTTTTAGTAAAGAAACCAACTAATGACCAGGAATGAATGCTGAACTCCCTAAAGACAGCTGCCTGATAAGGCCTAGGTATGAACAATAGATATGGATCCAATAGAAACAACTTGCCCTTCTGTTTTCTATCCTGAGTCTACTCCAACTGTTTGGGTACCCCACATTAACATGAAAGGATTTAAAACTGAAACCACTCAATAACAGGTATGTGCTTTTTATAACTGCTGACAGGTTGCTGCATGTCAGTACCATGGAAGCCCAGAATTATCAGTGTTCATTTATTGGATGTCCCATTCAGTGTTAATCTCTGCAGAGAGGAGAGCTATCCACAGGCATTCAAACTGATGATTTTTCTGTCTCTTGAGGTCAGTAGGTACACAAGTAGTGATGCTGCTGCTGTGCAAAAAAGAAAAGCTTGTTTTAAGTAGCAACTTAATGCAACCAGGGATATAAACAAGTAATACTACATCTTTTAAGTACATATTCTGTCTCTATCCATTTACCTCAGAGTTTTATAATACATCTTTCATCACTGTATGAATGTCTGTTTACATTATTCTAAATCTACAACACTTAAAAACAACATTACCTTGGGAAAACATGTAATACGAATCACTGTATTCCCTTTCACAACTCACTGCACAGACTTAAGATATCTCTTGATGAATGCCTCATATTACTTCACTTAATGAGGTTCAGTCTGTATATTTGACCGAATACTACAGAGCAACAGATGACTTTGCAAAATGCTATTTGTGTGTGAAACCTTGCCAGTCTTGTTCAACATCTTCATCAACGACCTGGTTGAGGGGAAAGAGTGTAGCCTCAGCAAATTCCATAATGACATGAAACTGGGAGGACTGGCTGATTCACCAGAGGCTGTGCTGCCATTCGGCAGGATCTCAACCAGCTTGAGAGTTGAGCAGAGAGGAACCTCATGAGGTTCAACAAGGACAAGTGCAGAGTCCTGCATCTGGGAAGAAACAACTCCATGCACCGGTACAGGCTGGGGATTGAACTGCTGGAGAGCAGCTCTGCAGATACAGACCTAGGAGTCAATAAACTGAACATGAGCCAGCATTGTGCTCTCATGGCCAAGAAGGCAAATGGCATCCTGGGATGCATCGAGTGTGGCCAGCAGGTCAATGGAGGTTCTGCTCCCCTTCTACCCTGCCCTGGTGAGGCCTCATCTGGAGTCCTGTGTCCAGTTCTGGGCTCCTCAGTTCAAGAGGGACAGAGAACTTCTGGAGAGAGTCCAGCACAGGGCCATCAAGATGATTAAGAGACTGGAACATCTTTCATACGAAGAAAGGCTGTGGCAACAGGGACTGTTTAGTCTAGAAAAGAGAAGACTGAGAGGGGATCTCATTCATATTTACAAACATCAAAATGGTGTCTGTCAGGAGGTTGGGGCATCCCTTTTTTCTATAGTAGCTAGCAACAGGACAAGGGGTAATGGGATAAAGCTGGAACACAAAAAGTTCCCTTTAAATATAAGAAAAAACTATTTTACTGTTCAGGTGAGGGAGCCCTGGCACAGGCTGCCCAGAGGGGTTGTGGAGTCTCCTTCCTTGGAGGTCTTGAAGACCCACATGGACATGTTCCTATGCAAACTGATCTAGGTGGACCTGCTTCTGTAGAGGGGTTGGACTAGATGATCTCTAAAGGTCCTTTCCAACCCTACCCTTCTATGATTCTATAATATTAGGTGTCTAAAAAATTAAAGAAGCTGTCATGTGATGTAAGTTAGACAGTTTTCAAATTGAATGGTAGTATCTTTGGACAGACTCACTGATACAGTAGAAATGAGCAGACAAGGTTTTAGTATACAAGTTCTCCCCTTGGATTCTTTGCTGTGTGTATGTTCTACACAATTGTGTCTGTAACATAGCAATTACTATGTCCTGAATTGCTTTGCTGGGGTTTCACAAGTTTTTGCATTCATCTTCTCTAAAATACACCGACTCAAGATATATGACAAACAAAAACTTAACACTCAACATTTCTTCTTCTGCCCAAAATGGAATTTATATTAACAGGGGTGGGTTGTGATAGTAAGGTAGAAAAACAGTTTATGTCACATGTTCAAAAGTTATTTTTAAAGCAGGTGTTAAGTAAATCTTAAGTGGCTGCTTTGCACAGAGTGAATTTGCTCTATGAGAAGGAAATTGTGGAGCTCGTAAACTGTTCCAGTTGTTCCTCGTTTATGAAGAAAGACCTTTCATCTTCAATGTATTCAATTCAATGTCCTTCTGTCAATTTCACCACCAGAAGATAGATATTCCGCATTAAAAATCAAGGACTATACCTCATAGATATGGGAACAATCTGGAGGAGCTGAAAGGTAGTGCACCCCTTAGCATCACCTTGAAGATAAAGAAGGTGTATACCATGTAACTTCTCACACTGGAATGAGCATCCACTTGCATGTTATAGTGGATCATGCATCAAAGCAGCTGACAATGCCTGTGAAAGCTGGAGGGATTACCCTTAGCACATGAAAGCAATACAACCAGGCTGGCTACAAAGAGGAAAAAAGGCATTGACAGAGCTGAGAAGTAAGATCTGAGTCTAAACATAAAATGCTATAGCCTACAGACTTCACTGAATCAAGCCTTTCCCTCAGTAAGGTACAAAAGGCAACCAACAATAAGTGCTTCACTGGAAGGAGAGCTAGTGTATGTGTTTTAATGATATTCAATCCATTCTGTAATTGGGTCACATTAGTAAAAATGTATGCAAATTTATGGGCTTACAATGAGTTTAGCAGTTGTGAATGCCTAATAAATCATTCGTGAAAAACAATGCCTTTGTATTCTCACCCCAAACGTCCCTTCCTGTCATTACCCAACCCTACAAATGCCCTGCTGAGGTCTGATACCAAGTATGCACAACACACATGCACAGAAAGCAGGATGTAGCTCAAGACTTGTTTTTCTTTGAGCTGCCTGCATTGATGAGAGGAGGTAAGGACAAATTCCTAATTAAAAAGGCAAGAAGGTGCCCCTTACCCACATGACTTATTCCCAGACAGGTAATTGCATTTACCCTAGTGGGGTGAGCACTAAACGAAGATCAAGATGTGGATTCTGCCCTGAGCTACACCACTGGCCTCCTAGATGTCAAGTCACTTTAGTGACCTGTACAAAAACAGTAACAATGCTGACTGCCTTTCTAAAACTGCTTCAAACAACATTAACGAAATGCTCTCTAAGACAGAAATATTACTATTATAGATTGAAAGGAATAACTCATATGCCAAGTCAAGCCAGAACTTTCCAACAGTAAGCTCAGTAATAGTAGTATTAATTACAGTAGAAATGTTCCACATTCGGAGATTGTGCTACATTTGACACTGTCAGTAAATATCAAGTAATTTAGGGATATAAACACTCTAAGCGATAGTGTAACAAAGGACCAGAAGTTTTCATATTTATTTAAATATATTGATAGTTACATAAAACTTTATTCATTTAAGGGCAAAACTAGCTGTAATCTTGATGTATATGTTATTCCTAAGCCTCCAATTCTACTTCAATGAGTTTTCTCAAGGATTTGCAAGATATTCTGAATGTTGGTGGGTGAGATATTTTATTTCCAGAAATAGAAGTATCCTTCCAATACATTATTTGTAAGATACCCAGAAGTAAACTCTTACCAATTATAATGTTTGTTCATGGAATAGTTGGCAATTACTTAAATAGTAATGATAGTACATAGTAAAATAAGTAGTAAAAAATACAGTAGTTGTCAACAATTTTATCCTGAAAAGCATGCCTATGTCTGTGTGTTTTTGGTAACTTTTCTCCTGTGACCTTCCAATCCAGAGCTACCAAGGGCATTGCCAGAACAACCCTGCAATCAAAGTCAGTGTATTTGAATGTTACAAACAATAAGCCCAAGCCCTGTTTTTATAGAGTTAGCCCAGCTAACTCTCCTTGCTGCCAACTGCCACCTTTTAGCACTAAATTAGGCATATAAGATGAAGCTAAAGGAAGCAGTTTAGGCATTTAGCTCTAAATTAGGCAGTCAAGATAAACCTAGGCAAGCAAGATGCAAAACAACTCAAATGCATGTTGATAAGCAAGTACCATTTGAGAACACTTAAAATTTGATGATCAGTGTATTTAGGATGAAGCTAGATCTAGTGTCAATTCTTTTCTTCTGAGTAGATAAGGAATAGTGTCTTGATCTAGCATCCCATAGCTGAGACAACTGCTCTTAAGCATGGTTCTTTCGAGTACAGATTGCTCTGTTGGATACAGCATGCACATTGACCCAGCCTTCGTAGTAAATAGCAATCCATGGCACAGTCTGCTAGGCAAAGTTTGAACTATTCATTTAACTTGCTATTTTTACTGAGCTTTCTTATTTCTTTTTTTCTGTATTCATACATGTGCCTTTTTTTTTTTTTTTCCTGGTGAGAAAACATCAAAATTTAACATGAAAAGCAAAATCTCAACTATTTGCTTTGGAAAGAAAGAATGTCCTGGGGATTCCTTAGAAAATTTCCAACATGACTCAAGAAAATAAGTTTCCTAGTATTGTTCAGGTCCATACACCACATTTCAAGAACCATTTACATTGACTTTGAAGACAAGCAAACCATCTTAATCTCAGCATCTGTTCTTTTGGGAGTTTCACCTCAGAGGACTCAGGTAAAGAAAGTAAAATACTGGAGACCTGAAAGGGGTCTGGAGAAACAGATCTCTGAGAACTTTTATTACTACTATTCCTTAGACTTCAGAGGAACCAGTTCCCTCCAGCTGCAGTGATTCTTAAAGCAAGATTAGTCCTGCTGCTACAAGACTACAACACATTCGCAGAAGTGGATGGCAGAGGATTGGTAGCATCCATCTGTACTGATAATGAGATGAGTTCTGTGATGCATTACTCTGCATTTATTCTTCAGTCTGTACAACATGAACTTCATTAAATCACAGTAACATTTTTCTATCCCAAATTTGCGGTGTAAATAAACATTTACACAACTTATTTACTTTGCTATGAAGTGTACGATTGTAATACCTATTTTCCACTGTTCCAGTAGAGTGACATCCAACTAAGGCCTTAGGGTTGTGCTCCTTGCTCTAGCTCTGAATTGCCGTGACACTGGGGACTAGTCATTTAACCTTTCTGTGCCTGTATTTAACGTAAATGTAAAATGAATTGATGTTATAAGCTTGCCTGAAGTGTTTCCATTCCAGGTGTGTTGTAAGGCTTAATTAATTAGTATCTATGAAGCATTGTAAGCTCTTCATGTGAAAGACAGGATATACTGAGGTACTATGATTGCTCATTGTGTTTATTAATGCTTCACAGCACCAGAAAACCATTAAAAAAAAAAAAATTGCATGTATTTTTAAATCTTATTAGGGACAATTATCATAAAGAAATCTATGAATGTAAGGCTAATTCACACTCTTCCTTTCAGACCTCTGTCTCAGCTCTTGAAGACTTCCTTCTACTCATGGGCTGCTTGACTGTCTCTCCCAGATCCTGTGTGCACCTAAAAACCCCTAGTACTTGAGTCTGAATGGAGTCAAGGGGCTGTCTATGGACAAATCTCAAGGCATCCTTATGGGACACTATCTAGCTCACCTAGAAAGGTGCTAACTCCCAGAGCTTTTATATACTATTTAAAGGCATTTCTTCCAGAAAGACAGATGCTTTGAATGCATAGACTTGTATGTCAGGATATGAAGATATCCAAGATATTCTTTGTTAAGACCAGTAACATTCATTTTTTACCAAGAGGGCAGTCAAGCAGTGCAGTAGGTTGCCCAGAAATGTTCTTCAGTGCCTGTCCACAGTGGTTTTCAAGACTATACCAGAAAAAATCCTGAGTAATCTGGTCTGACTTTTTGCCCAAACTTCACATGTAATTCTACATGCTTAGATGTTTCCTTATGTCGCTCCTGGTAATTTTCTATCTGCCTCACTGGGGACATGAAACCTCCCCAGTGTGTTCATTGTTCAGTCACTGTAATTAATATGATTTTTTGGCTCTGGGCTGGCAGAAATGTTCTGGACTCCCCACCAGAAGGTGATTTCACATCTTTACCAAAAAACTCCATGGTATATCTTTGTAATTGACTACACGAAATCTACCAGAATTTATAAGAGGTGCATAGGCTTCCTCAAATCATATCAGCACTATCATAATGTCTTCAGAGAGCAGATACACAAAACTTCCATTATTGAGCTTTCTGTTCCCTAATCTGTTCTATGGATCATATAATTTTACTTAGTGCAGTAAACAAACTAAGAAGAACAAAGAATATTAAAGCACATAAAATTAGGTCATAAACTATGGAGCACCACAATGGCAGGTTGCAGGTCTATTCTCTGTTCACTGAAGAATCAGATATTTAAACATGCAATAATTCTGTTATACAGTATATATTGGTTTTAAAAAATGTTTTGCACAGACCAATTGTCTGAAATAGTTAAATATTCACCAGACATCTGTAGATATGTTCTAGAACTACAGAAAACTTTAAGAAGTTTATAAGTTTTTACAAAAATCATAATACATTCTATACTGGGATTGTCTTTGTCTAAATAATGGCATTGTGTTAAGACAGCACAACCTTTAAAGAAAAAGACAACAGCAGCCAAGGGGATAAAACTAGGTTGACATTTTAGTTGTTGCATCTCACAATTATGGAGACACAGAGCATCTCAATGACTTCATTCTTTTATTTTGCAGTAAATGAGAATTCAAATGTGAGCATGAGTTTATTCCAGAGTAATCAGGTCAAGGCAAATTTGGAAAAATCACCGCTGTCTATCACCACTGCATGTATTTCACCTAAAATTGATATGACTTTGGTCCAGCAAGTTAATGACTATTTTGGCTACTAGCTTCAGCAGAAACAAACTCATTCTTTCCAGTGATCTATCTAGATTAAAAACTCCCCAAAATTACCTATAATTTTTAATTAATTATTAATATGATAAATACTTTCGGACTATTGTAGGCAAGCTAAAACTACTGGGTTTTCATCTAGTATTTTGCTAAAGTTTAAATGAGGACATTTTGTGGTTTTCAAAATGTGAAATAAGATGAACATTTGCTATGTTAAAAGGGCAATGTAATGGCAGACATTTAACAAACACTAACAGCAATTCCTATGCATTACATATAAGTATCTATATGCACAAATGCACTGACAATGCACACAGTCACAAGCTGACATGCACTGCTATACCAGTGCCTAAGCCATGAAAGAAGCAAAGAGCAGATCTGCAATTCCTGCTCCAAGCACAAACAAAACTAAATCCTGGTGAATCATTAAAAACCTTCTGAAGGTCACTGCTTTAAATGTCACCCAATTATTCTCTTAATTGAGGTTTACTTATATGACCACTTCCTTTGTGATATTCAAAACTAGACTGGATAAAACACTAGCAAACATATAGTAGATGACTGTATAGCATTAGCATTGAATGACCTATGAATACAATGACCTATGAACTAATTATCAAAATGCAATCAAACTTCAGAGATGCTAGAAATGTTTCAGAAGTTCCAACAGACAAAGAAAAAATATGTCCTGTTAGGTTCAAGATTTTAACAGGATTTGTAGTTCATTTTTGAGAAATCTGTAAAATGAAAAGGTTTTCCCTTTCATGTGGTATTAGTCTGACCTCCTGTGACCATCCAAACTCCTGTTTTATATTGCAACAGCATTTCCCATCACAGGATCTTCTGTTCCCTGCATCTAATCAGGATCCTTGTGTTATGTTCTGGGCTTCTGATTCTTAGGCTAAGTTGCTTGATTCCCATGCTTCAATTGCAAAAAGAAAGTCACTTCAAAAATCAAGATGAGAATCAATATTAACAGAAAAGATACTTTGTTGTGAAAGTAGACAGCCTGAATCAGCTAACATTCTTTAAGTGCTCTGAGATGTTTAAATGAATGTTGCTAGCACAACTACCAAATACTAGCTGTAGTATTATTACTATCATCAAGTGAAGACTGGTGTTTTAAGAAACAGGTTTTACCATTTTTACAGTTAAATTAGCTCTGCAATGGCCTAAAAGAAACAAGGTTAAGGGCACATGAGAATCAGAACTTGCCATTGTACACAGCATAACAAATGATTCAAAGAATTACAAAGAACTTATTGCACTGAGAGATTTTGATGACATCTTTAACTCTACAGAACTCCACCTATACAGTTTCTAAATATTTGTAACAACTCAAGTAGGAAATAAATGCTAGACAAATCTCTACAGAATATTTACTTTGTTGGACGTTATTGTACTGCAATAAGAAATTCTAGCTTTATAATGTGAACATATGAAAATGAAAACATTAATTATTCATAGAAATAAACTGGGGATATTAATATAGGCTGTATACTACAGTTTGAATACAATATAACCTGATCTTCTCCTCCATGGAACCTGCTGCTTTTGAAGCTGTGCAAAATAGCCACAAAAGGTCAGATGCCTTCAAGCTATGACCATTTTCTCCACATAGCAGGTCTTGAATGTATGATTTCACCAGTCTGAACAACTTCAATTCAACTTGTGCATAGCAATATACAAAACCTACCATTCCTCCTGCTCCTTATCTTATCCCCCTACTTAGAGGTTTAAGTGAAAAACCTGACCTCGAATGTAACATTTTAGAAGAAAACAAGATTCACAACATTACTAAAGCTTGCAATTTTACCACAGCCTCCAGTAGCATTTCTCATTAAGCTGAAGCATCTGGAAAGCATGTAATTATACAAGAATTTTCAATTTTAAAAGAGAAAAAAAGGACTAAAAGGCTAAGTTTCTATTCTTGGTAGAGAAGGAGGGAAAACACTCCTTATTCACCTAAAAGCGAGAAAAATGTACATAAAAGCACTTTCTGTTGAACAACACAAAAGCAAGAACAATTTTTAGTCCTAGCACCAATTCTCAATAGCTTATACCTCTGTCTACTGAGGCAAGTAACTTGGACAATTGCCCTAGACCCCATGGTAGCTTCATTAGGCAGCACTGCAAATCATTAGTGAATATGTAGAAGGAGAAGAGACTCCCAACAGAGGTTTTTATCAGCATATTGATTGCCTTCTAATGTCCCTGCAAAGGTTAGAAGCAATGTGCTGCAAAAACATTTTCTCCCGCATTTATTGTTTTGATCACTGTGCAGATTCAGAACAAAATTGCTAATGCTGCCCTAACAGAGTCCTTTGCTAAACTGTCTGTGGCTCAAGTTCTTGTATTATTAGCTGTGGTTTAAGTGTTTTAAGGAACCAACTCCTATGGCAAGCTGTGCAGCAAGTTCACATGCAAGACCAAACTTACAGAACAATGGCTCTGTATTCCCATACAGAAATGTGGAAAGGGAAGAGCAGTGAATCAGTGATTCAGGAACACCATCTCTGAAGCTGATCACATCCTATGCAGCTTTCCACCACTGACTGATCAACCACTGCTGTCACATGTTATTTCCAATACATTGACCATTGACTCCATTGGAATGTCATTTTGTAGGGGACCAGTGATGCTCAGGATGTCCTGGGAGTGACTCAGGTTACATATTCAGCACTGATGGCTGTTACTGTCTTAAATGAGTGATTGACTAAGACCTGTCCAGTCTGTTAAAGCAGCTGCCCTCGCCTGGAAAGAATACCAAGTTTGCCGACAGCAAAGACTGAGGTGAGAGAATATAGCTGTATGGGGAATAGAACAAATCTTCCTCAGCATTTAGCAGAAAGCTTACCAATATTTTTTAATGGTAGATTTGTACCGGTTTTGTGTGGCCAGGTTTTGTAGTGGTGGGCTACAGGGGTGGCTTCTTTAAAAAAAGAGCTGACAGAAGATTCCCTTGGAGCTGACAGCGCTAATACTAGTCAATTATAAGATGAACCCACAGTTGACCCAGGCCTGGCCAATTAGTGATTGAGATAAAGCCTCTGTGAATAATATATTTGAAAAGGCAAAGCAGTTGCTGGGCAGATGCTAAACTGCAGCAGCAGAGGGGAGTGAGAAAGTGAGAACAACATCTCTGCAGACACCAAGGTCAGGGGAGATGGAGAATGGGGAGGTGCTCAGGCACTGAAAGAAACTCCCCTGTGACCTGTGGTGCAGCCCATGGTGACGCAGCTGTGCCTCTGCAGTCCATGGAGACCACCAGGGAACAGAGATCCACTCACAGCCCATGGAGGACCCCACACCAGAGCAGGTGGATGCCTGAAGGTGACTGTGACTCTGTGGGAAGCTCATCCTGGAGCAAGTTCCTGGCTGGACCTGGGAGCCTGTTGGGAGAGAGGAGCCCACACCAGAGCAGGTTTGCTGTCAGGACTTATGATCCTGTGAGGGACTCAGGCTGGAGCAGTCAGTACCTGAAGGACTGTTCTCCCCGTATGTGACCCACACTGGGGCAGTGTGTGAGGAGCTGCCCCCATGGGAGGCCCCATGCTGGAACAGTTCGTGAGGAGCTGCAGTCCATGGGANGCCTGTGACACTAGCTGCTTGGTGATCTCTCTGTCCTTATCTTGACTGACAAACCTCTCGTTATATTCCTCTTTCCTCTCTCTTGTTGAGGAGGGGGAGTAACAGAACGATTTGGTGGGCATCTGGTCCTTAGCCAGGGCTAAACCAACAGAAGATCGCTACATGTTTTCAAATAGACAGATCTGTAAGTCCACAAAGGATTACTAGTAACAGTAAGTTTCCTTTTCTAGAAATGGGTTTGCCATCCAAATGTAAGCAGTATTGCTTAAATTGGCTTTAGTACCTCTAGCTTTTCCCTTGCCCCCAAATAATGCCCTCCAAGTAATGCTGGTAAAAATATTTATGTAATCAGGTTGCAAATCAGAATGGGAATCTCATTCAGCTGACAGATAACCCAGTTGGAAATCATCATTTTACTATTATTAGTGTTAATTTTTTGCAGGTAGACCAGTTTGCCAACACAGTTCACAGAACAGCTGCACATAAAGAAAGCTAGTACAAGGCCAGGAAAGTACAACAGAACAACAACTCAAGGCAGAACTGTGGCTGAAAAGCTGTTCATTAGACTACTCTCTTGCTTGAATGTTTGCAGTCTGGAAGCCACCATTGTACATATGAATACAGTGTCTTCTAAAAAACATGGTCACAGTCTTGAGGAAAAAAAACATCCAGTTGCACTTGCTGACATTCATGTCATATGCATCTGTCAAATTGAAGCTGAAGACAACATAGAAAACAACATGCACGACTCCTCATTATTCACTATGTGCTCTCTGTTTAGTAAGTGAAAAGAAACAAAGAGGGTAGGGGTGAGAGAGGAAAGAAAAGGAACAATCTTTCTTATTTTTGTTCTGTTTTGTTTAGGGGATTAAAATTATTTTACCCTATGAACGTGGCTGGGAATTTCATCTCAGGGAGCTACATGTCATGCGCTGTGCTAAGACATTAATGTGTTCTTAACAATTTAAGACCAATATTGTGGGCCCTCTGCAAATGCAGGGAATTAAAGTCCTTTCTGCTGTGTTGCTGCATGCTGAGTAAGTCTCCAATTAGTTGAGCTGTTAATTTTTTTGGTTTCTATATCTTGCCTCCATTAAACTGATTTATTCAATCATGCTGAACGGTCACCTGCTGCCTAGGCTCTGAAGTGTCGTGCTTGCCTTAGCAGGTGATCTCTTTGTCACACTTTGTTCACAGCGTTTCTAACAGTGGAGTACAGTTCCATTCCTTTCCCTTGCTTCTAGAAATACATATCAAGTCATTGGATGAACAGTTTCCTGCTTTCTGACAGGTTCCCTCCAGCCCTCTTGAGCTGCTCCTGCATGAAAAGGACCTCACTGGAAAAACTCTATAAAATTGCATAGTAAATTAAACTCTCTCTGACCTAACCTGGGAATTTTCATAGACATAGTGGTATTTGCTGTAGACATTCTTTTTCCAATGGGCTTTGGATCAGGCCATGAAAAGAGATGTATCTCTGTACCAGTGTATTTGAGACAGTTTTGGGGTCAGAAAGTTTCAGCATAACTAAATAGAGCTACATTATGAGGGTGATGGAGCACTGGAACACGCCACTCAGATGGGTTGTTAAGTCACCTTCTCTGGGGATATTCAGAACCCACCTGAATGAGTTCCTGTGTGACCTACTCTAGGTGGCCTGCTCCGGCAGGGAGGTTGGACTAGATGATCTTTCGAGATCCCTTCCAACCCTAAAGATTCTGTGATTCTGTGAAATCTAGCAGCACCCTATCACAAAAATTGTCTGTTCAAGTTCATCCTGTAATGTTATGTTGAAATTTACCAAAGTCTAGCTGAGGTATATATATCAGTGAAGCTGCTGCTGTTCTCCAATCCCATGTGTACTCTCCACAAGGTTACAACTTGCTAGAACTTCCACTTCATTTTCCTTTTATTACCCAATGCCATAAATGACATGTCATCCCTCTGCCTTACATGCTCTTTGACAACTTTGAACAATTCTTTTCCCTACCTGGCTTCTCCACCTGCCCAATTCTACTGTTCACTCTTTAACACATATGAAATTAATATATTTAATTTCTAGGGAATGTCAGCTTCCATTGAATGATGCACTAACTGCACATTAATCAAATTCTGTGTCTATAGGGGCCTGAATGTACCTACCTCATGAATATGCAGGCAGCTCTGTTTCTTTGAGTGTGACAAAAACATATTCCTTTTCAGATAGGAAGTGCTATTATTTTCTTCTCTCTTGTTCTTTTTGCATAAAGCAGATGAGATTTGGTGTTTGCCAGAGCAGATATATTTTTTCCAGGGTACAACAGCAGCCTAGTGCTGGAAGATAAAAGCTTTCCCTACCATCCACATAATGCAATTGCAGGTTGAGCATGCTGGGTTCCTGTCTTTCTGTGTTGCACTTCACAAGCATAATGCTGAAATCGCAGGCAGGATGATAAATGATAACAACTTATTCACCGTTTGAAAATACTGAGAATAAGCTCTCTCCCTTGCTCTGCCTTCTCTCAGATATTTAAGATCAGAAAAAACTATCAGATCCCCTTGTCTGACCTTCTGTGTAATACATGCCCTTAAGTTTTATCATCACCTGTGTATTGAGCTTGCCAATTTTCTTCTTCTTTTTACTAAAATATATCTTCCAAAAATATGCTTTTCATTGCCCTGTCTTCAGCTGGAGGCTTTGAGAAATAAGGACTCCATGTCCCTTAATAGTTATTCCAGTGGTTAATCAATCTCCCCCTTAGAAATGAGGCACCAGTTCTTAATTTGAATTTGTCTGGATGAAACATTCAACTATTAAGTTTTCTTCATGCCTTTCTCTACGAGATTAAAGAGGCCTTTATTATTTAGTAGTTTTGACTTTTGAAAGTACTGATGTCTTGTAATCAAGTCTCTGCTCAGTCTATTTTTGGGTAGGCTAAACAGACCTAGCTTTTCAAACTCTATAATGAATTTGCCAGCCCTTGAATCTTATTGTTGTAAAGATTTCTCTTCCACAGTGGCTAAATGAGGGAAATAATCTTTTGAAAACCATGGTCCGGTAACATGCCAATGTTACAAGACAATGTGTGTCCTGCTGCCTTGGTTACATATTTTCTAAGTTGGTCTGTAAAAACACCTAATTTACGTGCAGGATTATGTCCATTCTGTGCAGACTTGAATGAGCAAAGCTTGCAGTTTTAGCAGTAATTCTTTAGTTATAAACACTGGTAACACATTCCTATTGTATCAGGTATGTATTACATAAATCAAAGCTGATTGTAGACAGAAAGTGAAGGACAAAAGAATTATATACCTTTTCTAAGTTGAGTTAAAACTAGGGAGAAATGGGCTTAGTGTAAGCTACCTGCATTTCTTAAACCCCATCTGCAGGAAAGTGAGCAGGATCTAAGGACTGCTGTGAGGATGTATTCTGCCTCACTGGGAGAAGAAAGAGCGCAGCTGCTACCCACCACTCTCTTCCAAGCATGGTAAAAAACTCTTGGCTCTGCCTAAGTTCTGGGTCAACCAGAAGGTCAGAGACAGTATTTTGATGATGTGGAAAAAGCCATCTTCTTAGTACTCATGTTTATCTACCTACTTCAGAGTGGCTCGGTGAGGATTATCATATTCTCAGGCAATCTAATAGGTATAAATTAGACAATTTGCAAGAAGAATACTTTAAATCAGTGTTTCTGTTGAAGAAATGGGTTATGTGAAGGGATTCTGCCTGTAACAGAACCTCTGAATGAAACCACATCACTTTTGGTTCTTAGCTTTCTGAAAATAGGAGTCTCATCCTGTCCATGATTTTTAAGAGCAGCAATAAATTAACATCTGCTGACTTCCACCCTTTCTATTTATCCAGCAGCAAATGGACTGTCCCATCATTACATAAAGACAATCCTATCATAGAATCATAGAATGATAGGGTTGGAAGGGACCTCTAGAGATCATCAAGTCCAACCCCCCTGCAGAAGCGGGTTCACCTAGATCAGGTAACATAGGAACATGTCCAGGCGGGTCTTGAAGATCTCCAAGGAAGGAGACTCCACATCATCTCTGGGCAGCCTGTCCCACTGCTCCATCACCCTTACAGTAAAATAGCTTTTTCTTATATTTAAATGGAACTTTTTGTGTTCCAGCTTCATCCCATTACCTCTTGTCCTGTTGCTAGCTACTATAGTAAAAAAAGGGATGCCCCAACCTCCTGACATCCACCCTTTAGATATTCATAAATGTTAAGATCTCCCATCAGTCTCCTCTTCTCTAGACTAAACAGCCCCATTTCCCAAAGCCTTTCCTTGTATGAAAGATGTTCCAGTCCCCGATCATCTAGGTGGCCCTTCGCTGGACTCTATCCAGAAGTTCTCTGTTCCTCTTGAGCTGAGGATCCTCATGCACACTTATTCACTATTTGCATGGCAAATGACCTGCCTGTCAGACAGTAGATTGCACTAATAATCAACACAGAAATGCACCTTGCTGGATGCAAATTTTTTTCTACCAGAAAATCATGAATTTATATTTTTAATTTTTTAAACTTTGTTGTTCGAAGCCCAACTCTGTGGCTAAAAAGGGAGCTCAAAATGAAATTCTTATAAAGACCAAAGCTAATAAAGTGGTTCAGATTAGAGCTGACACAGCCCAAAGAAATTCCATACTAGATATCAAACAAAAGAGCTCTGACAGCCAGCTTGACCTCAGGTCTCATCTCTGCATGCCACTTTTGCTAAGCAGGCTGGGAAACACTTCTGCTTATTTGTCATTTTCTTTAATCACAGGCCTGGATCCTTGACAGAGGGTGTTAACATGAACCCTAATATTATACTGGAGCTCATACAACAGACTTTTTTTGCTTGTGGAGCTTCAGTAGTATCCTTCGGTAGCGTCCATTGGCAGATTCAGAGTCCAAAGAGTAGTTGTATGGTAAAATCCATTTTTAATCTGTGCTACATTTGGACAGCTGAATTGCTTGAGTTTTTTTCCACTGAAATCACAGTACTTTTCTTCCTTTTTCAAACTTTGTACTATTTAAGCATGTCTGGTTTCACCGGCTTTGCACTATACAGTGCTACCATCATCAAAGTGAAGAGCTGTAAAACAAGTCTTCATCTCACTAGGTGAATTTATTGCTATCATAAAAATAAAGGCCCCCAAGGTTCACTGCATCCACTGTACTAAAGACACAGAGTGCAAGCTTGGGGAATTTACTGTAGTATACCATTGTGTCATTGTACCTACCTGAAAACTTGGCTCAGCTGACATCTGGAAGCATTAATAAAGAAAATGCAACCTAAGGGGAAAGAACCAGGGATGTTTGATTTGCCAAAAGAAAAATGTACATTATTATGGAGTCAGAAAGAAAGTTATAAGCCAGAGTTTGTATTTTACACAGTGAAGATGTTAGCTAGGCATTATTAATGTTTTAATAAATTATTTCCTGAAACAGAGCTCCTTACACAAACTGCATACTTATTCATCTGGTTTGGGAGTTTGCCTCTTAAGGGAAACACTACTATTTGAGCAGAAATTTGCAAATGGCTCCACAGCTTGTTTTTTAAAGGTTGTTATCCTGAAAGTGCCAGGGAAGACTGTTTTACCCTGTGAGCCCATGAGAGGCAGAGACAAGAATCCCAGATTGCCTGTAGCAAGAGAATGAGTTGGAGGGCAGAATGCACAAGTTGAGGAGACAGTAGCTGGTAAAGAGTTTTAGGACCTCCAGCAAAGAGCCTTTTGCAAAGTTGTTATAAGACTGGAGGTGCTCTTTTAGGAAAACAGATTTGCAAGGAACACTCTTCCCAGGTTACTCTGTGGACAATGTAGGTAATTAAAGGGCCCATCAGAAGACAAGAGTCAACTATGCAAACTACTGTACAATCCCAGAAACAATCCCAGCCCTGAAGAGATTATAGTCTAAAGAAAATTGAAACAAATTTTAGGGAAAGATAAGTAAATGAGGTAAACCAATTCTCCCATGTTTGTACAAGAAGTCAGTGATGGAGGTCACAAAAAAGCCAAACCCAAATTGAAGAAAAATTAAGTCCACAACCTGCATAATACAATGCTGTTGTCCAGATCAGCAGCAGCCTCCTCCAAAGGATTAATTCCCAGTTTGAGGATTCACCTTTTGAAGAGTTGACTAGGCCTTCTTTATAACAAATGGGTAATTATCCACAGAACATCTAATCTTTGTGTGTGTCTTTGGCTAGAAAGAATCACAACATAGATGCCTCCAGGGTTTTCTAAATGCAGCCAGAAAAGTCCCACCCAACATTAGAACAATTATTACATGAATCCTTTAATTCAAGCTGTCACTGAACATGAAGAAAAACCCCAGCTGATTCCAGAATTTAAAAAGCAAAGAGGAATGATTTAAAGTAAAAACAAGTATTCTGCTGACAGTAATTGAAATTGCACATGCTGTCCAGAGAAAAGTTCTAATTCTCGACAGTTTCACATAATTACATGTGTTATCAACAAACAAAAATTAAGGGCTCTCACTGAAGTTCCTGGAAAACTTCCTGTCATGGTTTTGTGTGGAGGCGTTTCTGGTAAGGGGCTGTAAAGATGGCCCCTGTAAGAAGTTGCTCAAAACTCTCCCCAGTTCTGAGCCAGACCCACTTCTGGGTCTGAGTCAATTAGACACCTCCACCATCAATTTTTAAGAATAATCTGGAAGAGGAGGGCTCTTCCTGTTCCCTCCTGTTCTGTTCTTCCTTCTTTTCTGGCTGCTGGTGGCGCAAGGAGTTGGGAGAGAAACAACCACGTGGACTCCAAGGTCAGTGAGCAAAGAGAGGAGGAGGAGGTGTGCTGGAGCAGAGACTCCCCTGAATCCTGTGGAGAGGACTGGCGAAGCAGAGGTTTGCAGTTCATAAAAGACTCTGGTCCAGGGGCAATGAATGTGCCCAAAAGAGGCCACGTCCCATGTGAGGGACCCTGTATTGAAAGAAGCTGCTGATGCTGGGAACAACCCACACCAGAGAAGTTCGTTAAGTACTGTGTCCCAGGGGAGGGACCCCGTATCGGAGTAGGAGAAGAATGCAAGGAGTCATCCTCATTTGAGAAGAGAGAAGTGGCAGAGCCCATCTGTGAGAGACTGACCACATCCCCCATTCCCTACCCTCCTGAGCCATTGAGGAGGGAGGAGGTAGAGATATCGGGAGCAGTGAACTGAGCCTGGAAATAAAAGAGGGATAGGGGAGGGAGATCTTAAAGTGCTGGTTGTAATTTTCTCATCATCCTGCCCTGTTTTTGCTTTTTGTTCTGTTCTGTTTCTTGTAGGTAGTAGAATAAACTTTCCTACTTTCCTCTCTAAGTCGAGTACTGGAGTCTGTTTTGCCCAGAACCGTAACTGGCAGTGAGCCCTTCCTGCCCTTGTCTCATTCCACAACAATCTTGATTATCTTTTTTCCTCCCATCTCACTAGGGTCTCTGCCATCCTAACGAGGATGGGAGTGGATGAGGGGCACTGAGCAAGAGACTATCACGGTGCTTCATTGCTGGCTGGACAAAACCACAATGCTTCCCTGGTGATGTAAACACAATCCTACTGTATATTCTCAAAATAAACCTAAAACTGACAGATCATATCACATGACAACACAGCTTTTAAAAGTCTAATAGTTCCAGACGTTTCTGGCATGAGAGACTGCTGGGATAGGAATGAGGAGATGGTTTTGCCATTGTTCTGAACTTGTTGCAGAAATGTAGCCTAGTCAGAGATACAATTGTACAGTATCATGTGTTGAGAGTATATGTGAGTATTTTCTACTTTTTAACATATCCTCTTCCACTGTGTTGGAATTTGTATTAAGAATTTAAATCACTTTAAAAAAATCCAACCCTAAACACACACTGACTTGCTCGTTCACAAGACATCTTTCTCCTTTACCCTCCAACCATCCATCTAGAGAATTCTACGTTATCTCATATCTTAAAGCCACTACCTTGAAATCTTCAAATAAAAGAAACAGAAATGTTCCAGTAGAGACCAAGATTCATGAATCCCTTGTGTTGAGACTGCCAGTGTATGAAATACATAGAGGGAGCCACATTACAGAGGTGAACATCTGCAGAAAGCATGTGCATGAGCGATATTACTTGATGAGAATGTCTACATTATGCCTTTCCATTATTCCCTAGCTGTAAAATGCGACCGTAGCTGTCATGTGACAATCCCACAGCCAAAGCTTTGTCAACCACGTGCAAAAAAAGAAAAAAAACCCAACCCTATGGGTTTCAAGAGAAAAAGGAGCTGTGCACAATATTCAGTATCTCACTGTAGCTGAGAAGTGGGCCAGAAACACAAGCAGGAAACTCTCATGGGAGCTCTGACAGACCTGGTTACTTGGCCATCTCTTCCCATAGCAGGAATAAACTGAAGTGACTCATTTCAAGGCAGACATAAATGATAAACCACTTTAAAAGCTTCAGTTGTTAAACCTATGTCTTCATAAAGCTACTTTAATTTGATGTGAAAGTAACTACTGAAGAAGGAGCCTCATAAAACACAGAGAGAAATTCAAAGTATGTGTTGTCAGCTGAATTTTC
The DNA here is from genome assembly GCA_013401255.1 of Urocolius indicus. Classification (NCBI taxonomy): domain Eukaryota; kingdom Metazoa; phylum Chordata; class Aves; order Coliiformes; family Coliidae; genus Urocolius; species Urocolius indicus. Next base: position 172,250 of record WBNH01009551.1, read on the forward strand.
ATTGCTACTTTGGTGATAAATCAGAGGAAGTTTGTATCCATTCAGCTGCATATGCCACAAACCAGCAAGACTGAGATTACTGTTGTGCTCTGGCGCTATGGATCAGACATCAAATTTAGTGCTTCCCCTCCCCTGCATTTGGTCAGGACAGAGACATCTCAGGCGGAGGTTTGAAGTCTGGAGTGTGTGACGCATTTGTGTGGAGTCACTTTTCGCTTGGCAACAGGTGGAGGGGCCGCAGTGCTAGTCCCTATAAGCACTTCCAAAAACTTCCCCTGGCTCTGAGTTGGACCCACCTCCAACTGAGGTGGGCCAATCTGGCACCTTTGCCATCACTATTTAAGAATGGAAATCTATAGTGTGTAGGAAGTGGAATAATACAGCAAGATAGAGGTGACCACATGGACCCCACAGTCAGAGAAAGAGGAAGGGAGGAAAAGCACCAGATCAGACACACCCCCCCCTCCCTTCCCCGCAGCCTGTGGTAAGAGAGCAGCTGTTCCTTGCGACACATGGAGGGCAATGGCAGGAATAAGGATCATCAATAGCTCCAGCAGGACCTCCATGCCTGAGGCTATGAGTGTTGTGGACTCTAACCCTGAGGAGGCAGAGCAGAGCTGCAGCCCATGGGACAAAATCCCATCAGAGAAGCCAAAGGTGTGAGGGATCCCATGCTGGAGCAGAGAGGGCCAGCGAGGAGTTCAACTGCCCTGAGGTGAGACAAGTGGCAAGAGCCATTAGGAAAGGACTGACTGAAACTCCCATTCCCTGCCCCACTGAGCCACTTGGGAGGGGGATATAAAGACACTAGGATCAGGTACCTGAACCTGGGAAGAGGCAAAGGGTGAGGAGAAGGGGATCTTAAAGGGTTTGGTTGTACCTTCCATCATTGCCCTACTCTGTATTGTTTTCAGTTAGATATTTCTGTTTATTATGTTGTTGTGGCTTTGCCCGGGCCAGGTTTTGGTAGCAAGAAGCTACAGGGGTGGCTTCTTTAAACAAATAGCTGCCAGAAGCTTCCTCTGTATTTTATATGGCCATTTCCAGTCAGCTCTAAGATGGATGTGCAGCTGACCAAGGTCTAGCCAATTAGTGATGTAGGTAATGCCCCGTTATTACTATATTGAGAAGGGGAAGAAGTTGCTGGGCAGATGCTAAATGGCAACAGCAACAGGGAGAAGGTGAGAATAACATCTCTGCAGATAGCCAGGTCAGTGGAGATGGAGGGGGAGCAAGTGCTTAGGTCCTGTAAACTGTGGTGAGGACCCAAGTGAGGCAGCTGTGCCCCTGCAGTCCATGGAGGCCACTGGGGAGCAGACATCCACTCACAGCCTGTGGAGGACCCCCCACCAGAGTGAGTGGATGCCTGCAGGAGGCTGTGACTCTGTGGGAAGCCCACCCTGGAGCCAGTTCCTGGCAGGACCTGGGAACCTGTGAAGAGAAGAGCACATGCTGGGCCAGGTTTGCTGGCAGGACTTGTGACCCTGTGGGGGACCTACACTGGAGCAGTTTGTTCCTGAAGGACTGTTTTCCCTATGGATTACCCACACTGGGGCAGTTTGTGAAGATCTGCACCTGTAGGAAGGACCCATTAGTCAATAAAAAGTAGTGAAGAACTACTAGAAAGGTAATACCGGAGCACCTGTCGTAGGTAAGTCATGAAGCTTTTTTTCTATTCAAAATCTGTTTTTCAAAGTGCTCCAAAATCTGTATGCTTTCTTAAAATGTGCTTCAACTTTATCTCAGTCATAGCTTTGATTCAGCTGTGCCACCTTCCTGCCAGCTGTCTCCATTTGTCTGTCATTGATCTCAGCTTCTGATTGGTTTTGCATGCTAAATTCCTTTCAGCAGAAACTAAATAAACATCTGTGCTTCACATGTACTTCAGCATTTAATGGGCACTCATGATTACAAATCCACTTGTGGTCCAAACTAATGCAAGATCCCTCTCTGTGGTTACCTAACACCATCTACTACTGAAATGCTCCTGAACTCTTAAAGGATCCCTGTAACAATGTGGAGCAGTTCACATGTTGCAAAGGACCAAGTGCAGTGTCTCCATGTGGCACCAACTGCCAGCCCTCTACTGACTATTCCAACCGATCTATCAGCTACTCCTTCTTCTAAAGAAGACACGTTTTACACCTTTGCTCAGCTTTTACCCGGCTATATTTTGAGTGATACTGCTTTCTGAATAGTTATCTTTTTTTTTTCCTACTTCCCTTATGTTTAAATTTCTTTAAATTCTCTCAGCATGTTGGTGCCTAGTTCTTTCAGCAGAAAATACCAAGTGGTACAACTTGACAAACCAAGAAAATATGCTTACTCACAATATTTGTTTGAAGACTGGAAAGATTTTCTTAGGAGTTTCATGGTGGCAATATCAGAGCATTGCAAACCTGCTCTCTGCAAGCTAAGATAAACAGTGATCAATACCTGCTCACATGTGGAAAAGAAAGAGAAGGTATTTTGCAGAAATGTTGGGAGCACTGTGCTGAAACTGCACCTTCAGTGGATTTTTTTTTTCTCTGCTTCCCCAGGTGATCCCACAATATCATCATGAGCAGACCACCAACATTGTTCTGGCCTCCCCATCTTTGTGCCTCATCGAAAAGGCATGCAAGGACACAGCCTAGGGTGCTGCTTTACTCCATCCAAACTCAATCTGGGGTACCTTTACCAGCTCCCAGTACCAAACCAGTTAGATGGAAAAGCAGCACTGAATTTCTGTTCACATTTAGTCCAGGCTAGGGAGGCAGAGCAAGGATGATTGAGGTTTCTTGTACAATAATAGCATTGTGCTCAGAAATACAGAGAGGTGCAATATATCAGAAAGCAGACTGATGGCAAGGGCTGAAGCATTAATTCAAGAAGCATGAAACTTCCAAAAGCAATTCTCCCAAAGCCACATAGCAACTACCTGTGTCAGAAACTATCCACCCACTGCCTTTTTTGAATGCCAAGCTCAGTCTTAGCATCTAAAAGAGCTGTGAATGTGGTGTGCCATGATAAAACAACCCTGGCTAAACTTCCACAATAACCTTGTCCTTCAAAGGAAGCAGTCATGAGAGCATTGCTAAAGGCAAAGTTTGTACCTCTGCAATGATTTGTCTTAATTCCCTTCACCAGAAGAATTTAGCAAAAGCTATAAGCAGATTTAAGGAAACATGGAACATGCTGGAGCTCCTGGACGCCTGCTACATGTATGCAGGGTGTTCACCTCTTATCTGAGAATGGCCTGCAAGCATTGTGTTTTCCTAAGCTCATTCAGTTTCTTTCTTTCATTTTTATTTCTTCAGTTGGGCAAATATGATATGTTTGGAAGTGGAGCTCTGATAGTTTTTTCAGTCAATGGAAAAAGAACTGATTCATCTGAAAATAGAGTTGCATAGACTTTTCAAACACACATGAGGATGAATGATGATATCGTGAAGCAGAATACAGCACCAATTACATTCAGAGGTCTGGCAGACCACAGTGAGAATGCTGATTGAGAGTGGTTTGCACTGGTTATCTGGAAGAGAGTTATGGCAGGACTCACATATCATCATGTAATATTGTCGTGGTTTTGTCCATCTGGGGACAAAGTGCCACGAGGATTCTCCTTCACTCCTCCTCCTCCCGGTGGAATGGGGAGGAGAACTGGTGAAAAGGGAAAAAACCAAAACCCTGTGTAGGTTGAAATAAGGGTTAAGATTAATCAGAATAAATTAACTACACCTTCTGGTTGTCAAGAGCATGTGGCTAAAAGTATCTTTAGATTTTTTAGTGATTTTCATAGGTTTTGCTGAATCTGAAGAAAGTACATACTACTATAACCTTATACTGATGACTTGTTTCAGCAAAGAGTAGACAAAGACTGAAATTGTAAAAGATCTCATAATTAGCAGTAACGTCACTGAGCTCTGTGCATTTGGTCACTGGAAGTATTACTAATGATCTGCGTTGCTAACAGAAAAAAGGATTTTATACTACAGGCCTAGGCTCTCAGAACAAAAATTTTCTAAGAAGCAGAGGTACCCAGAGGCCTAGATAGCTAAATGCAGCAGTGGTAAGTGCTTCTGAAACTGTGACAGGAAAAAAAAAATTGAAGAGAGATCCAGTCCTAGTAAGTAGTCTAAATGATGTCACACAGCAGTAGGGTTTAAGCAGAGATAAAATTATATATAATCATAAAAGAAAGCATTTAAAAAGGTACAAAGAACTTTGACAGATGGAGTTTCATTAACTAGATTTTTAAAAGAAGTGAAAGCAAAACAAAAAGTAAGGATGAGAAACAAAAGATCAAGCTGCTCAGACTTTTCCAAGGAGCACGGAGGGTTTTGAATTACATCTATTTAGGACACCTTGCAAGATGGGCGTGCAGAAGAGAAGAAGGATAAAATGAAATGAAGGCACTATGGAAAGATTACCTTATAAATGAAGAAAGGGAAGAGAGATTTGTCATAACCAAAATTCAGGTGCCCGCAAGCAGCAGGGGGAACTGATAATACAAAAGAGAACTCTCTGATCATTTCTGAACAACCAGAAAGGACTTTCAATTTAATAAAGACAGCAGCACCTAGAGAACATGCCAAGACATTCTGCAGCTCTAGCAAGCATCTGGCAGACAATTCCATTATATTTGAGACAGGAACCAAAGACTAATAACAGTTGTTGCATACACTAGGACACAAGGGGCTAACAGAGGTTCATGTCACACTGAGGCGCTTTGACAATGATTGAATTTCAGTAATCAAACCACTCTATGTAAAAATAAAAAGCCCGGGCAGATTAATATCCCAGGCAGAGGATCAATGTAAACCCTAGCTTCACTGGTTTTTAAGGAAGAAATACAGCACTTTTAAGTGGCACGTGAAGACAGAAAATATTGAAAACAAGGCATAGAAAATGGGTCCCATTTTGTGCCAAGCAGAGTCATATGGGGTCCACAGTGAGGAAGCTGTCTTACTACACCGCCTCCTCTTATTCATTCTCCTCCTTAAATTCCACCCTGCAAGCTTCCTCTATTCCTGACTTCAGTGAGAGCAGATTCTACCTTAAAGGAATGAACACTGGCATAAAAGTGCAGAGGATCTGAACTACTCAGCATGCAAAATTAGCTTCTTAAGAAATAGTTCTCACCTGTGAGCTCTAATGAATGATTACAGCATTTAAGAATAAGTTAGAAGAGACAAAGTATATTTTTAGCCTTAAGGTACAAGGAGTAAGACACATGCCATTGATAAGTAAGACGGAAAGGCTGTACCAAAGCTGCAGCACTACAGATATAGTCTTTGCCTCACCAAGGTTCTTTTGTTCTTTCTTCCCTGCATTGTGACTGTGCACTGTGATTCAATGGCAATATGACCCTAATGCACACAGTTCATATTAGAAGCATCTGTTTTCATCCACTGCACATTCTATTTGCACATGTACAGTTTGTAATCAAAAGCAGTACAGCTATCTTTTCAAAACCTTAGAGAAGTGAGTTAGCACCGGCTTTTGAGGCTGGAGCTGGTTAGGAATGTGTCCCTGTCTGGCAATTAGGAAACACTTTCTCCATACTCCAGAAAAACAATCACCCATTTCCTCCTTTCTTTGTTCAAAGCCATTCTTATGAGAAAAAGCATGTGGCTGGCTAGGTACTCCCATGATACTGTGACATGTAATTCTAAACAGGTTCTACGGCTCTTGCAGAGCCCTCTCCTAACCTTTCACCAAGTTTACTAGTTAAATTGACAGGTCTCTTCTTCAGGTAGACTAGGGTTATTGTAGCACTTTAAAAAATATATGCAGTAACAGTGCCTGTCTTCTGGTAGACAAAAGCAAAAAAAAAAATCATTTATTCCCAGGAACTATGTACATTCCTTAATCCAACACAGAATTGTTTGCACTCAGTCCAGGATAAGGTAGTTTTGTATCTATTTGAGGCTTGGGGGCAAACCCAAGGTTTATGAAGGGAAGAACTCAGTAAAATTCCAGATTTAGAGTGCAGAAAAAACCTGAAGGTTTAGTCACTAACTTAAGCTCTGCACTTAAACTTTCTAAATGAGACTAGAAATGCCTAAAAAAGCGATAACTTGTCCACAAGAAGTTTCCTTGCATTTCTTCACACACTATAACACACAAGTATGAGTCATCTTTAAGGTGTGACTTTTCATTTAAAAAATGCATAAAAATGTTTCAAAATATACTGACTTTCCATTTACATTTTTATATACGTCTATCTGCAGTTTAGCATCACTTATTATCAGCCTCCTTTGACAACTCTTAACAGTGTTTATTAAAGAGAGTTTGCTTACTAGGCTAAACAAGGAGGTTAACAAAAGCTGCCATATAAACAGTTCTAAGGGCAACAGTCACTTTGCACTGAATGCAAGCACTCACTGGGAATAATATTTTACCTTAGGAAAAAGAAATTCACCTTTACAGCACCAAACAAATTTGTGAAATTCTCACATACTCCTCTTGCTGATACAATGACACACTCATCCTTCACTGCTCTGAAAAAAAAAAAATGACCCTTGAAACAGGCAGCCTCCTTCCTTGTCATGTATTCAAGCATCAATAACACAAAGGTCCCTCTCACTAGAACACCTCAGTCATGCCAGCCTTGATCCAACAGCAGACTGTTTTGCTCTCCTTGAAGTGTCCCCAAACCACCAGTACAAATTTAATGCATCTTCAACCAGAGATTTAAGTAGTTGAAGGCTTCAGAAGCTGTTAAAACCTCTTTACACATCTAGATTTGGCAGTATACCCACGCAAACCCAAACTGATTTTTAACTATTTCCAGATAAAGGACTAATAAAAAGACAGTGAACTATGTTGCAAAGAAACACGGGGTTGGGAATTGCTCTGTGACCTTTCATTGCAATCAGCATGTTGCTTAAAAAGAGTAGAAGGAGTGAAGTAGAGGCTGACCTTTTTGATTAGCATTCAGTTCTCTTTCTGCTAAATGGCATTTTCAATGCTTGTGACACTGATACCAGACAACTCATTCTGGTTCTGACCCAAGGCACTTCTTTCATATTGGTCACTGAAAGGCTGTCATGTAGCAAGATTTGGTCACAGAAACGGATTCACAGAAACAACCTATAGGCTAAAGAACCTTATATCTCATTTCCAAACTAATGGGCCCACTGGGGCATAATATATTTCAGACATAGCAGGTAAATGTTATGGTAAAGAGCAAAAAAAGCTCAGAAATTGATGAATCTTAGAAAAACACAAAAGTGACATTTCTGATAAAACTGACTGTTCTATCAAAACTGGAATTGGGAAAGAAACTATCCATGACAAATTTAATGAGACCACATTTCAGTCCGTACAATCTGGCTCAATCAGATAATTTTACAGCTTACTTTGTCTTTGCACCTTGGTGACTCCATGCAAATGATGGCTAAAGAGATGAGTGAAGAAGGATTTTGTGATTCCACTTCTAACAGAACATGTCACCTGAATATATCACTGATGAACTCTGTCTAGCATTTGAAGGTGTGAGTAAACCACACACAGAAGAGCTTATCTAACCCAATGTAACAGTAGAAGGCAAAAAAAAATCCTCTTTACTATAAGGTTTCCAGGAAGCATTAAGATATATCAATAGATTTGCTAAGTGCAACAACATGGATTAGTACGTGACAACATTAAACCTGCTTGTCTGGGGGTTTGTGAAACTGTCAGTCTTTTTCACACACCTTAAACTAACACATATTAAAGATAAGCCAGCATAAAAGCAATAGGGCAAACTTCATGTTCCTGAACCTCTGGCAAAGCTCTGAAATGAGAAAGGTCTGCAAGATTCTGGTTTTATAGGTCTCAGTATGTAAAATTAAATATTTGGCCCTAGGACAGCTGACATCTATATTTTTTTGCATTAAAAGGGCAATTTGATGATTTTTTTTCTCTTTTACAAAGGCTAGAAGCTTTGAACCTAAATAAACTTCAAGGTGGTTTAATTATTAGGATCTCAGTATAGAGAAAGCCAGCATAGCAACAGAAAGGCAAGAATATATTTTTCTTAGACAAACCCCTCTCCCCAATGTCATCCAGATTTGCTTTTGTTTTCACACTTTTCAATAATAACCTTGAAAGCTCTCTCAAGTGTCTCTGAGGCAAAATGACACATTTGTCTGAAATTGCTTAAACTCAAAGTTGAAGAGCTGACTGGTTCTTTGGGTCTGCTGGAATCATTCTGCAATTCACTACATGAGCAGATTACTGCCACAAACATCAGCAGACATTGAAAAAAGACAGGAGAGGGAATGGTTAAGTACAATGGGAAGCAGCAATGAATGGTTAAGTACAATGGGATGTACATAGGTGATGGAGGATTTGGTGTGAGTCAGCAATTGAAAAACCAAGACAGCATACTATTTTAAAATAGATGAAGAAAAGAATACATGTCAGAATTCAAGTTTTATCTTTCTTATCTTTTTATGTCTGTTTCTCATTACTTGAGTTACCATGACTTCAATATGAAGTGATGGTAGAGTAGTCAAAACTTAGCTGAAAAATAGTAGACATTTCCTCAGAGCAAAGGGGACAAAACATTAGATAAAAACAAAAAGTGCTATTACTTAGTTATGTTCAAGCAACCTTCACAGTAATTACTGGACTTTATCCACAATTACTCTAAAGTCTGAAGTAACATGCCTGTTTTTTTAAGTGGATTATTGAGCAAATTATGCAGGGAATTCTAAACTAAGTGTCGTGTGTTGAAGTGTCATATTAACTAATGCAATCAACGATGCTTGGCAAGAACAAACTTATGCATTATCTGGCTAATTCGAAACTGGCAAATAAGAATCGTGAAAGGGAATTAATAATCAGCAAGACTTAACAGCACAAATTAGAGTGACTTGGAGCACAGCTATGGAATTAACATGGGCCAGGAAAGTTTTCAGATTAACCTCACCCTCTTCACATGCTGGCAGTGGCATGGTACTGGAGCAGTTCTGTGAAGGGTTTGGACCTAAAAAAAAGGCATCAGTCCTGGACTCCGAAGGTGACCAAACACAGACAGTACAGCAACATGGCCACCAGAGCATGGTCCTCCAGTTCCAAACAGGGTGAACAGAGCAGGGATGGGTGGTAACTGCAACAGATGCCAACTCCAGCATCAGGAGTCCAACAGCCAAGAATGTCAGAGCAGAGGGTGGGAAGTTGTGCCAGGTGAGGCTAATCAGAACAATTAAGAACTCAGGTGTACTCAGGACCCTGACACTTCTTTCTGTCAAAGCATTAGGGGGAAAAAAGCCTTATGAAACAGCAAAAAAGCCACAGGGAGATGAAAGAAAATCTATACAGACATCTATAAGAAGGTAGTTCAGGATCAGTGAGCCTCTAAACGTCTATAAGTAGCAAGGACACTCAAGAAGACAAGCTATTGGTGGGCTAATGCATACAGTTTCAATTTGAACTTAAAGTCTCTTGTTTGGGCCCAGGACTGCAAATACTGTTCCATGTCTTTCTCATAATAAACTGACATGCATCACTCAGGATTTGGATGAGATATTGTGTATCTGTAATTTAAGATGTGCCTTCTTTCAACTATGGACAGCACAAAGAGGCAGACATCATTAATGAAGGCCCTTCTTCAATACTGCCCTCTTACCATGTTTGCCACCGCGTCTATAGTAGACAGCGAGGGCAACTATAATGAACTCTACTGCATTTGACTTTCAGAAAGAGGAAGGAGAGCACACAGACATATTTTCAGACAAAGTGACACTATGGACCCTTTAGCATTGGCATTGTGCACCCAAATCACACATTCAGAACTGATCATCACAACATCCATTCCGTCCCTCACAGTTCTCTGCCCTTGCACTCAGACAGCTGATTGCACTCTCAGACCTTTCAGCACTGCAGAGACTACCTGGAGCAGCACAATTACTGCCAAGAGCCATATCATTTAAGACCATACTCATTATCTGGCATCCAGCACAATGCACATTGGTGACATTCAAAGCTCTCACAGCCTGATACACAGCGATGGGAGGAAGTTCTACCACTGGCCTCATAAATTAAAAGTATACTAGTAGAGTAGAAGCCAACCACAGACCACCACAGACATCTTCTATCAGCAGGTTCATGATATGATTAACTGCCTGAATTTTTTTGTTTGTTTGCTTATTTCTTCAGTATGAAATTTCAAACAATGGAACACTTTAGTGAATTGACATTTGCCAGAGGAAATGCATCCAGTTGTGTACACCTGAGGTCAGTTTAACACAGGCATACCTCAAGATACCCACCATATTTTGCCTTCCTCAGCTGTCACATAACAAACGTTTGTTCAGGAAAAAAACCCTAATTTGTTGCCCTATGGCCCTCATTGCTGAGTCACAAGTAAAAGATGTTATTGTCTGATGAGCTGATCAAAATTAAAGTAAGTTTTGACATCATTGTACCCTAAATTTGGAAAAAGACAGTGAAGGTAACAAGCACCCTTTCAGCCACGAACAGCATAAGTGAGATTTTGCAACATATGTGAATAAAATAGTGGATAACTGATATGTTTTTCCCTTAGATTCATTCAGTCAGTTTTTTGTCTATTTTCTTCCTGTTGTTGACTGGAACAATCAAGAAGGTGGGACACATAACATAAGCCTGAGGGGTACAGTAATAAACCCACAGTTATTAATGATCTGTCCTGGTTCTAGCAACGAGATCTTGACAGCTGTCAAGTTTCAGACACATCAGATGCCTACTGTGAAATGTAGTGAGAATATCTGAGGCCTTTTGCGATTCTCAGTGTTGCATATGCCTGGCCTTGGGAAGTCTGACAAGCCCTTTGGAATTATGCATCACGCATTAATATGACAGAATTTTTATAGGCAGGGAAAGATTGTCTTATTGTGGGATTTGTGTCCTTCCTGGTTGTGCAGCTCTCAGTTTTATAGCGATCACATGTTTGCACGCTCTTCCAGTGGGATACTGGGGCTACCTCCAGGATACACATTTAGAGTATTTATGATCCATTCATCCAAAATATAAGGGCATTATATACCCATCTGTTTGGAATGCAGTATGAGAGCACAAGGACTGCATAAACAAGTATCAAAGGACCTAATTCTGCAAAATTGTCCTTGTCTGTGAAAAGTAGCAAGATCTATAAATTTTCATTTATTTCAGAACTGCGTAAGTGCCAGGCTCCTGTCTCACGCAGGATACACAAGGATGAGCGTGGTGGAAGTAAATGGGTTCTTAAGTTCACACTGCAGGAAACTATGAGATAGATCTTGAACCAAGCACATGCTTACTTTTGGTTAGGAAAAAAAAAAAAGGCAGAACTCTGCTTCAGAATGACTTAACAGTAAGATCTTTTCTCCTTTGAACATATTTTGGATTGGCAACGAGATATGGTAATTCAAATCCCAGCCAAGCCATAACATTGATCAAGTGCCAAATTCTAAAGTTCATTCTTAACATCCTGCCTCAATGGGGGCTGAGAAAATGGAGACAGTGGAAATTGATATACTGTAACTCTGTAAGAAATACATGCACTAAACAACTAGAATACAGAGAAGCAGAGTGTCTACATACTATGATAGTCTGCCAGCAGTTCCCTTTCATCACTTATCTATCTGTATTTTGATCATGCCAGGCATTGCAGACTGTACTCCCCACTTTCAATATCCTTCAGTATTTATCCTGCTTGTCAATTTACTTCCAATGCTGCCATAATCATTGTACAATGGAAGCTGCTAGGCTGCCATGAACTGGTTGTATCTACTCTTCTCTGTACCTTGCTGTCTTTTAGGTCTCAACACACAGAAAGGCAAGTCCTTCCACCATACTAATGCAACAGGAAGGCTCTTCAGAGGGACCTGGACTGGCTGGATCAACAGCTGAGGCAAACTGTATGAGGTTTAACAAGGCCAAGTGCCAGGTCCTGTACTTGGGCCACAACACTATAGGACGCAACACTATAGGCTTGATAATGTGGGGTAGGGATAGGCAGCTCCCTATCCTTCTTGAGCTGAGGGGCTCAAAACTGGACACAATATTCCAGATGCAGTCTCACAGATGCAGAGTAGAGAGGGAGGAGAACCTCTCTCGACCTACTGCCCACAGCCCTTCTAATACACCCCAGGATGCCATTGGCCTTCTTGGCCACGAGGGCACATTGCTGGCTCATGGTCACCCTGCTGCCCACCAGGAACCCCAGGTCCCTTTCCCCTACACTACTCTCTAAGAGTTCATTCCCCAACCTGTACTGGTACATGAGGTGATTCTTTCCCAGATTCAAGACTCTACACTTGCTCTTGTTGAATTTCATTAGATTTCTCCCCACCCAACCCTCCAGCCTGTCCAGGTTCCGTTGAATGGCAAGTGATACAATAAGAGGAAATGGCCTCAAGTTGCAGCAGGGGAACTTTTGACTGGGTATCATGAAAACTTTCCACTGAGAGGGTTTTCAAGCACTGAGGCAAACAGCCCAGGAAAGTGGTCGAGTCACTATCCCTGGAGGTATTTAGAAGACACGTAGATGAGGTGCTTAGGGAGATGGCATAGTGGTGGACATGGCAGCATTAGGTTAGTGGTTGGACTTGATCTTAAAGGCTTTTTCCCCACCTAAATCATTCTGTGATTCTGTGATTAGAGGGCTAGGGTTCCTGGCACAGTCACATTTCTGCTACTCTTTTAACATATGTTGCATACTCTGCATGCCTATAAGGGCTGCCAGAAAAATGAAGATAATTTCAGTCACAAGGTTCTCAGAACACTCCTTGCTGTCATGAATCTGTCCATGATGAAATCTAATGTGAAAGACCAAACTGCAAGTTTTGTCAAAAAGCTTAGTGCAACATCAAAATTTTTATATAATCCTTGGAAAATATATCTTTTTAAATAATTAAGCAGATATTTTTTTCTCCCTGCTGTGCTTTCAACCAAATATTTGCCACAATAGTTTGATAATTGAATACTTCAAGGTGACTTTGAAAAATCTAAATGCAATTTTGTCCTGTGTACAGTACCTCATGTAATATAATTCTGATGAGTATCTCCAGCTTACCACAGGCCCTAACTTAATGCCAACAACAAAAAGTAATAAAAGAATAGGAAACTCTAAGGAATAGTGAAACTTCTGCTTCAGCTGATCAAATGGAGTAATCTGTAAAAATGAAAAATATTATTTCTATTGATAAAAACCTAATTGGATTATTAAAAGCTGAAAATAATAATCTAAGTATTTATATGTAGCCTAAGGAAAGAAATTTCAAATGTATGTGATTTTAACTTTGTGACTACCTTAGGCTATAGCAAGCCACTTCTGTGCATGTGGGAAAGAACAGAGTGCGTGATAGGATTATTAATGTGTTTGTTTACAATACATATATGAAAGATGAATTATTTATGCTTGTTTGTATGAAAAAGAGTAACAGAAATCTTTGTTTAAACAAATGATCTAAGTTACAAGGTGCCTTAGCAAATGTATTTACCAAGATGCCATTAAATATAAATAGATCAATGAACACTCTTCAAAGATAAACTGAATTACAATAAAGATGTGTTCTGAGGATCTTAGAAAGCATTGTGAAATGGGAGTTATAGATGTTACAGTTAGATTGTTCTCACTGCATACATGAAAGACTAGACTCTTTGATAGTAAAACCACAGCTAAGACTTCAGCATATAATGACATTTGTGTTCTCCTCAGACCTGTAAACAGGAAGAATGTTACTTAGTGGCAGAATAACAAGGTAAAGTCTTGTCTCCAGAATTTCAATTGACTTGTGATAGAATAAGATTTCCCTTTCCTAAGTGTCCTGCAGTCACAATGGTCAAAGACATCTCAGTGAAACAGAGTGAGGTTGAAAGCTTTTTTTGAAATTAAACAAGAATATACTGAAGACTGGGTGGCAAACTACAATATCTACCAGCACCAAATCAAATGTTTTTTGCTGAAAAACAAAAAACCAACAAGTCTAGCATAGGAAACGTTAGTCTCAGCCTGGGAACATCCTTTAAGAGAAGGAGGTAGGATGAATGAAAGGTGAGGTAGGTAAGACTGCACAAGGAAATTAGCCAGATGGGAGTTAGAGAGAAAAGCCTGAATGTGTCCTGGAACAATGGCCCAGGAAAGATTAATCCTCATTGCCTCATTTTAGAACACATCTGTGGGAAATTGTTGTCACCAGACTCTGGACTAGGCCACACAAGCCTGCTCCTTTCCTCTCCAGGAGGGAAGAGGGTTAAACAGCACTGATATATACTTATTCTACACATAGTACAATTGCAAATTTAATCCACTCTTGCAATCACAGCCAACTATGGACCTGCTACCTTTGCATCTCAGTGGGTCATATTCATGGTGAACTCAGGTTGACCTGTGCTCATTCAATTGCTTAACTTAGAGAGAAATAGCTTGAAATGGATGACATGTCCCTTCTACTACCATAGGATCCCTCATAGCTAATGGATCAGGTTATAGAATCACAGAATGGTGGGGGTTGGATGCGACATCTAGAGATCATCCAGTCCATTCCCACCTGCTAAAGCAGGAGCACCTTGATCAGGTCACACAGGAACGTGTCCAGGTGGGGTTTGAAAATCTCCAGAGAGGGAGACTCCACACCCTCCCTGGGCAGCCTGTCCAGGACTCCCTCACTCACACAGTAAAGATTTTCCTTTCGTTTAGGTGAAATTTTTTGTGTTCCCACTTATGTCCATTACTCCTTGTCCTATCATTGGAGACTACAGAAAAAAGTGTCGCCCCACCACCCTGACATCCACCCTTTAGGTACTTATAAGTGTTGATAAGATCTCCCCTCAACCTTCTCCTTTCTAGGCTAAACAGCCCCAAGTCTTGCAGCCTTTCCTCATGTTCCAGATGCATGCTTTAGGATGGGAAAGGTAAGTTCAGGCTTATTTAGGAAAAAGTGAGTCAAAATTTGATTTCCCATGACATACCTTTGCCACAGAGCTACTGGATAATCTTTCTCCTCAAATGCCGTATGCAGAGTCCAGTACTTGAGTTATATATGCTCCCAGCTAAGCAATGCAGTGAGACAGGAGAAGAACTCCTATTCTAAGAACCCTAAAGAAGGAACAAGTATAAAAAAAACTGTAAGATTTTGTCATGGCTGTGATGCTTCATGATATGAAATATTCTGTTAAAGCATAAATACTTTCAAGAAATCCACAGAGAGTTAGACATACTCAAGGTTAGACAGAAGCTCACTGATATTTCTGATATTTGAAATTTGCACTGGCTAATAACAGTGCCAGGCAACTCATTCCTAAATGAATTCCTCTGCAGGTTAGTCATACACCACAGATTATAGATCACAAGTCCCACTGATTGAAGTGAGATTTAGAAGACTAATTCTCATGAACATTTTTGAAAATCAATCCACCAGTTTTGCATACTCCAGCCTGAATTTTTCTGCTGAAATTTTTAATAAGTAACGTTGGAAAACAACAATTTCTTTATCCATCAAATCAAGAGAACCACTAAATGAGCATCCACTTCATTTCTGCCTCCAGATACTAAGACAAAAGCAGCAATCTTAATTAGTTAAACTAAAGTAGCAAGACATATATGATCATCACTTTTTAGACCAAACCAGCCTCTAAAATGACAACTGATGCAAAGTAATTAAACCAAGACACATGTGGGGGAGGAAAAGGAGAAATAATGTATTTAGAATTTGAATAGAAGTCATTAGTTTTGGCAGGTTATTTATTTATGTAAATTAAAATAATTAGCTGTAGCAGGTACAGGCAGCAGATACAAATGCCAGCTTTGCTCTCTACTGACAGCAAAAGAAGAAAAAGTTATGGCAAAACAGTTCACTGGATTTCAAAGTATGTATACTTCCTCAGAGAATACAAAGAAAGTGTTTTCTGTAATGAAACAGCCCTGGCCAATAACAAGCAGAAGATAGTATGCCAAAAGTCCTAGTAATCCTAAAGTTTAGGGAGTTTTTTATATGTTTTGTTTTGTTTTTTAACCAGAGACGCTTCCCTGGGCTTCATTTATTATGTCAGTTTTTCAGTTCTTGAATTGCCACTGCAGTATACATTGTCCTCTCACAGACAGTTCAGAAAATAAATTGGAAGTGTAGGTTAGTAATATAGCTCAGTGCCTGGATTAGTGCTGCTATCTGGAGAAAAATAGACGTTCTTAAAGACATTTTGTTTTAAGATGCAATGATGCTATAGTTTTATTCTTATACCTCTCACCCTCTTTGATAAATGTGTCCTCTGGAGACATCAGTTATGCCAAAATGAGAAAATTATTTAACTTGTTGATATCCGATGCTACTCTTTGTTTACAGAGGCATAGAATCATTTTAGGTGACACTATAAAGCAAAACTGGAGAGGCTGTTTTTAAACTGACATACAACAATTTTATGGTTCGTAACACACTGTTAACTGGCTTTCTTCAGCCTTTCTTTCCACCTTTCTTCCTTGTGTGTGAGGGCTTATGCACACCAGCACTATCAAAAGGCACCATGGTGTAGAGGTTAAGACACCATCTCGTATGATTGAGGCAGGATCAAATACCAAGAACAATCCTATACCTTCTTCAACAGATGGTGCCTTTGTCCTCAGACTCTACTTTTTCACTATCTACTAAACTTCAAATTTGGTTTTAAGTAGCAGTCTTCTACTAGCTCCAGATTTACAAAGATTAAAACAAAACTATTTCTTCAGAAAGACTCAGGGGCTTCAGTTCTGCTTTAAACACCACAGTCTGGCAGGTGATACAGCTTGTCAACTCAGCACCTCCATTTCCTGATTTGCAGACTTACAAAACATGCATGCTGCAAGGCATGCTTAACATCTGCTCTCCCCAAGGAGATCAGCAGCCCAAAGGCAAAGCTCTAAGTACAAGGTAACAAAAAAGTAGTTATTACTGCTATTGGCATTCACTGTCTTTGACCCAGAAAGCCTTTCAACCTTTGAAGCACCCTCGAGTTGCATTTTAAGTCATTGCAGTCCACTCTTTCTGCTCAGAAGCACAAAATAACAGGCAGCAGAAGGACTATAAATTGCTTTATGGATGCTATAAATACAAATAACCCTCACCCATAAAGCTGCATTGGCATTACAAAGACCTTGTCATTTATTTAATGCATGGCACAGCTACTATGCAGCATTTGGAGGAGGAAGATAATCATGCTGTCACAGAGATTCCATCTTTAGCACGTGAAATGTCCCTCTGACTCACATAACATGAGAAAAAAAATGTTGTGAATGCAAGCACCTGCAGTACACAATAACCTTAGAATTGTAAGAAGCAGTAAAGAGTACTCCTACATGTTACCATTGAACCTAGATAGCTGCATCTCATGATTTATATCCTATCACAAATAACTTCTGAAGATAAACAGAATCGGAAGGAAGTAAAAAAAAAAAAAAGATAAGTTAGTAAGTCTTCCAAAGGCTTCATTTTTATGAAGCACCAAAGATCTGACAGTTGCACTTCAGGAAGAAGCTGTGGAAGCCCTGTACTTTGTCAGCCTTCATACCAACGTGTGAACTCACTCAAAAAAAATAGAGATGGTCTTCAAACCAGGTTGTACTGTTAAAACACTTCTTTTTTGGACTAAATCTTTGCTTTGCTACTCCTTAGATCAAGATAATCCAAGACTTCTTGTTGCAACACAGAAGGATATTCCTCTTCCATCTGGAGAAAAGTGTCATAGCAATTATCAAATTAGATATATCCTGCACCTTTGTGAAAACAACAAGGAGATATCATAAACCACACCTACATATCTACGTTTTGAGAGCAGAAAGCAGTAAAAAGATCTCTGACATCAGTTCATCTATTGATCCGGATGCATATTCAACTAATATAGTAGCACAGTCTCCATCCTCACCTTTCCTGATTGCAATATGTTTTATTTATTCTTTCAAATTTGCATATTCACAACTCATGGAAAAACTTGTCCCCACATATTCAAATCTCCATGTGGCACTAATATTATGGCAAATTATTTTAATTTAAATGAACAACACAATTCACTGAATCATAGAATGTTAGGGGTTGGAAGGGACCTTTAGAGATCATCTAGTCCAACCCCCCTGCAGAAGCAGGTTCACCTAGATCAGGTCGCTTAGGAACATGCCCAGGCGAGTCTTGAAGACCTCCAAGGAAGGAGACTCTGCATCATCTCTGGGCAGCCTATGCCAGAGCTACCTCACCTGAACAGTGAAATAGTTTTTTCTTATATTTGAATGGAACTTTTTGTTTTCCAGCNAGGGCACATTACTGGCTCATGTTTAGCTTATTATCAATCAGGACTCCCAGGCCTCTCTCTGCAGAGCTGCTCTTCAGCAGTTCCACCCCCAGCCTGTACTGGTGTGTGGAAGCCAAGGCTGCAACAGGTAGGAATTAGCATGTTTACTCTCAGTTCTTATTTTTCTTTTACAAGCCAGATATTCCACTACACTTTTCAATTCAGAGGAAAACAATCTCTTGCAACACTAGCCTCTTTCTTCTGGACAATTTGATAAAGGTCATGGTTTAAGAAATAGTCCTAGAAATGCTATTACCTTAGGAGACTGAATAATACGAGCTGTCACAAGTGAATGGTAGCTATTTTGGGCTTTTTTTTTTTTTTTTTTTTAGAGAAAAGACACTCTTTTCGTTTACGCACTGTAAAATAATTAGTTGGCTTAATTATTTTACAGTGAAAAGGATGGTTTTTTTGAGGCGCTCCAAATAAACACTCTCTCAAACTAGAAATTAGACACTTTACTGCTATTTAGATGCTTAGGCACTTACTAGATCTAGGTCTATTTGATATCTTCTGTTTTTACAGGATGAAGCCCTCTTTAATGCTTTTCATTAATAGCAACAACCAACCAAACAAAAAAACAAAAAAAAGGCATTGGTCCAAGAATAACAGTTTTAAATCAGATTTTAACTGTTTTTGTTATCCACTATTTTGTTCAGATCTTCCCTGTTTACACAGTGTGTAATCAGATAAAAGTCAGATAAGACTTGAAAAAACACAATTTTTAGAATTCAAATATCATGCCAGTAACATACATAATTCTTGAGAAAACTAAGTCGAATCATCATAGAATAGTAGGGGTTGGAAGAGACCTTTAGAGATCATCTAGCCCAACCCCTCTGCTGAAGCAGGCCTACCTAGATCAGGCCGCACAGGAATATGTCCACCGTCACAAACAGGTTTGCATACTCTGCTCTGGCAGTATGGGTGGACTAGATGATCTTTCAGGGTCTCTTCTAACACTTAAGATTCTGTGATGTACACACAGCAATTCTCCTGGTATTCATTGTTGATATATTGTAACAGCTGCTATTTGGTTTGGTTTATTGATAAACAATCCTGAAAGACCTTGATACCTATTATGACACAAAGGAACATATCTAAAAGGATGTTTGTTGTATAGCATCATCTTCACAGACCTGGTGCTGCACACAGCTAATGGTACGCCTGAGAAAGCCAATAAGCAAGTGCTAAGACATCCTGAGGAATACAGCTACAGGGTATGCTGCTCTGCCTCCAAACCTCCATGTGGAGGGACAAATCAATCTACAAGCAACAGCACAGGTGTGGATGGAGAGTACTAACTCCTATTGTACTGCTCATTTTAGTTGAGTTTCCAGAGTTGGCCTAGGGCCAGCTGGAGCCTGTGAGAATGCAGCATCTTCACTACTTGCTTATATAAACAATCAAGTCCATCAAAGTTAAACCCTTGAAAAGAGAAAATAATATTCCCACTGAACCTTAACCAGTCCTGAGCTCATACACTCAGTAACTTTCTTTTAAGGAATTTTCATACATATCTTGTCTGTTTTTTAAATTGTTAAAGTTATCTTTAGCCTCCAAGGACCCTCCTTGGTCAAGAATTAAAAACACCCTGACATTAAAAATATTCCTTTTAAAATAACTAAAGCTAAGCAATGAGAGAACTGCTCAAAACAATTCAAGAGTGAATCATTTCACTGGGATCCAAGAATTAACAACTGCCTAATTAACTGTCTACTTGCACCTGTAAATGAACAAGCAACTTCAGCATTTAAAGAAGCAGCTCAAGGACGGGAAGATAAAGTGTGCCCTAAATTCCTATGTTTAGGATAGTCCTATGGCTGATGAAGCTACGAAATAAAAGGTCAGCATGGACATTGAGTGGCATCCAGGTATGTTATGCATTTAATAGCTCTTGCCTCTGATTTGCTCTAGTGCTCATTCAGGATTCAGTGCTTATTCAGTATTCAGTTGTGAATACTTCTCCTAGTACAGTTTCTATAGTCTCTTCTTGCAACCTGTCATTCAACAACTCTTCTGTGAAATTACTGAGAGTCTTCAATCAAGGAATTCTGAAAGTAAAATAAATCCTTTTTTTTTCATTAATCAAGTGTAAGTAATTTGCATCACCTAGAAATTATGGACCACTTCCTCAGGTAGAATTCAACTGCCACAACCCAGAAACCATGTTGTCTTTTTCCCCCACTATTGCCTCTCACATTTGCCCGTCACTTCTCAGTATCTTCAAGGTTTTACAAAGAAAAGTCCTAGTATAAATGTTGTGTTCTGAACAAGATAGAAACCTTACTACTAAAAAAAAAAAAGTTTAGGATCACATCTCTGGTACTGAAATTCATCTAATCAAAGGGAATGAATTGCATGGACAAATTTAATTGCCTCAGTCCACAGTTGTTTATTGACTGCGGGGTTTTTTCAAGTGTTTGCACCTAGAGCAGACATTGCTTGTGGCATTTCAAAGTTATAATCATAGATGAGGTTCTGATCATTTCTCATAGGGCTATCCTGACTATGAATACAGAATATAGCTTCAAATTTCTAGGCAGACTCGGTAGAAGATATATATCAACATATTTCCAAAGACTTTCTCATGAAGCTAAACATTAACATCTTCCTCCAAAGTAGGATGGCATTTAAAACAACTAAATAAACTACATTTTCTTCATTCTCAAAAACAGAGCCATTTAGCAGAATGTTACTCATAAACAGTATCTGCACCAAGCTGACACTCAGCATGGGAATTGTTTGGGCTGTGTCATTAAGTCTGGCAACTGCAAAACTGGATCTTTTGAAGGAATTGACCTTTAAACGTTAGCACTGTAGCTATTGTAGGTGGGCCTGATTAGACTCCAAATTGCAACAGCTCCACAATAGTTAAGGTTGAAACCATATATTATTTAATGTGAAGTGGTAACTGTTAATCCTCTTCCTTGCTTTCTATGTCACTATACTTTAAACCATTATCACCTGGACAGAGCACTGAATATAAAAAATATAAGCAAACCTGAACATTAACGTTAGGAAGAAAGTGAAATAGGAATTTGAGACATGAAGCCCATATGTGCCATGTATGCTACTACAAAAGGTCAGTTTATCTCTAGGCTACTTGTACCAGCCTTTAAGTAAGAAGACTGATGATTTGATGAGCAGTACCATGCTGCTGAACACAAATTATTGCTACTCCAAAGGGTGATGCCATACTTTTTATCCCACTTTTTAACAATTACAGAGAGGGAGGGCGCTCTCCTCGAGTGGTTTCCATTATATTTGGATCATTTCCGAGTTTTGAGACAATTTTTTAAATGCTATCTTTCCATCTCTAGGGAACATTACCTTAATACGCCCTTCTAGATAGATCATTGGGATAAAGTAAAAAATAGAGATAGCAAGTTGATTAGAAAAGTTCTTTCAAAAGCTGCAAACTCAAGCCAGGATTTATAACCAGGACCTGTCAGGATATAGATTTACTGAGTGTTGTTCAGTTAAACATGCATACAGCAGTTGTCATAATGAAAGGCCAGCCAGTAGTACCTGTGGGAAGTACTCAGCTGCTTAGGAAGGAACACAGTTGCTGAGAAGCAAAATATGTCCATAGCAGATTATGAGAGAGGAAGAGGTGGTCAGAAGAACATACCGCTTTCTATGGCAAGGGTTTACTGAGCTTTTAGCAATTAAGCAAAACTCGAATCACAAACTGAGATCCTCAGTTCTGATCTGATGGTTTTAATCTGCAAAAACATTCAGCATAGTGTAATGGCATCCTGGTAGCTGTAGCTCCAGTCAAAGAAAGATTTCTATAGTACAGCTGATTAATAACCTATTAAAATAATGTAGCAGATCACGTTAGGACTTGGCTTAGAAAAAAAGCTTGTTTCCTAGGCAGAAACTCCATGCTTATAAAGCAGTGCTAGAAAGCCTGCAGAGGATACACTGTTCTTTCAAGAGGTATTTTTGATCTCCTCAAAACTGAGGTTAAAAAAAAGGAGTAGGAGAGTTTCAAAGTAAGTGTGAAGAACCCCACAAAGTTTGCCTGAGATCAATCAGCATGTGTATCAGCTTTATTAATAGAAGTCACCTCACTGCCTGACACAAGTGGCAGCTGCCTTTTTACAGAGCAGCCATGGCTGCAAGTCTGGGCTTTGCTGCAAGTCAGGATGAAGCTAGGCAATCCTCTGCCTGAAACGCCAGGCCAAGAATTTGATGCCTGAACTCAGGCTTGCTGAGGAGGCAGCGTGATCCATCTCAGTTTCACAGGCACTAATCATCTTCCCCTGCACCTCTAGCCCAGGGAGCATTCTTTCTACTTAATATCTCCTTACCATAACAATTTATAAAACATCATCAAGAGATGAAGCTCAGCAAACATCAGAAAGCTATTTTGAGGGAACTGTAATGCATTAAATATAGTTCGGGACTGTAAGGCTCCTAAATGATAGTAGCATTTGTTTTGGGACATTTGCCTAGAAATGTTAGGAAACCTTTTAATAAATGTACTAAATAAGATGCATAATTTAGCTGCTTCTCAGCAGAACGCTGACTGGCTGCCAGATCCAGTCTCAGGCTTGACTCAATGTCAGCACTACCTGCTGGCCCAGTACAAATAGACTCATTAAAATACAGTTGCTGCTGTGTGCTCAGGCTCTATTTCTCCCACTAATGGTTCAGCTTATGCCTCCCCCTCATGAACAAATAGAGGAGCAGCCTCCAGAGAGGACTATATTCTCCTGTACACACATTCCACACATATGAATGCAGGCAACAAGCTGGGAGGTGATGGAAAGCAGAAAAGAAATGTCTGACCCCATGCAGGAAATGGAAGACATTCAAGCTAGTTGTATCACATGATATGGATGATGAGTGATCATTATATTTATTAATTGTAGCAGAGAAAGATTACAGCCCAGATCAGGTCTCCATTTCCACTGTGTTAGTTGTTGTCAGAGACAGACTCATAGGCAGAGTCTGACATCTGAATAAGTGGCACAGACAAAGCCGGAGAAGAAACAGTCACTGAAAGAGGCAGCTACCCAGAGTGAACACTCACATGCCTCTATTTTCAAGACTCATTGTTTCTTTTCTGGATTAAAGTGGATTTGTGACTATTGCCAAACCTAGCAAAGCTTCTCAGCAGTCAATTGTTTTCAGATTTGCTCAGCAAAACCCTCTTTCAGATTTGCTTTCTGATAGTGAAATCAGTGGTATAGTTAAAACTGGATTTTTTACTCATTTGTATGAGAAATAAGTGAGGAAATCCCACTTTATAGTCTACCTGGAATTTGGCCTAAATTAGAGAACATTGCTAACATATATTATCAGAGGTGGCATACCAAACATAGTAGTTTAAAAGTGAATGCAAACAGATTGAACAGTCTCAAAATGCCTCTGCCTCCTCATCAAAACTAAAAACTCCTAACAGCCCAGAATGATGTTTCTGTCAACTACAACCATTGATAACTGCTAAAATGGCCTTAAAACAAGCAAACAAAAATCAAACTAAGATAAATTAAAAGCCATCTCCAAGCTTACACACTGCCAAAATTGAAGTGCTACCATCATTCCCTGTTTATTATTTGTGAGAATCATGTTCAGGCACCAGATACTGGTGGCACTGCACACCCACACAGGCAAATAAAGTACTGTTCCTACATTTAACTCAGTTGCTGTATTTCACAAGACTAGATCAGACCTCTAACCATGAAGCTAGGAAAAGGCACCATCCCACCCACCTCTGTCTTCTCCACGATGTCTCACCAACAATGAGAAGCACCTGCTTTGTCTTCCCACATTGCTACCTCCTGCATTAGCCTATATCCTCACCATTTCTCCACTAGACTAGTTCAAAGAAAAGGCAAGCATGTGAAATAAAAGGTTATATTCTATTTTTTAAGAGGGCAACACAGGTATTCTCAGGTAACAATTCTGAAGCAGAAACCCAGATACCCAGCCCTCATCTTTCCAGTACAACCTTCTATATAGTGTTTCCTACTTACTTGCTCTAGACTATGCTCCATCATCCAGACTGTGCCTAACTTTGATTCTCTGCAAAGAATCCAGACATTCACACCAGGCTTCTGTCAAGAGTCCACAATACTTGTAAGTTCTAGATATTTATTTAAAGAGTAATACCTAGAATTAGGGACAGAACAAAAGTGTACTTCATGCTTAAGCTCTCATCCTCTGTTCAAGCATGCAGTGATGAATTTCAGAGCTGGAGTTTTTTAACCTGTCTTACAAAATTTGCACATAGTTTTAAAAAATGCTGCAGTCTAAATCTAGTATACCTGAATATCTTACTAATTCTGCTCTAAGATCATTACAACCATGCTGATCTAAGTTAACATTCAACGGAAGGAGTCCCTAGAGTTTCAGGTTATTTCTTCCACAACTATACATCTCCCAACCATACCTTGTTTATTTCCAGTCAAACTTGAGGTCTCTAGGTAGCCTATTAGCAATCATTTTTCATTTCCTCTCTCATAGAGCTTAACCTTTGCTGAAAACGTACTCCTTAATACTACTTCTGCATTTTCTTGGCATAAAAAGGGCCCTATTTTAGCTTTCAAAAGAAGCTGAACTGACACACCTACCAATCACTGGAATCTTTCAATTACAACTGACCTTCTACTCCTTCTAAAGGGCTCCCTCTTAGCCTCATCTAGTCTATTTAAAAAAATAAGAAAAAAAAAAATCACCACAACATGTTATTAGGGTAGTTACAGGCAATGGTTATGCAGAAGATGCTAAGACAATTATGAAGCTTTTCTAAGTGCATTTTTGATTTAGAAAATGTAATGGTAGAAAGTACAGTTATTTAGACCTATAAATGTAGATAAGATGAAAGAGGTGGATATGTAGCAAAGAATAGGTGTTCTGTAACTTGTTCACTGTATATTGAAACAGCTTTATTGGTTCTATATAGCTAAAAAATAAAAACTTCAAAACTAAAACCTTTAGTACTGCAGTAGTGTTTATTAGAACTGGCTAACTATCTTGATGAATCAAAGAAATCTAGACAAAGTATAGTTTAAAGATGATGTCTCTCAGAGTACATTGTTCTGCTATCACAAAAGTTTGCCTGTGTACTATAGGGTACCAGTTCTTCATTTTAAGAATATATAGTACATTGTTTTCCAATTAGAGGCTACACCAAAATCAATGGAGTCTTCCTTTGTGGCAAGACAGCAAAGCAATGCTCCTTAGCCTTATTGATTTTAAGAGGGCTTTGCCAGGACAGAAAGACCTACTTGTGTGAAATACTATCTTGGAGTGGAGACTGGAGTTTTTAAACACCTTAAAAGGAAAACGCTTTCTTCTAAGGGCTATATGCATTTGTGGAAGGCTTCTTTGTAGTTCAAGTATTACTGCTGCAGCTATCTTATCCTGTTTGTCACTGAAAATTATGATGAGCCTGATTGACATGAATGTACAGTGCTTCATTACTAGGATTTCAAAGCTGAGCACTCAAAAGAAAGTTAAGGTTATCTGATATATGCTCAAATGTTCCCGACTATCTATGTGCTAACCTCACTTCCTTCACTCTGTCCTTCAAGAGATGTAATTTTTGAGTCAAGTTGTAGAAAATTCCCTCTCATTGTAGTCACACCAAATTATCCACAGTGATTCGGGAGGGAAGGGGAGGGGGGAATGGTACTTCTGCTGTGCCAGCATCTGGAAAGCAGCCTGATTGGCAATTTCTAATTGCATGTTCA
The DNA here is from genome assembly GCA_013401255.1 of Urocolius indicus. NCBI lineage: Eukaryota > Metazoa > Chordata > Aves > Coliiformes > Coliidae > Urocolius > Urocolius indicus. Next base: position 198,208 of record WBNH01009551.1, read on the forward strand.
AATGTTTTAACTCTGTCCTTCCATATGGAGTAATCATTCTATTAAGAATGAATAGCAAAAATTCCCTGTGACAGAGGTGCTGGAAAGATCACCCTTTACCAGTATTAGGATGCCCAGGGTAAAAACTGAGTAGTTTTGCAAGCCTGTAGTGCTACAAAGCTTTCAAATTCAGAGAGGCTGAATTCAAACAAGAAGAGACAGATATACTCCAAAGGGAAGCAAATTGTTTAATAAGCTATATGTGCTTGCATTGATTAGCTGAATAGGCCTAGCAGTTCCAATGAACATAATGTTATGTATTCAAGTATTCACAGAAATAATTCACAGCCACAAAACCTATCAAGCCTTTTTCATTACAAGAGTATCCTGGGACAAGTCCAATGAGGAGAGAGCATCAGCAAAGCACTTTATTTTGCCAGATACTATAGCATAGTCATAGGAAATCTGGAGTTGTATAGTATAAACATCCCTCAGCACACCCTGGTCTCTGATTAATAGGAAATGAATGACAGCAGTGGAGCTACTCAGTCTAATTATCAGTTTTGCTGCATTTCTAATAAGCTCTTAAAAATCTAATTTTGGAAGCAGGAGTTTTGTCTCCTGCAGGGAATGGCTGATAGAAATGAGTAAGACTCCATTTTGTCAGGCCTGGTCATTTCTCTGGCAGTTAAGTTCTCATTGAATTACTAGGTGAGGGGCAGAGCAGGATTTGTATAAACTCTAGTCCACTTTACCACTATTATTCTATACTTTTCTAGAGATACAAACCATTTCCCCATTTAGATATGGCCCTGCTAATTCCAAGCTCTCCTGCTAAAGTTGGGATACTAATGAGAATGATCACATGATTTGATAAGTGACTGTCTATTAGGACACAGATTGGCCATCAATTCATTTCAGACAGCCACATGTGGTAACAGTTTTCAGCCAATGACTGTGTTGTGAGGGTCAGAACTTGAAATTTAGGTACCAAATCAATGTTTCATTAAGCTACAGGAATCGTTCAGTCGCTATTTTAAGTATGCGTTCATAATTATGCTTGCCATAGCAACAAGAATTAGACTTTTGTCTGCTCTCAGCTCTAACTCTCCTTCCCTCAGGCTCTACTTTATCACTATGATAGCAAGAAAAAGCATCAAGCCCTCTCCTTTGGCCAGCTAGGGTTCTTGGGAAATCATATCTGGGAACATAAACCAGTTAATGACTCCTGATAGAGATATATTTCTGAAGATTATTTGCAGAAGTCACTTACTATTAAAAGTGGTAAATTATTACATGGACAGCTGGGATTCAATGACCAAAGGGGAGTTTAGGTGGCTGGCCCCAGAACATATATATCTTACTAGTTCACAGGAGAACAGTGGAAAAGCTGTTGGATTAAAGCTCTGTGACATTTATTTAAATCCAAACTCAGGAAAGTCGAAGGAAGGAAGGAAGGAAGGAAGGAAGGAAGGAAGGAAGGAAGGAAGGAAGGAAGGAAGGAAGGAAGGAAGGAAGGTTTGTTAATTGCAAATTATCCTTTTTTGGTACTTTACTATAATTATAATTGGCATTTACAAGCGGAATAAGCATTTAAATGACAAAATGGAAACCTTTTAAGATGAAAATACTGCATGAGGTATTTAAAGTTTTTAATATCTGTTTTTAGAAACAAAGGAAACAATAGACAAATTGTTCCTTTTCAATCTCAACAAGTTGCATCTTTAAGAATGTTTACATTCTTACAGTATAGAACAGAAGACAGCTTGAGGACTTCAAATCATCACAGGAAAACATTTTCAAAACCCATCTTGATGATATGCGTCTTCACACAGGGTGGCAGAGAACATGCCTAAGAGTCTCTTTCCTTCCTATAGTACACTGCCATTTTGAGGTCAATGTCAGATACTAGGTGTTGTTTGGGGACATGTCTGTACTTTGTAGGGCTCAAGATCTAAGTACCTCTTGCTATATCTTTGTAGTCCTGAGAAGGTATGTGATTACTTCCTCTTTGTTCCACGTGGAGCACTCTACAGGACTGCATGTGATTCTTCCTCCCCTGGTGGGACTGAAGAGTCTGATGTCTTAAGTCCACAAAGAGCAGGTAAAAGGAAGCTGTAGCAAAGACTTCTGGTGAGCAGAACCTCTTGGACTACTGAAATTTTTTTCATTTCATATGTTGTTTTTTTTCCACTGACCAACACATCTGAAAGCACAGGTGTATCTGTTCCTAAGCTGTGTTGCTCTGGTAATTTCTGAAACAGCCTTGTTGTCTAATTATGCCATCTCTAAAACATTCAGACTTATGGTGCCTCCCTGAACCAAAGATCCAAATCGTTCTGGCTTCACCTTTCGCTAATGTCATCCTTTCACAGCACTGGTATTATTTTATTTAGTCTTCAGAAGTCATCGAAAGAAAAAGCACTGTGATGCTTTGATTACACTAAAAGCTTTGAAGTTGTTGTTTGCCATTACTGCTGTCTTCACTCCGTTCTCACAGCCCAACTAGCTGTTGTACATTTCACTTTGAAATACAGCAATCACTGAGGTGCACAAGCACCAGCTGATGACTTCCCTTAACAGGAATTGAAAAGGATATGGAACTAGGGCAGGGGAAAAAGTGATAATTAGCTATTTTTCAGACTGTTCTAGACTTGCAGCATATTTAAAAGTGAAGTTGTGTGGCTACACAGGAAAGCTCTCTAACTCTTCTTCAATCATACAGCTTTTCCCAGAATTTGGAAGTATTATTGATGAAGCACTTAAATATCTAAACTGAGAAATAATTGTAAGCAGCACTAGAAATAAAGTAGTTTAATAACTTCAGAATCAAAAATTAAAGGGAGGTCTAATGAAACATGAAATTGAAACCTCTATATTTACCCAAAGCTTTTTTATTCTAGAGGATATTGGCTAGTAGTTCAGGTATCTATCTTTGCTGTTCTGAATACTTGCATTTGAATATTCTTCTGACAGATCCAGGAAGGGGTTAATTGTGTTAAAGTCACTCTAGTTACACTCTTTTTAGAAGTCTGGATCCCATTGTGAATCCAGAACTTCATTTTAAGTACCAGCCTCTCTCTAAACTTTACATTTGGGGCCCTGGGTGCTCAGTGTGGCCAAACACATGCCAAACAGGGCAGCCATTCTGCTCTTCTCCTATTTAACATGAAAACTTGTAACTCTTAAGGATTACTGATCTCTTGTTTACATTAAGCATGCCTGAGAATGAGTAAAAAAATAAAGTGATGCATACCCCATGAAGCCTGATGAGAGTTAGCTTCACTTTGTTAAATTCTCTCATAAACAATGCAGTTTTATGCATGAAGAGAAGAAAATCAGATGTCTGAGGAATTAAGAAGCAGGATACTTGAGAGTTCAGAGACTTCTGACATTAAAAGGCAGTTGACTGAGGTTTTGAGGACTGAAAACTCCAGCTTCAGTGTAGGACCTTAAATTTCACTTTGACATCTAAATCCTACTCTAGACATTGACATCTGAAAATATAAATATCTATCTCCAAAACAGTGGATAGCAAACACATGCTATAAGGATGACAGCACTAAATTTTGTAAATAGAAATAGCTATGATATCTGTGTTTAAAACCACTTCTGTTTGTATAACCAAATTGATTAATGTACTTTTCAGGTATGCTGGAAGCAAGAAAAGTATGCACCTAAAACACAAATTAATCAGCACTACACTACAGTTCTCTATTCCGTATTGATTAAGTATACTATATAACTGATGCAGATTTAATCACTGTATGGGATGGATTTTGGTAGGGATGGCAGTACTGGAAAGATGCATTTTAGCAAATATATGAATGTTTTACTATCTTTTAATCTGTTAAAAGATTCCATAGGATACTTTTTCTGACAGATCTTGGGGAAAGTCCTGACCAATAATTAGCAAATTTGTGTGTGTCCTCATTGCTTTATTTCAATGGCATATTCTCAGTGGTTTTAGTTAGGAGTTTTTAGTAGTACAACTGGTAAGTTAAAAGACACTGTGAGATGTCTCCTAAGAGAGAAAGGGATCTTTGTCCAGAGCTATGAAACTGTTGACCCTAGTTTGCAGTAAAATTGATTTTATTCCAGACTGTTCCAGGGAAAATAAAACTTGGTAACAAAAAAACGCTTGAAAATCTTAAGGTTTTCTTGTGTTGTTTATGAACATCCGGGCTTCTTTACAGAATCTTATATTCAGAACCCCAAACATTGATCTAAAATGAACTGTCACTTGAAAGCATATTTTCCTTCTCCTGTCATGCAATTAGTGCCTTTTTAGACAGGAAATCAAAATTAATGCTTTGGTATTTTACTAGGAACTACCCACCTGGCCAGTCAGTAGTCTACAGGCTGCTCATTAGTGAAATAAATAAAGGGATAAGATGAAAAGGAGGTAATGTAAGTTTTATCACGTTGTATGCTTAAGTAAGATTTGTATCAATGAATCTCTGATTAACATAAACAAGAAATAAAAAAGACTGTGGGTATTTCAATCAGCAAAATAATGAGAGGAAAATGAATTCTTCACCTGTGAAAAATGCTGCACACCAGATTACAGTAAAATCCTCATCTAGATCTGCATGGTAGGTCTCAGGTTTTTTACCTTTTTCTCCTTCCAGACTTATTCCCTACTCTGTACTTAGGATTTTTTGACAGAGGAGCAGGAGTTCCAGATTAACAGTCAACAGTTTATAATTTTTACAGATTACTCCATTTTTTTTCTCTTAGATGCAACAAATCTATTACTATCTGCTTCTCACTGAGTAGCACAGCAGTCATTTCTTGCTTCACAATGACATGTTTAGTTCAATTGCCCCTGCTTCAGCAAATCAATTCCGTATCACTTGAACTCAAATTCTGCTTCCTATCTAACAAGGAAACACGCAGCTTTTTTGATCAAATAAAACCAGATGTGTTGATGGACTTGCATTTAAATGTACACATTCTATCCAGTTGTGCCTTTAGAAAATACCTTAAACAAAAGGAGTTTAGAATATCAGATACATACAAGAGCAATGAAAATTCCTAGCCTGTTTGTTAAAATCTTTTCTCTGGTCTCTGACGGGCTGAGAAAGCTTCTCATTATACTACTAAGTAATGACAGAGCCTTCAAAACAGTTCCTAAGCTACATTCTGAAGGTGGCAAGCTGCAATAAATTTTACTGAATAACTGAAAATGAGCCCCTAATGATTTGGAAATATATTTTCACATAGTAGGCTGTCTTTATTTACTGCAACTGAATACAATCTGCAGTTGTGGCAACTGAAATGAAACATAGGAATGTAAGAAATGAAAGGATAGATATTCAGAAGTTTTGTATTGTAGAGCAAAGAGGTAATAGCTTCCTTCTCTGCTGTGTGAAATTACCTTGAGGATACAGTATTTACTCCTGGACTGCTTGCTAACACAAAACAACTGAAAGAACAAAGCGAACCTAAGTAAAGATGAAAACTAAACATAATGAGAGATTCATTTAAAAACAATAATATGATGAATGGACTAGTATTGATGATAGAATTCTTGAAACTACTTAATTATATATCAGTCACAGGCAAAAATGTTCCCAAGAATATGCTGACAAATCCTCCTTTTTTCCCCAATTTTGACTTCACAAGCAGATCGTGATTTTGTGGAATTAATTTGCTATTCAAACTTTTTTCCCAGATAAATTTAGTGGCTTATCCACAAGTACTTAGCTGTAAGGATTTGCTATTTGAAATTCCAGCTGTGCTGTTCAGATATGATAGGCTACAGCAAACACATGGCATGTGGTTTGTTCCTGGGAGGACGTGTGTAACGTCTCTGCTGGCAAGCTTGTCTACTAGAATATTTTCAGAAGTCAGGCACAAAAGGGACAGTAACAGTGACAGAACACTGTGTTTGGATATGCAGGGCATGTTTTTAGAGGATGGTTCTATTTCAGGACTCCATATTCAAGAAAAAATAACATATTTTAGGTCACTGGAGTGTCAGTCAGACAGCACACTAAGAACAGAAAGATCTAAATGTTAACCTGCCCATATGGCTACAATGAAATGTGTAACAGGTATTGGTAATAGGGTTGTAAGACGTGGCAACTGAATTCAATGAGAGAGGGTACCTTAGAATTAATAATAAACACTGTATGTGTTTGGATAGGGATTTCTTTGCAGAATAGAAATAAAAATTGAAATTAAGCAAAGGAAAACTAAGTGAGATAGCATGAAGAGTGAACAAACCTGCTATGTATTGGCAACAGAATTCCCATTTTGAGGAAAAAAGATGGATGTGCCATCACTTCAGAAAGTAAGAGTGGACACACATAATGAAAAGAAATACTCCTGTTTTCATCATTGTGAGAGAGATGGGTAAGAGATAATGAAATATATTTGTACCAGATTTGCATCCAAGTATACAGAGGAATCAATATTTACAAGCGGTTTTTTTTAGGCTTCTTCTGCACCTTTGTTACAGACAGAGTGGAATCTGCATGCAGTGAGCACATCTGAACGACTTGCAGCTCATTTCCATTTAGAATGTCTGTTTAAATGCCAATTTGACCTCTGGCTGTCTTTGGTGTTGGGTAATACAAGTAAACTGGTCACTAAGAATTGTGTATAAAGCACAAGTTGAAAGGAACATACTGTACCTTCTTGGCTGTTTTTTTGACAGCTTGTTTTATTGTCCCTTTCAGGATGTCAAAGGCAGAGAGGATATAGGCAACAAATCAATAAGGCAAAGAAGAATCAGGATACTTACAGTAGAAACTCAGAGAAAGAAAATCTATGTGCCTCTCATTTCATCATGTGAAAAAATGTGCTTTATGATTGCCCTCCTGGTACTCAGAATGCAGTACTGTATTAGGTGCTTAGATACCATGCTGATAAGTTTCAAATACTTGGTTTGACAAAGTAAATAGATTTTTAAGTAGCTCAGATCTAAATTAAGTTTTGTTGAAAAAAAGGAAGATTGACTACAAACAAATGTGATGTGCTTTTTCTTTTAGTATTATTTATAATAAAGCTTTGGGAAAGGTTTTTGTTTTCTTTATTGTTGTAATACCAGAAACCAGAAGATCACAGGAGAGAAGTGATTATGCCTCCATGAAACAAAAGAAATTCTGTGACCGATCTACCTCGTGCAGTATTGTCGGGGTGCTGGGGTTTTTCTCCATTGTTAAAAACTCTCCTTACCTTAAATTCCTCCAGTTAATGTTTTTATATGAGTCATGTATCAAAGTAAGGTGTATTCATAGCTATCCTTCAGCAGTATCATGGTAAATTTGTAACACTGTCTCCATGCTCCCCAGTGTTACAGCATTGTGTAAGGATATTTACACCTGTTTAGGTTAAAAATATTCCAAATGCAGTGTGGATCTCTCCATTTTTACAATATTCCATCTAAAGTTTAGCTGTGCCACAATGGTTTTTTACCCACAAGAATCAACACCTTCATTTGAAAGTAGAACTAAATTGCAAATTTTCCTCTATGAGGAAAGTCATTAACCTCTACCAAACCATTACCTCCGGAGATAATTAACTGTGATTTTGCAGAAAACCTAACTAATAAAGTAAGCTCTTGAAAAATAGCACAAAGAACAAAAGTGGTGTGCCTCCCAGCTAAGGGACTCACATCTCTGGAGAAAGTAAGTTTCTATGGACTTAAGGGCAGGTGAAGCAAAGAGGATTACTGTAATCTAATAAACCCCCAAGCACTGCTGATCTTAAAAGCAACTGTGAAGTTACAGTAGACAATTTATCCCAATATCAAATAAACTCCAGGCTATATTAACTACATCATAATTCAATTAAACAATAATGAAACTTTTCACCAGTTACTCGGCAGCTAACCAGTTCTGAACCTGATGAAATATGAATTTGCCTAGTTACATGAGAAAGTTAAAGCCTTAACATGGGAAGTCAATCCCCTGCCTTGTCTATTCACTTTAGTGTTCACTTCTTCTGATTTCCTCTCTTACTCATCCCAAAAATATATACAAAAACATTTAATTCATTTACAGGAGGATTGTGAAGATAAATACCTGACTAGAGTCCATCAGTTATCATAGACATTATGTTCTCTTATCTCCTAGTATTTACCAGATCTTTACAGGAAAAATCACTGTAATTTTATCACACTATGTAATCCTTCTATACATTATTTATAAGACTGCAGAAATATGTCACATTGATTTGCTCTATAACTGTATAAATAATTAAATATAAATAAATAAATATAAAACGATACGTGTATCAGAATCAAGTAAATTAAATTGGATTCACTGCTGTCACAAAGACTTAGACAACTAATTTTTTACAATTGATTAGGAGACCTAGTTTCAGCACAGTATCACAATAGCTTTTTCCTCCTAATAAATTAACTCAAAGAATAGGGACTATGGTATCAAGAAGGACCAATAGTCTATCTTATTTATTGTGGTATTTTGTGTTACTGCATGCGTCAGTTTCTGAGGGGAAAAATAAGTGTAAATTAGGCCATTCATACAAGATAAATCAATAATTCTTGTTAATTTATCATTATATTATTGGATTCCTTGGAGAGCAGCAGGAAACTTCTCACATAGTCCATCTATTGATGAATGACGGTCTTTCCCTTATTCGGAGTCAGTCACATTATGAGTGTAAAGCTGACTGCAGCAAGTGGATTACCTAGGCATCTGTAGCATCTCTTCTCAACACATAGTATGTGGCACAATGCTCAAAACAGTACTAATGAAGCCAGAGAAACCAGTCATCCACTGTTAATGCCTCAAAGAACCCATGCCAACAGAGAACAGCAACAGTCAGTAATATCCTATGCATTTTTAGGAAACCAGATTGCATTCTAACATAAAGTTAAATGCTGAAGCCTCTGACATTTCTGTTTTAAGCACATCCATTGCCTGCACAATCAGAAACAGCCAATCTTATTTACAAAATCTGCACAATACAAAATCATGCTCTGTTAATGACACAAGCCTAAAAAACATGTATTCTCTGCTTTTTATGCCATTAACTCCTCTGTCTTGAGTAAGAGCCTAGCATCTTGTTTTTCTCCATTTTGTGCATGGCTGCCTCAGTGACACTTTTTCTAGATTTGGGTTTCTTTCCTCCATGTATTACAATAATAGTGAAATATACTTGTCTATGCTGCTGGTTTTATTGCTGGGCAGTTGAGCTCCTCCACAGACATGTCTAAAGAAACTCATGGAAATGAGTGCTTTACTACCATTAACTTGCTTGCTAACAGAAATCAGTGACCATGAAATCATAGCTCTATTGAATCTGTCAAAAAAATCCCCCAACATTTGTGTAATGTATAACTGCAGTGCTTTCGAGCTCCTTAAATTGGGCTGAGTAGTTTTCTTACAGTGTTTTGGTAGTTCTTACAGTTTCAAATCCGAAAAGTGCCAAAGTACTTTGACAGATTTTTGTATTTCAGGTTATTCCCACATGCAAGGCCTCTAAGCTGGGTTTTACTGAACTGCTGACTAGCTAATTGTTCTGATAAGCTACCTGAGATACTTTATTCCCAGTCTGGATATGTGTTTACATACTTCTGGATCAAAGACTTTCCTTAACAAATGAAATGTTAATTTTCTTCTAAAGCTTTTGCATGTAATACCACAGAACCTCCATACCAGTCAAATGAATCTCCAGAATTCCCAGAAAGCAATGCAAGAGATGTAAAATGATATTTTGCTCTTATGTATATGGTAGAAAAGGCTGCAGTTGGGAAGAGAGTGGGGTGGCACAAGGAAAAGGAAAGTATTGAATGCTGGAAATTCACATTGATGGATAGAAACAGAATTTCCTGACCTTAAAAAATATGGCTAATAGTCAGATGGGAGATGTACATTTATACTGAACACTTAAAGCTAGAGTAGAATAACTACAGCAAATGTTAAAATCCAGTTTGGTTCTGTAAAATTTTAGCTGATAGTACCTGTAGAGGTTGCCTCAAAACTCTGTACTTGCAACTCTTATGAATACTCTTCCAATGTTCCTCTCCCTTATTTATCTAACAAATTATTTTATTTTACTCTTAGAATTTGATTCAGTGTTACATCAACAGGTAATATATGATTAAAAGTGCAATCAGTGTCAATATTGAACTATATAAACTCATTAACGGTAAAGAACAGCTAATGATATGAATACATGATTAAGAAGGAAATTCATATATTCAACAGGATTTAAGAGAAAATTATAGAAAAAAAAAAAGGCTGTTCAAGGGAAAGCTATTCAATCCATGATAATAAGAAGAATCCTGTTGTGGTCTATCATTTGGCCTCCAATTAAAAGAAACTGGTTTTTGAACTCACAAAATTGCTTAAGTACTTTTCAAGTAAACTTCTAAATCTATATTGTGATGTCATGATGATCTTAAAAATTCTCTCTTGAAAGAAAAGCTAAGATTTGCTGAGCTGAAAAAGATATCATTGCAACCATTTGTTCACATTCTAATTAATTATTCAGTCCTCAAGTTGTCCTGTTTAGCTCTGGTTAATTCCCACATTAATAAGCAAAAATATTGAAGATGTTCATCTCTCCTTTTTTTTTTTTCATAGTGCAGAACAGCTCCAACACAATAATGTGTTTGAGTAGTAGAATAAAATGAACTGATGTTTTAGGAAATCACCAAGTATCAGAATGAATGAAATTCTTAGTCTAAAAGTAGAAGAGATGAGGCTTGAGCATGAATTTTCTTTTTCCCGCAAAAAATCACATTGTACTCAGGATTACTCTTCCTAATCTAACTTTTATCCAGCTACCTAAGTTTCTAAGTGAAAATTTATGGTTTTACCAATCAATTTCTGAGATTATAATGTTTTATTAAAAACGTCTCGAACTCCATTGCATCTTTGTACTATAAGCAGTTATCAGACTTGAAATATGTCCTCCCCAAACCATCAGAAGTTTTGTCATCCCAGAGAGAGAACCTAAAGATAACCTAAACATCAACCTAAAACCTGAAGATAACTTCTAATGACTAAAATCATGTTTTTATAAAATAGAAACTTATTGTTAGGCACATACAATAGTGTTATAAGCTGCATACTGTCCTATCCTGGAACATACACAGAAAGTCAATCCTCATACTATAAACTATCCTGGAAGGTCATAACTTGAATTCGTCTTTCAAAGTCCATTTTCTATCTTCAAATAAAGCTTTTCCTTTTCAAAGTTCTCAGAAACAAATTTCTGTACACCCATACACACCAAACTGTGTATAAGCAACAAATGTAACATTGTCCAATGCACTTCTCATACCCACAACAAAGTATGTTCACCTCCCATCAATCTCAAAGCTCTCCCAGAATGTAAGTCACTTCCTTCAGTGCATCACATGCCATCACAGAAACTCTGTGGACAAAATCAAACAACTGCCTATACAGCAGAGTAAACTTTCTCAGAGCAATCAGTAAGTCAGAAATACCCATTTCAAAGGAGGATAATACTGTTCATGAACCAAGCATCTCATGTGATCTGTCAATCTCTGATCTTTCAGCCCAGATCTACAATAGAAATCTTTAAAACACCCTCAAAAGACAGGACTGGAGGGGGGTTGGGAAGGGGAAATTTGCATGACTACTGATATATGTAAGCCATGGTTTAAAATTGTGATTTTGAGTCCTTTGCCTGGGTCCACTTCCAAATGCAGTCATACTGTATATACCAATGTGCAAAACTGAGCTAGTTCCATCCCGACAGGATGTCATGTTTGTCATCTACAAAGCGTCATTTCCTCAAACAAAATGTTCCTAATTTGACTGTCCTGGAGAGCTTTCAGTATCCAACAGTTTTCAGGGAGCATTGAGGGCCAGCTGCTCCACAAGAAAAGGTGAGCCAGTGTGATAATAAAGTATGTGGGAGCAGTGTTCTAATGAGCAAGGATGCAGGATGCAGAGCAGCGATTTCAGATAAGATGAGACAGTTATCAAGTGAATGACCAGGGTCAGACACGGTGCAGTGACTACCCAGCAAGTTTGCAGTGGTCAGGCAGAACCAAGGCCAAGCTAGGATGCCAAACCAGCAGGTCCATGTCAGACTCAGAGGCAGGAGACCAGGCACAGATATAGCTGCCACACAGTTGCAGTGCAGCATAGGCAGAAGCAGCACTGAAGTTTAAGTTCAGAGCATTTCCCAGTAGACAGGAGGAGTAGGCCCTTGCTTCTAGGTCTGCTTACAACAATTTTTATCAGCAGTGAAGTTGATCTTGGACTCAAATGGTTAAGCTCAGTATCTTCTCCGACAGAACACCTGGAAGGGGGATGCTCTCCAGGACCTGACCAACAGTCTTACCAGAGTCAGTCTGAAGTGCTTTCTAACCTGCAAATGCCAATTGGTAACCGTTTCCAATAATTGGAAAAATGTCAAAGAACAGAGAACTGCAACTTAAATTGCAATAGCCAGAAAGGGAAATCTTGACCAGAAAAAAACTCAGACATCCTTAGCATAACACTAGAACACTATGATGCAGAAATTTCTGAACAGAAATGCAGAATATTTCAGGGAACACACACAGAATTTGTTAGATAAAACTTAGGCCTCCTGTAAGCTTTACTAGGTTGGTTGCTTAAAGACAATCAAATTGATAGCATATTTGTATTTTTCTGAAGCACTCAACTAAGCATTGTAAGAAAATTTTATTTAATGGTAGTTTTTTAGACCTCCCTTTCATAAACAAACATAACATTGTAAATTCTTGCATATGCACCTAAACAACCTTAGAGAAACAAAGAGAAGCAAAAGGTCTTACCCCTAAACAGCTGGATTTGCCTTTGATACCTTTAAGAGAAAGCAAAAATGCATTTAGTGGATTAGAGACATAAGGTCAAGCACCTCAATTAAAGCTTTTTGGTTAATCTTTTTTTTTAAAGGATATACTTTTTCCCATCATTTTTAAAGATGATGCATTTTCCTTTTTCACTTTGGTTTACCTCACAGTTTTTCAGATGGACATATGATATAGTAACCTCACTGTCACTTTCTTATTTTAACACAAACTACGGTCTGGCAGGTGCTCAGCACAGGCATGCAGTAGAGACATTAGTTTTCTTTTCAGAGCCATGTACAGTACAATAATAATGAATGATAGGACATGAGGAAATGGCTTCAAGTTGCCCCAGGGAGGTTTAGATTGGACATTAGGAAGAAATTTTTCACCAAGAGGGTTATTAAGCATTGGAACAGGCTGGCAAGGGAGGTAGTGGAGTCAACATCCCTAGAGATATTCAAAAGACAAATGTGCTGAGGGATATGGTTTAGTTTACTGATGAGCTTGGCAGTGTGAGGTGAGTTGTTGGACTTTTGATGACCTTAAAGGTCTTTTTCCAACTGTAATGATTCTGTGTGATTAATCTGTATGTGACTATCATAATATATCCCATGCGTATTGTACCAATCAAGGAGGACAGAATTAAAGCTAATAAGATCAGTTGCAGTAAACACATTTCCAGAGTAGGAAATGGGTAGCACTGTTGAGTGAGAAAGAGATACATAAAAAGTCATGCTCATTTAATCAATAAATGAGGTCATGTAGGGAAGTTAAGTTGTATCTCACCAGTAGTCTACCTAGTTCACTATCCTGCTTCTGGAAAGAGACCACAACTAGTACTTCAAGAGAATGAAAAGCTATTGATAGATCCCATCACTATGTATGTGACAGAAGACTCATGTCTGACCTGTATAAACAACATATATACAGATGTGTGCTGATCTCAGCATGAATGAAGGGCAAGGTTCAAGAAAATTCAAGAGTTCCTTGTTTCAACTGAATTATATGTTCTACTTTCTCTTCTTATCATCTTTCAAATACTTATGAGCTCATTGCATGTAAATGAGCAGTAAATGACTTCAGCTCCTACTGAAAAAAAAAGCAGTAAGCGTCAGCAATCAGAAACTCTTAAAGGCTGGTATCTCTTCTCTGCTTTTAGCCATATTGCTCTTGGCACACAAGTTAGCACACTCCAAACTGCAAGCTTGGTCTTTTCAACATATCAAACTAGAGTGCTAATCAGTATTAACTCATCCTGAGATAACATTGACAGCTGCTTTGCTTTATTATCAATGCCATCTGTGCCAAGCTCCCCATCTTCTCCTTTCTACTACTCCTAAGCTTGCACTCTAAATGCTTTTCAGGCCACAACAAGCAGAATGGAAATAACAGCTTGAGCTTTTTGAGAAATATCACCAGTCAAGTCCTGGAGCCCAGATGAGAAGGAATAATATTACTGTACAGTCCTAGTTAGTTTTCAGTAGAAGTCAGCTTTATGAATAACATGCTGCCAGATTCCAGTTCCTAATAAGGATCACCTCCACTGTTTCTAAAGACCAAATTCATACTTGGAAAATGGTCAACTGGTCTTATTCTATTTTCTATAACAGTATCTGCAGTATTTCTGAGTCTATTTATTGTAGTAATATTACTGTTGCTTTGATCACAAACTTCTCTCACTCACCCAAGTCTGAAATGAACAAATGTTATGAAAAGATAGCTCCCAGTTTTCCACTGTACCACTTGAAGATTTTTCTTTTGTGAGTTTCCAAGGCATTTGCACTTCAGTACAGAATGATTAACGAGAAAAACACTTGTCCTTGCTAACTAAACTGCATTCTTGTGAAGAAATGGAAAAATTTCAGTCTTCAGAGGTAAATTTAGCATAACTCACTGAAGATAATTCAATTTTAAAGACAGCTACCTAGCAAAGTTATTTTTAAAATTCTAAAGAAAAAGGACTAAGAGTGTTCATTATGGATCAGCTTGATTGTGATGAAAATGCTGAGATAAAATATATAGATTGATATTTTATTGTTCTGTGCTAACATTTTTGGAAGACGAAAGGAAAAACAAAAAAATTCAAATGATCTATAGAAAAACTTCTAAGGGTAAATGGCTTTTTAAAGTACATGTATTTTTTATTTTTCAATAATGTTATTTTGGGCAGAGGTGGAACAAGCCCAGAGGTCTATCATTTCTCTTAGAAAAAGAAAACTGTCTTGCTTCTATCTGACTTTGATCACTTTCATTTTTTTTTATTCAGAGGAAAGAAAAGGATAAATTGTGCTTCCTTCATACCAGCTCATTCTGAATGCAAAAATTCAAATGCAAATTCAGTCCAAAGCAGAAAGGTCTGGAACAGATGGCAGAAAGTCTTCTGAATGTCAGTTGAAAAGAGGCTGTCAGTGACAAACAATGATACCTTCAGCAAATAATAAAAGACAAACTCTACAGCAAAGGAGGACTGTAGCTTGTTAGGAGCACTTGTCAGGAAAAGAAGGGAGTGAGTGTTTCCTGGCTGAAGAAGATACTCTTCTAATGATATAAGAAAGGGACTGGGAGCTTAGAAAGCTTGTGTGCTTTTTTTTCCCCAACCTCATCATTGATCTAGTAGAATACACTATCTCTGCAGAACTTGCCTCTATTACATATTTAGAAATCATAAGTTCAGCAACCTCACTACTACTATGCAAGAGACACAATTCAGCATGAGGAGATTCAGAAAGATGATTAGAGGCTGACACTTCAAGGTAAGTCTTTGGCAGGCATATGGTGGCCAGGCTGAAAAAGATGATGAAGAACAGGAATTACTGCAAGTTCGGTGTATGCAATTATTTCACACAGATGACTGGCCAGGGCTGGTAACATGCTGGCAAGTCCAACAAGGAAATTTTTTTTAGCTTCAATAGTGGAGGTCAGCATCTGTGGTCTTCGGTTCTCAATGAATGACCATGATTTCTGTTTAGTTAGTGTATTGTTCATTGTGCTTCCACAGTACACTTGACCCTTGACTGTATCCATTAGTAGTCAGTAGAAAGAAACCAATCACGATAACCCTGCCTCCCGTGGTATCACAGACCCAACCTCAATAGAAACAGGACCTGCTAGAGAAATATAATACTTTGAAAACTGGATTTTGTGTCTCCACCCATCTGTAACAAGATTGAATCCTGCAAAATCAATGTCTGTTTCATGTTACACAGGCTCTCTGGACCACAATTGGAGACATAATGAAGAAAGGACAGACAAGGAGAAGCCAGGTTGACAAGAGCTTACAGCGTTCCAGGGCACAAAGCTACTCCCCTCCAACTTCGATTCAGGATTCTGCAGGAGACTGCAGCTGCTTGTGAACAGCATGGGACCTGACAGGTCTGCTTCGAAAGAAAGGCTCCTTTTTATTTGATCATTACTCTGTCTGTCGAGCTGTAAAACACTGCTCTCCTAGATCATGTTTTCAATACCACACACAAAGTCATCGATAGTTCCTGTTAGTTTTTATAAGTTAGGCACAGGGAACATTTGATCTTACCTCTCAATTCTCCATACCTTTTTTTCCATTCAAAGCATTAAAAAATTTAGAAGGCAGCTCAGTCTTTCTCCAGCAGCTAAAAGCATCAAAACTAATCTAATTGACAATTTCAGTAACACCAAGAACACTTAGGAATAAGGACTGAAAAATCTCTCATTAAGAGGAATTCTAATTACGATAGTGATTTACATGTTAATGACCAGGTGGAAATCTTTAGGGCTGGTCTTTTTTTTCTTTTTATTGTTATAATTGCTTTGGTATATTTTAAATAAAAGGACCTTTATTTATAAATTCTATTAGCCTCTGATGCATATCCATTTAGTTATGTTTCCACTAAGCTATCCCTCTATTTCATGACATTTACAGTGTCAGATAGAACAATTATCCTCTCTTTAGGCACACTTTTGACATCAAAATAAAAGGTCTTTAGCAGGTCTTTAGAGCTTTAAACATGGACATAGGCTTTTAAAATCATCCTGGATGGAAAAGAGAGTGTTGATTGGGTCTATATCTAGTCTAGACCAAATGGTGTGTTAAGGATGTATTTATTGAACTTGAAATTTGCCAAAGCACTGACTGGCATAATGCCCAATACCAAGTGTCAAATAGAACGAGCTGAACTGCAAAGACAGAAGGATTTTTTTTTGTCTTCTCATGTTAGTAAAAATCCCAGAGATCTTTGACCTGACTGTTTAACTCAGAAACAGTAACTGAAAGAATTACCAGCTTTTGCTAGAAAATATCTAAGGAGGCCAGAGAAAGTTGGTCTGTCTTGCTTAAAAAAATACAGACCAAAAATTGACTGAAGCATCTCCAAGTCACCATGAGGAATCTCTTCCCTCTATAAATGGAATTCTCTTCAATATAAAGAGAAGTTGACTATATGCAAATTGACCTTGTACCAATGTATGATAGACCTGACATGTGTTACTTCTGATCTATCCAGTGTGAGAAGTTCCCAGACCTAGCATTTTCCATATTTACTGTCACAGAGGTCACTTAAACCTGGTGTGTGTTCAGGGTGCTCAGAAACTCCTCCAGACCTTGTGGGAGCTGATACTTGGGATGCTTGAGGAAAGTACTCAGTGTCTTCTGGCCTGCTAGACATCAGCCATGTAATATCTCTATGAGAGCAAATGAATTAGATTGAAGCTGCTCATCTAGGCAAGGTCTTGCATCTTATAAATATAACATTTGGTGCACTCTTGAGTGATGTGCAAGGAGAGTTTGTTCTGGATTGCTCAGCACGGATAGCACATCCAGCATCACATTCAGTAAAAATTGTATGGATGGTTGGTCGGTATGACTGTGTGCTTGGCCTGAGGGCCATAAAAGTGTATATGCAGTGACTGAGCTTGCAAAGAAGGCATGCTAAACTCTTGATTTTCCAGCAGTTTTGGACTTTCTGAAATCTGTTGGCCTATATGATGTAGGAGGATGAAATTATCATAATGGTAGAAAATAGGTCTGGAAGATATCTCAAAAAAGAATCTAATCCAAGGCAGAACCAAATCATGTTTCCAGTTCCAAAGATTTCACAGTCATTTTCCCAGTGCTTTGCTTTCCATTACTCTTATAAACAGCAAGTCTCTCCTACTGCCAAAAATTTTTGTTCTATCTCACCATAAATGCAGCTAGTCATCAGAAGAATGGTTTTTTTAAAAAACTCTACTTTTAATTTTTCCAAGTGGACTTTCTCTCAAACCTTTTGGTCAGGTGACTGACAGGGTAGGAGAGGGTAAATTCATTCCACATTTAACACTAGATGGATCTCATGAGGAGGGACAAGGTGAATAAACAAGTCAGCCATCATCTTTTTATTATGCTTAAGCTGAAATAAAGATTTCTGTGGAATCCTACTGATTATAGCTGTGGCAAAAAAGTCCTCCATACATCACACACAGCTCTGCTGCCTGCAAGAATGATAATAGCTTGTTCTTAGCCAGTGCACCACTGATTGTAACTCATCTTGCAAAGGTTCTGAAGTTCCTTATGTAAAAAAGGTTTTGTGACCATCTTTCCCATACTCTATGCTACTAATACGTCTATCACAGAATTGTAATCTAAAAATAAGCCTAACGCAAATGCTTATATTTTGCATTACATTGAAGACACTATATAGACAAAAAAGATGCTATAAAGAACAGGATGCCTGACAAGTTATTAGCTTATGGGTTTTAGTATTTAAATATTGTATATCAACATACTTTCATTACATCTCTCTCTCTAAAAAACCCATATCTTTAGGTCTCAGTCCAAGTTAAGCAATTTTAATAGGGAGACTCATTATTATCATTATCCACAATGCCAGTATCACCTAAGATTGAAAGGATTTATTTATTTAAACTTGCAAGCCAGTAAACTATTTGGGAAAGAAAGACTATTAGCACAGGGCTGAGCAATAAGTTACAAAAATTTCACTTGCATTTACTTTAACTGACACCTCTGCCAGTGTATTTAGACTATGTCAGAGTCACTTGATGTTTCAGTCATGAACCCTCTACATAGTTTCTTGATCCTGTCTTACTTCACCCTTTTCTGATGACTCCTTTACACATCAGTCCTGCTTGCCTTGTCAATGTACCTATATCAACCCTGCCAATGTAATTTCAGTGTAATTACAACTGTAACTGTTGTATCCTCAGTTTAAAAAGCATTAACTACTGTTCATTGCAAATGCCTGTCCCAAGTTTGGTACTACTTACAAATCATTTTGAGATTGACCAAAATGTATGCAAAACACTCTAGTCGAATGATATGTCTTCAGCTATACCTTTTACTCACTTTAGGGGCCCCAACTGCTGAAATTTTATAAATCATAATATACTGCAACCAAATAAACACCCCTCCCAGGTGCTGGAGGAAAACACTCTGCAGTAGTTATCATCACAAAATGTGTACCTGTGTTCACAGTTTAGTTCAGTCTGGAGTATTAGCTTAAACAATCAGGGAAAGTCTGTTGTTTTCCTCTCAGTAGTAGCAGCAGCAAAATGTATTCAATGAGTATCTCAGGGAATATAATATTTAATGCAAACATAGTGTGACATACTCAAACTGACCATAAGCAGCAGCAGCACACATTTCATTCACATTACCTCTTTTTCATCCTCAAGAAACTAGTATATCAGAGTAATTAACTGAATGCAGTCCCAAGTCACATTCAAGCTTTTTTTTTTGCAGGTGAGATTACTCAACATTATTTTTTTTTAGACCTGTTGGTAACCTTAGAAGCCAAGTGGGTTCCTTATAACCAGACATAATGATGGGAACACTACTATATTACTAGGTCCTGCTAACTCCGTTCAATTTTGCTACTTTTGATTACTGCCTGATGGTGAAACCAACAGGCACTGCTGACGCTGCACACGTTCAAGCAGGAAGTGTAGGAATACATTACTCCAGATACCGAGCACTTGTGCTATTCCCAAGCACATATCCACCTGCAGAAGTTGATCAATTCTGTGTATTAAAACTTCAATAATAATTTAAAAAAAAGTAGGTCTATCATGAAAGTAAATCAGTCCCAAGTGAAACAATCATTATTGTCAATCTGCTGTTGAGTGAACGGAAATATATTAATAATTTTTCATTTAGGAACAGAAACTACACAGAAAGATGGAAAAATTACTACATGGAACCAGTCCTGTGCCAAAATCTTCTGCTTATTTTCACTGGCATAATGGCCTTTGTGGTCTGGATGCCAAGTCTGTGATAATCAGCAGAGTTAAGGGCTCGCAACTCTTCAAAAGATTGCAGCCTAATTGCCGCAAGTTTTGTTAACGTCAAGGGGGAAACACAGGCATCAGGATTTGGGCCTTTGCCCCAAAAGAGCAGTACAAATAAAATCCGTATTCATTAGACAGTTGACAGGAGAGTGCTGAGAACTGGGCTGTACAGCAGCCTGCCTGCAAATTTGATGAAGTAAAAAAAATTAATGAGCTTTGGGTTCAAAAGGTTTCCTTTAATGTGCATCAAGCAATCTCATGAAACACAAGTAACTACACAAATTTGCTACTTAGCAGTAATGGGTCATGTCAGAGCTGGATATCTCTTGATCTCCTGTTGAGATGACAGCATGCACCACACACTGGTCTTCTGCCAACATGAAATGAGTGTTAGCAGATTTAGCATTAATGAGCCCATCACACTGAAGTGCCGGTTAAAGGGAATAGGTCACAGATCATGTTTGTTTAGTTGCTCTGGTGTGTCTTTCTTGTTAATTCAAGACACGAATGTGGTGTTGCAGAAGCACCCCCAACCCATTGTGCCTGACTAACCTTTGCACTGACATTTATAAGCTTTTTTTCAGCCTGAACCCAAGGTAAATCAGTATAACTCCAGGGCCTGCAGTCAAAGGAATTTGATCTGTGTCAGATTTTGATCTGGCCCTGCACATGTGCACTTTCTCCTCTCACCATCTTTTCTGACCTCTTTCGTTATCCAGAAAAACTCAAATATATTAAGCAAAGTTTGGGGTAGGGTGACAGTTTCCAGTCCTATTATACCAGCACTTTCAGATCAAGTTTCTGTTTATACATTTACCCTTTTTTTGCAAGTTTGTATGTGGCAGAAGCCCCAGTCATGTAACTCCATTGGATTCAAAGATGATTAGAGCATAAGAGGAAGATTAGGAAAGATAGGAGATAGCCTTGTGATACAAGGATACTACAAAATCTGCCAAACAACCCACACTATGTTCCCTTCAATGTATATGAGAAGTCTGGGATCAGACAGTGGATATTATGTGGATATTCTGTGGATATTCAGTGGATATTCTGTGATTCTTTGATTATTACAGTACAT
This sequence comes from Urocolius indicus, assembly GCA_013401255.1. Lineage (NCBI taxonomy): Eukaryota > Metazoa > Chordata > Aves > Coliiformes > Coliidae > Urocolius > Urocolius indicus. The sequence continues at coordinate 219,294 of WBNH01009551.1, forward strand.
AACACCACGTACAGCCACACTATCACATGTTAATGCATAGAGAACACCACAAACCTTCATGTCTCCCTACCTCAGTGAACTCAAGCCTACCTACCTTTTGTTGCAATTTCTTTCTATGCTACAGAACATCCTTTATGGAGACTTGCTACAGGAAGAAGATCTTCAAGCCCCAGGTGTTCTGCTGCATCTTTGTGTTTTACTGTGCATGGGAATTAGATTGACTGTTTACTCCATTATTCTATTTCTCTGTTGGAAAATGTCTGAGATTTCATGTGAAATCTTAAACCTTTCTCCTATATGGAAAGACAGTATCCATGTCATATCAGAAAGGAAAGACATTTGTTAAGATAAAATAACCTTACATAACCATATACCTACCAGCATATTGATTTTCTTGCAACTGCATCATCTCTCCTGCTATTCTGACATCAATTCCACTTTAAACATTCTGTCTGGGAATTCATAGAAGCAAGATGTGATCATGCAATATAAACATTTAACAGCAAATGCTGTTTTCATTGAAATCAATTTTGTGTCAAAGCCCATTTGGTACTTCAAGACAATGCAACATTTGAAACTGCAAAAGCTTAAGTAGGGCATATAGATTACAGAGTAAAACCTTCTGCTTGTTACGATGTGCTTATACTCTGAGTTTCATGGTCAAGATAGCTAAAAGGGCTCCTATTTTCCCCTTTTGTTCAGTTTTGTTTATAGAGCTATTTGGGAAACCACATTACAAGCTAATTTTTTGAAAAAACACAGCACAAAGATAAATCTTCCTCTTTTTTGCTGAAGAAGGGCTGAATACAGAACAGTGTTTTAGCCCCACTAACAGTTGTACTGGCACAAAGAAGGGACAACTGAGTGTTGCATGAACTAACAAGCAACAGAGAGCAGAAGCTCCTTAGGCCATTTGCAGTGCTTGTAGTCAGTGTCTTGTATAGCTCTACACTTGCTCAAAATCTAGTCCTATCAATGACTTCTTGTAGTGATTCAAAGTGTATTTTTGGCAATGATCAGTTTCTTGAGGGTTTGTCTCCTGTGATTCTAAAAGTATACAGGGATTTTCCATCAACTTAGATGAAACTGTATTCTATAGGAGGCAATTCTTTGGAAGGCAGGTAAAGCATAAGTAAATGCTACACAGTAATGAAGTCAAAGCCAGCTTCCTTTTAAAAGCAAGCAAGTTAAGGCAGGAATGAATTGGCCTTATTGGTAAATTATAAACTCCGCCCAAACAGCAAAAGCATTTCACTGATGGAGAGTCAATACACAACAGCACACCTATGAAGCATGTTATGGTGCCTACACGAGACCAGAGATCGGTAACAGTAACAGTAGCTCAATCAGAATGCCAGTACTATGGAAATACTTAGGGGGGAAAAAAGCATAAATCCTCTTACATGAAAGCACAAGTTGAACATAAAAGCTGTTTTGAGCACAAGCCTTTTGTCATGAGGAAGATGTACTGGCAATACCACTTACCAAGTGTTGCCTGTCCTTCAAACAAGATGGCTGGATCCAAAGTGCTTGTATGCAGTCTTCACTTTAGACAAAGCATGAGGCTGTATTATCCATCCCCATAGTCTTCATCATAGCCATCCCTCCAAGTATTTTCCACCTTTCCTGCACCAGAGCCGAGGTTCAGGTCTCAGAAAGGAACCCTTTGGCAGTAGCACTTCAGACACCATGGCACATGTCTTGTCATTACCTCACCTCTTTCCAGATGTCATAGCTCTTCTGTGTGTGTATTTTATTTAACTGCATGGATTGAATGAGAACAAAAAAAACCTAAACACTTACTGCTTTCTTCCCTTCTGTATACTAACAGAAAGATAGGCATCACTGAAGTACAAGCATAGAAGTTAAGTCTGTTTAACAAATAAGTATCCCAAAAGTTGGGAATTTTGTTCTGTCCTTATATATACAAATGAGAGGGAATTTGGCCAGCATAGGAGTGAAAATTGAGGATGAAATTCTGCTTCATTTACTCATTGCAAGTGCTTGACTCTACCAATAGTTTCATTTGTTTTAAGCTATTACTGAAGAGTAAGAAAATACAGGACTCTGGATGCAGAAAAAAATGGCAGATCAGGTTCACAACATATGAAATTCCACTGAAATTCAAAAGAGATCATTGAGAAATACTGGATATTACCTTGTCATTCATTTCATGTTTTAGCATCCCCAAATTGCCTCATATTACATAGGTTTTGATGTCTTTCTTTAAAGCAGCAACCCTTAGAAGTCTTTTGGAAACATATATTTTCTTCAACTTTTGCATACTTGTTACCTAAATCAATATCCAAGTAATTAATCCTATAATCAAAGTCTTCAGACTCCTTACTGTCTTTTATCTGTAAATACATTTCCTGAGCCTTTGCTTTCTCTAATTGCTCTAAAGGTCTCTGAGGAGACATTATCCAGCTCCTTTCGATATCCTTAATTTCTACTCAAGTTGTGTCAGAAGTTATGCTGTTTCTCTTTGCAGACTCAGTAATCAAACCTCTCCAAGATACATCATCCTTTCTTCTGCTTATTTTGTTGCTTGCTTTTGGCAGCTCCCGTATTCTATTGATGTTTTCCAGGCTTCTCTGTGATGCTGTATGAATACTGTATATCCCTTGAAAACAAGTAACCCCTTAATTCTGCAGCAGTGTGTTATATGCTTCAAGAATTTGTCTGGAATACATTTACCTTGTATTTTGAAATCCCTCAGGTTTATAAGACACGGGAATACAAGAACCTAAATACAAGATAAATTTCCTATATGAGAAAAAAAAAATCAGGACTCTGGACTGGAGTTTAAAAGATCTGGGATTACTTCTTGACTCACAAATTCTGAATGTGATCGTCAATTACAGCTACATCATTATAAAACAGAAATCTCTAGAGATGATGAAGGTCTGCCTCCACCCATCCTCTCTTCAAATCAGTGCCTTTGAGATGAATTGGAAAGACTCTTGTGTGCCCTAGGGTGTTAATGTATTGGCAGAATATTTGAACATCCAGATGTTTGAACACATTAGTCCTTGTGTGCCTCAGAAAATATAGCCTAGATCTATATATAGGCTGCATTTGCAAGTTTGCAATCTGTACTTTCTGCCTGTTAGAACTTCCTTAACCCCATGGTGTAGATGTAACACTGTTGTCTTTTAATCTCTATCCCTTGCCTTCCACATCTCTTTTTCTTCTGTTCTTAATCTTAACTGGTGACATTACATCTTACTCTGTGCATAAGATGCTAAATGAGACAACACTTAGGGTACACATGCAAGTAGCAGTAATTAGGACTATGTAAAATGTTCAAGCAAGTGACTTATATTCTGCACAAGTTCAGTGACTAGTTTCAGCATGGAAAAATCCAGATTACTTTCTTCTCCTAAGATTTTCAGTTCAAATTTACAGCCTTTTCTGTTAAGCTGCCTTTTTTTAAATGAAACTTCTTGTTTGTTTAAACAGAAGTATCAGGAATACTTTAGAGGTTTACATTTCCTCAGTGCTGAGGCAAGGCAATCCCAAAACATTTCAACTCACCTTACAAGTAAAAAGAATCTATAAAATTATACTCTTGTTACAGCCTTCTTAGCTGACATCAGTTGACTGTTTGAGGTCTTTAGCAGCCACTCTGGCATCTCTTAGGAGTTTTCCTTACACTTGTACAGCATACTCTTAAAATTCACTAAAAATCCTTAGAGTTGCATGAGTACCAAAAGGATCGCATACAATGTAAACAGAAACCTGGTAACAAATACAGACTACTCTGGACAGGCTCGGTGACACCACCATGCAGGAAACAAACAATAAATGCACCTGCACTAGTGATCTCTTGGTGGTATACATCAGTATTCTAAGAAAGTAACACCAGGGCCTCTTTAGCCATTTCATAATTCTGGTAAGTGGGGAATAGGGCTGAGAAACAGATACTAAGCAAATCACTTGAGGAATGTCACAGGCTCACAAGGCCTCTAGTGATTAACACAATGCAGCTGTGCCTTAAGGGACTTACCCTTGGTGCCCATCAGACAGCCGACCACAGTGTGCCCCAGAACCAAGGACACAGACATAAAGCAGGCAGCAGAATTCCAGTTAGTGTAATTAATTTTACTAATCAAATTAATTAATTAAAATATTAATTATTTGGTTGTTTTAATCAATTTGTTATTAATCACTTCATTTCTCCAGTGACAGAATTACAGTGGGAGCCAAAACAGCACAAAGCAAACTGAAACAATCTGGAGATGCACATTACATGTAAGGAGATTAAAGTCAAATTAACAGTGTAAACACAGCACATTACTGTACTGCAATGTCATTGCTGCCCAGTCAGACCACAACTGCCTCCCACCTTAGCTATTTCCAGCATTTTGTCAGAGATAAGTATTCTGAGAGGGTGAAAACCTGGCTACTCTTGGCTGCTGTGCAGACACCTATTATGACTGAATTTAACCAATAAATTCAAACCAAGAAATGCCCATTCCAGCAGCAAGTACAGCATTGCCCTGGACGGGAAGAAGTGATACTTCCAAAGCACAGTTTGGCCCACAGTGGTCCTTACTGTCCCTATCTGGTCTCCCTGGACCATCTTCTGTGCCACAGTTGTATGCAATTCTGTATGCAATTCCTATTGTCACTCAGTCTGATCCTGACTTGCTAATTTGAAATCCCAGCTTCACCCTAGACCTATACTCTTAACCATGAACTTCCCTGATAACCTGGACTCCGAGCTAACCCTGGTTTTATCCCCAGGGCTGTTGCCTGACAGCTTGTGTGATGCCAAAGCTGAACCAGAGGAACAAAGGAGATCGTTTCAGAGCTACAGCCTTCCCTGTAAGCTGATCAGAACAGTCTCAGCTTGCCCAGGATGGGCCCCACTGTCCTGAAGTGGTAAGATGGGGATTTCTCACAAAGAGGCTGTGGTGGTCATAGTCCATGTTCTGCCACAGTGAGATGCAGAGCACAGCCCCAGATATCTGCTAGAATCTAGCTCCAGCAGTCATACCAGGGATGTGATGGCAGTAAAGAGGCAGGGAGATATCTGCACATAGTCAAATGAGAGGGCACTGAGCATACACTGATACTTCAAAATCCAGTTTTATTACACTTTACGGTGTTTCCCCTCCATTGAGTCTATATAAACTACACAGAGAAGACTTATTAATTCCATTAATTAGTATTAATTTAGCGACTAATTCCTAGTCGTCCAGTGACTAGGTGACATTTTCTTGCTGACATGGACTTTTGGGATCCCAGCAAATCCAGGCCAGGACTGTAAACTTAAGTTAGTGGGGAGATGTGTTTGTTTTCTCTAATAGGATGTCATCTACATCAATATTTGCTAAGCCACCTTCTTCTCACTTGTCATCTGAGCAATATAGACCAAACCCATTGTTATGATCTAGGTGATGCTGTTGCTCTAGCATCAACTGAGGAATCACAGGCAACAGAGTGTAAAAACGGCAGAAAGCTCTATACCAGATCTGTTAAAATAGATCCTAACTCAGATCCTTCAGATACCTTGGTTCCATGAGACATTTACACTGTCTGTTTCAGGTTACTTCTGTGCCCTGATCTGTTCTCCTCTATTACTCCCACCACCCTATAAGCAGAGTTGCTTGTTTAGTTCTGCCACAATCTCTTTCACGTGTTCTACTTCAGAGTCTCCATTCTAAGGAATAAATTCTTGGACCTAATTTTAAGTATTTTTTAAAAGATGTAGGGACCATATCTGCCAAATCAACTTCATAATTCAGTTGATTTAAAAGTCCATGTCTCAGCACAGAGTTATTCTCTTTCCTCACAAAAATAACTGTCTAATAAAATATAGACATTTACAACTGGATTTTTAAATACACAGTACTCTTGTCTCCTACTCCCCCCACACCTTTGTCTTTTATTTGCCACTACTAAATTAATCATGTCATCTTAATGGCTTGTGAATACCTCTGAAACCCATTAATAAGCCACCTCAGAAGTAAGGTACTGACTCTGAACATAGACCCAACAGACTAGATCTCTCCTTGGTGCCATCATTCTCCAACATAGAGTCACATATGAAAGGGATTTTTTTTGTTCTAAAGCAGATAGACACAAACATCATGCTAAATGCTCACACAGGATTACTTATCAGAAATGGAAATGTATCCTAATTACTCCAAAACAAGGAACAGCTTCAGCATCTAGGTAAGTCCCAGGCTTGGTTAGTCTACACTTCTGTACATAACAGTAATTATCTTGGATAACACTGTCTTCTGTCTCCAAAAGGATGATGAAATTGCAGTTGACAAGGTACACAGGTAGTGGGAGCTTTAAGTCTCACTTGTGACAGAAGTGAAGTCAAGAAACTTAGATACTTCACTTTGAAGTCATCAGAGTCTCTGTTCAGATATAATTCTGAACAGGGCATATTGCCAGGGGCTAGAGTGAACTGTCTGAAGGAAGTAAGAAGCTGCTTCAAGCTCCATAAGGCCTCAGATTCTCCAGAACTGCAGAGAACTGGAAAATACCCAAACAGCTTTGTGTACTGTACCTGCGAAGAATAGATGGTAATAAAAAACAACACTATACATATCTTGTACTTAACAATGAGTGATCCTTGACTCATTTGATATGGTTTAGCAGCTTCAGTTAACTGAAACTAAGTAGGCTATTTATTAAATCCTAACACAGACACATGAATTCCAGGCAAAATGAATCACAGAGGCTACAAAACCAGCATGAAAGTACAGGGATGTTGCAACTGAGAGGAAGCCAAGTAATGATCTTTTTATTTCTGGGACTCAAGATTGCTTACAATAGCAACCACACAGCAACACAATCTCCAAAGAGGCACAATCAACTGTTAACAAAGAAATTGGAGTTTATCCAACACAGCCAGCCACCCAGTCCCATAATAAAGTGTTTTAGGGTACAGTAGCATTCTGGCAATATAGAAAAGAGCTTTGAAACAGAGATCAAGTGAGAAGCCAAGGAAGCACAGCTGCACACATTAGTAGCAAAGACCAAGGATTTGTTTTCCATCACAGAAAATGACATCCCTTTTAGGACTCAAGGATTGTTAAATTGTCCATCTCACCAGACAGCAGAAATCCAAAACAATTAAGAAAAAGTCTCAGGATGTTTCCATGTAACACAAGTAGTCTTACAAAATCCAAAACAAAATTAACAAAATTATTTGTTACATAATTAGTATTTTATCATGTGCTTAAGAACCAAGCTCTTCTTAAAAATCTCCACTGAAAATTCTCAAAGGCTTTAAAGGAATGATACCTAGGAGACAAATACAGGTACATAATTAGAAAAAAATTATCTTATTATCTTGAAACATTATATCCAATCCATCACAATGGATAAAATAGCCTAGAACTGCATACCAGTAGCATCTTTAAGAAAGCAGGTGAAGAATCTACAAACATAGCTGAAAAATTGTTTGGCATGTTTCATCAGGACTGCTCATGAATATTTATGTCACATATTTAGACTAACGTAAAAGGCCACTGTCAAGCAGAAATCATGCATCAGATCCCAAGAGCCCATTCAAAGTTCCAGGCTGCTTTTTTATCTTTGATACTGTTTATGTTGCACCTTTCAATCATTTTGAAATACAACATTAGTCTCATCTTCCTCTGCCCACAGTACAGATGGCCAGAATCAGCACCTAAAATTCAAATTACATTTGGTAGACACAGGGTGGATTAGAGGTGATTAGGGCTTCCTTTTTCTGCAGTAAATATAATTCTGGGATGTTACAAAAGTAATTTTTATTTCTAAGGCAAAATAGTGCCCACTCAATTATTTACTGATTTCTCAAACACTTCGATTTAACCTGATTTATAGCATTCAAAAAACAAAACAAAAAAAACCAAAAACCCTACAAAACCCACAGACAAACAAAAAAAAATCCAACAAAACCACACAACCATATCTCTGTATCTCCAGTGTGAAACAAGAAAGGATCAAAAAGGGTTAAATCATAGTCATGTGTTTAGGGTTCAGAGTTGCTGTAAGTCTTCCTAACCTACCTTGCTCTCCTGAGAAATCTTTTAACATCCAACATTTGAAATTCAAATGCTGAAGTTCTACCTCATTTCTCATCTATCTTTTTTTTTCCTAATAATGACACTGAAAGAAAGCAGTACACCATGAATCAGCTGCAGTGTCTAAAAAACTATGGAACAACTGTTGTTATTTTCACGTTTCACTGATCTATAATTATGGGAAATGAAAAGACAAATGCTTCCATGCAAAGCTCCACAACAGAGAGACTGCATATAGATAAATCCAACACCATCTTCTGAGATACTGAATGGCTTCATTGGTCCAAGGAACAGATTTATTTATGATTCACAAACAGAAATGCAAAGAAATTGGGTTTGTGTCGGTTTTTTTGTTTGATTTGGTTTGTTTTTTCTGAGTTTTTTTTATACTGTATATGAACTTGATGCAATTTCTTTGCCAAAACCCAGTTATGAAGAAAGGCAGATGCTGAACAGAGTAGAATGTCTGCAACTTACAGAAAGGCACAAATCCAAGACAGGTTTTCTCTCTAAACTATTTTGCAGGGTTCTGTAAAAAATATACTAGACAATGGTGAGTTCTATTCTCTGAGCCACTGTAAAGATAATGCCAAAACTATAATCTCAGAATTTTTATCAGTATTATTTATTCCCATGGATTGATAACCCTAGAAAGCAACAGCTTTTGTATACTATAGAACATTCATCACCAGCCAAATGTAATGCAAGGGATTTTTTTTCTCAGCCTGTAGTATGCGCAGATTTTTTTACTTGGAGATACCATCATGTGACAATAAACAAAATAATCTCTTGGGGTTACTCTAAACACTCATTTCATAATACTCAAATGGAAAGGATCAATCCCAGCACTTATATTGATCAAACAGATGACCCAAAGGAGAAAGGTTTCATAAATCTCAATGACCTGTCTATTTTTCTATCAAAAGTACTCTGACATACTAGAATAGAGTGTTTTTCTCTATTTCACAATGAAACATATTGTGCTTTTGGCAAATGATGGCTTGCACCCATCTGGCAAAACATGAATCACAATCAGACACATAACGTAATGAATTTAGGACAAGCCACAGCTACAGAATTCAACAAAGCTTTCAGATTTCCCCTGGTTGTTCTGGTCTCCTAGGCTTCAGGGTGTTAAGTTCAAGCCCATGTTTACTACACACTGGCTTAAACACTACTAGCAAACATTGTGGCACTCTTGAGTTTTAAGCACTTAGTAGAGATGAGTGACTATAGGAAGCAGAATGGAAAAATCATTGCCTCTGAGTTTATGCAGCAAGTGGAAGCCACCATTTGTTTAACAAAAGTGTCCATAGAATAATGTTTCCATGCTATCTATGGGGTTTATCGCTTGCAATTAGATCCAAATGTGAAAATCAATTCATTTAAATGGAGAGAATGCAAGTTCCCACTGGCTTTTTTGATAAGGGTTTAACCAGAAGGAGCTGGCTGCCACAACACATATCTGAGACAAGTAACAGATGACCAGTATCTTCTTCAGCCATTTGAAGCATGTAATGGGCTTGTGACATGTTTTTAAAGACTTTAAATCACATTAAAAAGATCTTTTCCCCCTCTATGCTATCTCCCTGGTTATTTCCATAAATGACAATATAGCAAAACGTGCTTTTATTTACCACTAGAGGTGGCAGGCTGATTTATACCAGAGAATGATCTGGCTTTATCCACTAAATTTATCCCCCGAGTAGCATCACAGCTAGTAGTATCACCATATTATGTCATTTGCTTGGTGTCTTAAATTTATATTTAATTTCAGTCCAGTTGGAAAACTAAGATATTGATGTAAAAGGTAATAGACTTTTTGGCCAGTATATCCATTTTGGCACATATTTTTAGATTTTGAAACATATTCCTCGTTCCATAAGTGCAAGCAAATTTAGATCTTAAAAAATAAATGCTTCTTGTTTAAGTTATAGCTATTAGCACCAGTCAGCAATGACATACAGTGAAACAGCATTTATTACACAATAATTACACATTCATAAATGTTTTCATTGTTTTGGAGAGGATGACTGGCTCCTATTTAAGGCAGACACTAACACTTTGGACAACAGCAGGGGATGCAACAAAAAAGGGACCTGAAGCACGCTAGTGAAGTTCTGAACTCCCTGGATTAGAAGACTGAAATTATATCCTACCCTTCTCCCTATACAAATGGAACTACCACTGAATATAGTTTGAATATTGAATATTCATTTAAAGAAATAAGACTGAAGCCTAAAATGAAAGAAATACTGTTTACCTTTGCATATTTAATATTCCCTCAAACTTAAAGTAAGCCCTAACTGACAACAGAATTATGCCAATTTAAAAAGTATCAAGACTGAGTTTGCAAAGTCTAAAATCAGTGATTTGGAATCCCAGAAGAGTTCCATGTATCTCAACAGGGAGAAGAAGTTTGATGAAGTCAGATTCAGAAACCGGTGTTGTGCAGAATCTAACCAGTAAAAAGTATGCACTGGTTATTAGTTACATAGGTTGAACTAAACTTGAAAAGCTATAACTCAGCAGAAAGACATTCATGGTATTCAACAGGAAAAAAGTTTGACTCCACAGGATTTGCCACTGGGATTTTTACACCCAGATGGACTGTAATCTCTAGGTCCAGAAAATATAAACTCGTTCTTTACCTACTCATCTGGGTTGCTGAGGCAGAAGAGTTAAATGAGACGGTTCCTCCTTTCTTGTTAAGGGCTAATGTACTTTTTTTTCCCACACAGGATTAAGCTCATAGCTTAATCATGCTGTCCATACAGAAGTCTACAGAGGTGAACTTATGTGTGGATCTTCAATAATTTATGCTTCAATTTTACCTTTTTTCAATGAAATGGCTTATGCTTCATTTGAATATATTATCGCCATTATTCTTTCCCATGTGTTATTTGCACCGTGACTCAGGTTTAATTCTAAATTCATGTGTTTCCTAGGATTCTCTAACAATCTTATTCTCCATGCTCAGGGGCTGTATTTCTGAGAGTTTTAAAAGTCTATTAAAATGAAAATAATTGGCTACTTTTAATATTAGAGTGTGCCTGTAGGTATAAGCTACTACAAGGTCCAAGCCTCTAGGAATCATACAAAGAAAAAAATGTACAGAATGCTAAAATACTTCAAGCCTCTCCAAGTGTTATAAAATAAACCTTCACAACAGCATGTTACTATATGCAACAGCTAGCTGAACTTCCTTAATGTTTTGCCTGGAGATTAAAAAAAAAAAAAAAAAAAAAAGTAAGCTACAATTTTGCTGTATTGGGTACCTCTTCCATCAGCAGGTAGCAAAGCTACTCAGGAGCAAGGAAGGGCTCATTGAGTAGAGCCATAGCAAAACTACAGCCTTGTCTTCAGCAAAAGAAGCCTAAAAGACAGATAGGAGCAAACAAAGCTGTTTGAATGTAAAAAGCTCCATTAAATGCTTGAATGGCCCTTACTAATGAATAAAGCTCTAGGATGGAGCAGTGATTCAGTAAAGCAGGTGCTAGGCTGAGGGGCAAACACTGGAATGCAATTGCCAGTCAGGTTGCCTTCTTCTGCCTATTCAAGATAATCACTTCAGTGCTCATAATGCATCTTTGTGGGAGTTGCTGCCACAAATCAAGAGTTTTAAACCCTTTAGCAACAGCTAAAATTGTTCAGTTTGGAGACAGGATGGAGAACACAGGAAACACAAATAGCAGAACAGAGGCAATTCAGTTCTTTTACAGTCTTTGTGAGAAACAAATGGGCTGACCTGGATTAACGAAACTAATAATATTACCCTGTGCTTCGTCCTTCTCCAGTAGTTTCCATCTGTGCCTCTCAGCATTTCCTTGAGAGAGTGAAGCATTTATTTCCCTTTTGTGTTCAGGGAGCTAAAGAAAAAGAAATTAAGATGATTTGTCCAAAACTGCACAAGTTTCAAAATAAACTGAACACATAACCCCCAAACCTGGATTGTCTTTCTCTAAGCTCACCAGCACTTGCAGAGAAGCAGCACTTCACACCATTTTTTTTATACCATATGAACTGTTCAATTAATTTTTAAAAAAAGTTTTTTCGTTTTAAAGGGGAAGAAAATTGTGAGAAAGGAAGTGTCAAAGAATCTGTACGTTCTCAATAAAACTAAACAAAACCTTTAATTTCATATTGACATTTATACACAGAAGATGGATTTATTTGGGTACTTTTATTGTTGGTTTGTGAGTTTTATAATTGTTTAAACTAAAGAAATGAAAGCCATTTTTTCCACTGAAACAAAATGACAAGTACTTTTTAATTAAATTCATACCTGGTGTGTAAAAGTCGCCCACTTTAATATTTCCTGCCATAAAAAATGCCCTCAGTAGCTCTCAGAAATTGATGCTTTTGTATGAAAAAAACTTGATTCAATTACAAACTCCTTTTTCAATAGGAAAATTTGCAGCATGAAAGCTACTAGTGACTTGTACCATTTGCTCTTTTGTTTGAATCCATGGTACATCTAACTTGGTAACTTACCAAAAGTACTGTCATAATTCAGCTCAGCAAACAATCTCATCCTAGTTGTGAATATGAGAGCACTATACTGAGAGATTGAGACTGGAGGTCTTTGCCATACACCTAGTAATATCCACATTTAAAATCACCAGAACAAGGCTCCCACTGAAACAAAGCATCCCTTGTTCTTTTGTGATGTCCATCTTGTTCACAAAGCCAGGGGAGAAAAAATGGTGCCACAGGATTTGTGTAACTTCTTTGAAATACACAAGTACAGAATGTTTTTCCACTGGATTTGCTAAGGTTCTTTAAACCTCTGCACCAATATGCAGAGCTTTTGTAAATCAGCTTAAAGTTAGTTGTTCATAATTTAACATTTTCCTTTCTTAGTCTCCATTAATTAGAATCTTTGCTGATTAAAATGAAAGGTAGAAGACTCTGATAAATCCTAGTAACAACATCAAGTAGGGCTTAAATTCTGACAGCAGCTTAAACTCCTTTTTTCATTTTGTTTGTATGAAGAATAGTTAAATTGCTGCTTCTCAGGTAGAAGAAACAATTCCTCACTTTTAATATACTTTATGAGAAGTAGTGTAAGATAAGAACTTAGATTCTATCCCAGATCTATTACTATTTGAGATAGATGACTTTACCCTGTATTTCCATTTCTATGTCTCAAAAATGCAATTAATAAATGTGACTATGTACAGATTTATCAGCATAGAGGATTCCTTGGGGAATACTACTGTAAGAATCTATTCTTAAAATACACTTCCCTCTACTAAAATTTATTGAGCATTTATTTTATTACTGCAGAATAGCTTGTCTACAGTGGTATAGATTCTTTGTCATGTGCTCATGCCTGCTGTGTCTGATCAGATCCCTACACCTATGTGCTTTCTTGATACCTATCATTGTGTCAACAATTCAGTGAATTTGGATATTTTCTTAAACCATGGTTTTCTCATTGGCTGCTACTCCTCATCTGACACCCTGCTGTGTCCTTAAATGCTAATTACTGGTCTTTGGACTTAGCACCTCACTACCTTTCAAATATAATGGAACATCCACTGTCCCACCTTTCCTTTCAAAGCACAAGGTGGCTGTTTCATCACAGCTGAAATCTTTGACTGTTCTTAAAAGTAAATATATGTATGGCAATGATCAGTGATTCACAGTGTGGGACTTTTAAACACTTTATTTTCATCTTACTTGAAGTATTTTATGTCTTCGAAATAAAGAAGCTAACATGAGATGAATTGCCTTTCTGCCTAACAGCAGTGTGTCTTGCATTAATGATCAATTACACCTACATCCAAGAACAGACTTGTGCTAAGAAAAGTAATAGGATTTAAACTTGAAATTATGCTGAATAGAACAGTAGCACTTTTGCACCTCTTCTCTCTTACATGAGAAGATTTTGCAACTGGTATGATAATTCTATGTTTAAAACAAAACACCATTTGTTACGATTGGACTCAATATTAAGGATCGTCTCCAAACTACACGATTCTATAATTTTTTTCACGAAAAAATGTCATGTGCTATTTTTCAAACCCATGACTGGTTAATTCTTACTGAGCACCAGCCAGAGAATCCAAGAAACTGAGCTTAGGGGCCACTGGGTTCAGTTTTTCCTCAGACTCGTGTCAACTTCTTCATGTCACTTACTCTGCCTCTTTTCTTCTCTGCAGAAAGGGACACTACTGTATTTCTGTCAACACAGTACTGCAAAGACTACTTAATAGTATCAGTAAATCACTCTTGGTATCTTCAAATGCAAGGCACTCAAAATATTTTGTCCAGTGGTTTGCTATTATACAGAAGAAACGTGTGTTGCACTTCCAGCTGTCATTTAAGATATACAGACTTTAGTGACTTTTTCCTCCACTGAATCACTAAATGTAATCCAGGTTTAAACACTTTTGGAAGAGTGTGTCTTTCTTTCTCCAAAGTTGGAGTCTTTATTTCCTTTTTAATGCAATAATACTTTCCCTTTGTTCTGCAATCATTTGAAAAAAAAAGCTGAAAATAAGTTTCCCTGAGAAGTTAAGGACATCAAGAAGTATTATAAAAACTAGTATAGAATAAAGGAAAAAAAGAGTTTCATTACAATTTTAAGTGAAATTTCTTATTTAAATGTATTATTATCACTAGAATAGTAAGAGTAATTTGAGTGTTTTAAACAGATCCTTTTATGAAAATGGTTTTCTACTACAGGACTCTTTCAGTCTGATTCAGAAAGACAAATCAAGAAGCAACTAAAAATTTAAATCAAACTAAAATTAATATAATAAGGGACATTTTTAAACAGTGCAGATGGGAAAAAAACTTCAAACTAACTACCCAGAGAAGTAGCAGATTGCCAATTTCTTCATGGACATTTTTTTCTTTTGAGTTGATAAACTTCAGTCCAGCACAAGGTGCTAGATTCAATAAAAGAAAAACCGTCTAATTGGCCCATGATATTGGCCTACAAGGCTAGACTGAGGTATCCTTCCTGGCCAAAGAAAACTATGAATACTCCTTATCTCCAGTATTTTGCATGGATTTAGTGTCAACATCCTTCCTAAAAATTTACCTAAGAAGACATGGCTCCTGTGTGTTTTAATGAAATTCATAACTCAAAAAGACTTAGCACAGATTTTCATGATGACAGACCACTCAAACAACTGGATTGTGATTTCATGGATTCTGGACCATCTCTTGAAAAAAGCCACATCCTATTTCCTCCACACTGTCAACTTCTTAATGCAATCCTTACTCAAGCAAAACTCCAGCTGTACTCACAGAAAAAGGTGTGAGCAGGGAAAAATGATGCATGGCCCTTCTGGGAACAAATGAACATGTCTATTTCTTTCCTGAAATAGTAGGCTGCCCTGTATAAACTGGACTCATTGTCAGCAAAGTTGACAGTGCTGCCTATTATTATAATGAAGATTCTCTAGCAGATTTACAAGGTTATGATTTCATGTCACTTACATAGTCTGAATTTAAGTTTGTATGTAAGGTATCTGCCAGGTTGTTCACCATTACAACTATTTAAGAAACAAAAAGATGTTTCTGAGAATATACCCACAGGAAAATATTTAGTCGTATTAAGATATCAAGACTTTATCTTCTTTGAAATGCATTACTGCCTTCCTGCTTTGATTCAAGTATTGAAGTTTGGCATGGAAGCTGGGGGATTTCTTTTGCAATCCAAAAGGTGGCCTTTACGGATTGTAAGAAAACAATTCCTTTTACTAGTAACTCTTTGAAAAACTCTACCTCCATACTCAGCAGGGACATATTTTATCAACCTGAAAGTTCCAAAAGCCATAGCTCTATTGAAAATTTTCCATCCTCTTGGAGGCTTTTGTGCTAAGATTCTCTGCACTGTTCAAACACACTAAAACTGGTTCTTAGTGGGTTTTCAAGGAGTGTGTAAACTATGTATGCACCAGAGAGAGGAACCACTGAAAAGTTGAGGGGGGGAAAAAAAAGTCAACATTTCCTTTAACTTCTTACAAAATTCAACATTTCAGCAGTTACAAGTGACTCCAAATATTTTATTTGATAAGGGTTTCCTTTCCTTTCCTTTCCTTTCCTTTCCTTTCCTTTCTTATTTTGTCTTGTCAGAGCCTACAAGGGTGCCATATTATGAATCAAACCTTAGAAGATGAACTCTGCAATCCTCTGGAAAATACCATTCCTGCTAATCTCTGTGAGAGAGTCATGCAGCATGACTGATACCATTCATTCCTACTAGCTATGTGCTAATGATTTTGCACTGAGATCAGTGAACCTACTCTAGTTCACACTGGTTCTACAGAGAATCAAAAAAAACCCACGGAGTTAAAAGCTTTTGTGGCATCAGAAGTGAGGCAGGAACACTCCAGACAACTGAGATGGAGGGTGAATAGCAAGGAGACTAGAAAATGATGTGGGTACTACAGTTCTGAATAGCTTTTGGAGATCAGAAAGGACGAATGGGACCTGGAGGGGGGAGAGGGGAAAAAAAAGGTGATACATTAAGATGTCATTTTATTGCAAACATCAACTGGAAGATAATGGATTCTGGATCTGGTTACTGAAATTTGTACTATCTTGAAAAAAATCACACAATCACAGAATCTTAAGGCTTGGAAGGGACCTCAAAAGATCATCTAGTCCAACCCCCTTGCCAGAGCAGGACGACCTAGAGTAGGTCACACAGGAATTCGTCCAGGTGGGTTCTGAATGTCCCCAGAGAAGGAGACTTCATAACCCATCTGGGCAGCCTGTTCCAGTGCTCCCTCACTGTCACAGTGAAGACATCTTCCTTGTATTTCTTTGGAACCTCTAGTGTTCCATCTTATACCCATTGCCCCTTGTCCTATCATTGGACATCATTGAGAACAGCCTGGCTCCATCCTCCTGACACCCGCCCTTCACAATTAATAAATCATAATGTATGTCAAAGTTCAAAAATGCTACTGTGTTTAATTTTGGGCCCTCCATCACAAGAAAGACACTGAGTTTCTGAAGTATGTCCAGAGACAGGCAACAAAGCTAGTGAAGGGTCCAGAGAAAACATCTTATGAGAAGCAACTGAAGGAAATGGGGTTGTTTAGCCTGGAGAAAAAGAGGCTGAGGGGAGACATGATCACCCTCTACAGATCTGAAAGGAGGTTATAGCAAGGTGGGAGTCGGTGTCTTCTCCCAGGTAACAAGAGACAAGATGAATGGAAATGGCCTCAATTTGTACCTAGAGAGGTTTAGATTGAACATTAGAAAAGAAATCTTCACTGAAAGGATTTTCAAGCATGGCAACAGACTTTCCAGGGAATTCATGGAGTCATCATTCCTGCAGGTATTTAGAAGATGTGTTGACATGGTGCTGAGGGACATGGTTTGGTAGTGGGCTTGGCAGTGTTAGATACGTAGTTAGACATGATCATCTTAAGTGTCTTTTCAAATTAAATGATTCTATGAATCTATTACAGTAACAGTCAGACAGCTCAACCTAACAATTACAGGAAATTCAGGTATTTTCAATGTTTTCAAGCAGCAAACACATAATTCAGATCAGAATTTATTCCTCTCTGTTTGTAGGAAAGCCATCCTCTCCTCACTTAATTGTTTCCAAATCTGGCTATTTCTACCTTAGATCACCCTCTAATACAGGAATCTCTGAAAAAAAAAGGCCTCAAAGAGAATTTTCAATGCTAATAAGAATATGTTTTGACTTCAGTAGCTGCTAATCTGTTACAACTTTGATACTACTGAAGAAAGACATAAGTAAGAAAAAAATAAGAGTATCAGGAACCAAGAACATGTGCTGGGTTTTTCATGTATCCATTGCAATTTTTCCAGTGTTTTCAGAAAATCCCAGTCTTCAAATAGCAAGCACATCAACACTACTATCTCAGTTTAAAAGTCAAGTTCGATTGTGAAACTAAATTTTTTAAATGGTATTTTTCTAAAACCAAAATACTCATATACATGTTTGTGTGAGCACATGGAAAGCACATCTGGTTTAGTTCCATCAATAGCCTTATTTTAAAGCAACTAAATATTCCTACATCGTATGTATGATGCAAGCAGTGGAGCTGCATGCAAGTGCACCAAAACTGGGATACAGAACCAGCTGGTTATCAACAAACTATTTCTATTGCCAAAACTGAGAGATATAAAAGAAGGAAATAACCACTACAGAAAATGAACTTTTAAACCAATTTCCATCACAAAAAAAGACAAGTTACAATTATATGATAAATAAATAAATATATATAAACTTGACTAAATCAACATAAACTTACAGAAATATCCTTTATAGCCTAAGTCTTCCAATTTCACGTGTAAAAACTTAAAGCCATGAGTACCACAAAATTCCAGACTGCATGAAAGAGCCAGACAGCCACTATTCTCATTCTTTTTTTTTTCTAAGGGTATTCATTATTCTTTGCATATATTAAATGCTCAGGATCTGGCTCTGATAGAGTGCAATCCCTGTGATTATATATCCTTTACAGAACAGAAGTACCAATAAATCAACTAGGCAGAGTTTTACGATGGGAGGTGAAATTTTATTCTCGGTGATAATGAGTGCTTAGAAAGCAGCTAATGATATTGCCCAAGATGTAGACAGGCTAGAGGGAGAGAATCATGAAAGCAAGTAAAATCCTAGAGCCTTATTTTTTTATTTAGTCCTGCTTTCCTGGGCCATTTCCCGACAATTAAGACTATGCAGCATCAAGGATTAGCATTTCTTATTCTATTGTTCTTATTATAACCTTTATCTCTAAGACTAAAAAGGAATTTAGACAATTTTTCAATATATTTAGTAGAGCATATCTTGAAATAATTAACAGGACCACAAGAAACCCTTGTGAAAACACTTTCCTTCTTCTCATGCTGAATATACTTTTCCTTCAGTATACTTTTGCAAAGAGTATGCTGAGCATTAAATGAGCTTCTGATCACCAAAGGCAAGGTCAGTGAGACTGTCACTGCTGTCCCGAGCAGAATAATGGAGCTATCAATAACAGTTAGATCAGGGTTAATAAGTGGAAGATAATGAGGGGGAATGAGAGGTCACATTGAAACACACTGCAAACTCCTTGGCTTACAAAGATGTTCTACAGCAGTACTGGCTCTTATTTCCACCTTGTCCATAAAAAGAATCTATTTTTTACTATGCATTTAAACTGATTCAGTCTTCATCCAATGTTCATTTTCCTGTCAGCTTCAGGCAAATAAGGACCGTATTTTGCTGCATAATTGAATTCCTGCAGTTCAGAAAAAACAAAATGAGGCCAGAACTGAGTGAAGAATATTGTAGTACAGAGATAGATGTCTTTGTCCCAAGTTCCATTGGTTAAGAACAATGAAATAAATAAAATACCTAGATTTATTTTTTCAGGGCATTGCACAAAGACACATAGTTCATCCTCACAGCTCTGCAAAGATTGAGATTCAAGGGGTCTGTTCTGTCTTGCAGAGCATGCTAGATAAGGTCATAGCAGAGGTATCACCTTATAGTCTACCCATTTGTATAGCCCAATACCTATCACTTTTTTTTCTCACTGAATATATGGTTGCATAAAACATCAGATTGTGCTTAACCTCCGTATGTTTTCCAAAATGCTACCTCCTCTATGAAAAAAATAAGTGAATTCCTGAGTCTAATGTTCAAGAGCCTAGAGTATTTTCACCTTTTCAGAGTCCAGAAGCCCAATCCAGTTCAAAAGCAGCATGACAGTACCGCTACTTTGCAACTACTGACAGTCGAGAAATACACATTCTGCTCTGCAAGAGCACAAAAGAAGAATCCACATAAAAGTCTGATTCTACAGTTCTGATCCAATCCTTGTCAGCAAGACCAATAGCTGCAACCACAGCTATTTCATGCTTACTTGAAAGCTTCCACTAGATTTCTTTTCCTTTAGCTTCTGAATGCAGAAATGGATAATCTAACACAAATTTCTGAGCTGACTTGGGTAAACTTAATGGGTTAATTAGATTTGTCTAGCAATTTACTAAGAGAGTTTCTCCAGACTCTGACCTGAGCAATTTGGTGATAGGACATGAGGTTTACACTCTACCAGTACACGGTAATTAAGGCTGACTGCTGGCCGAGTAGCAGCACCACAAAGAGTCATAGAAACATAGGATCATTTAGATTGGAAAAGACTTTTAAGATCCTCTGCTTCAACCACTAACGTAACATTGCCAAGCCCACCATGGTCCTAAGCACCTCATCTACACATCATTTAAATATCTCCAGGGATGGTGACTCCAACACATCCCTGGGCAGCTTGTGACAGTGTTTCATAACCCCTTCAGTGAAGAAGTTTTATCTAGTGTCCAATTGTCATGGCTCAGTGGTCTGGGCTGCAGGCTCTACAGAATCATAGAATGGTAGGGGTTGGAAGGGACCTTTAGCGATCATCTAATCCAAACCTCCTACAGAAGCAGGTCCAACTAGATCAGGTTGCATAGGAATATGTCCAGGTGGATCTTGAAGATCTCCAAGGAAGGAGACTCCACACCCTCCCTGGGCAGTAGTGCCACTTCTCCCTCACCCTCGCAGTGAATTAGTTTTTTCTTATGTTTAAATGGAACTTTTTGTGTTCCATCTTCATCCCATTACCCCTTGTCCTGTTGCTAGATACCATAGAAAAAAAGGGATGTCCCAATCTCCTGACATCCACCATTTATATACTTAAAAATATTAATGAGATCCCTCCTCAGTTTCCTTCTGACTAAGTAGCCCTATTTCCTGCAGACTTTCCTCATAACATTTCAAACCTGTAGATGTCTAGCAACAGAGTTAGGGGTAGCAAGGAGCCACTTTTGCTTGGTAACAGGGGGAGAGGACTGCAGTGCTGGCCCAGTAAAAATTTCTTGGACTTTCCCCCAGCTCTGAGGTTCAGACCCACCTCAGGCCCGGCTGGGCCAATCTGGCACCTCTGCCAGCACTGTTTAAGGATGGGAATTTGAAGTCAATAGAAGGAGATGGAAGGAAAGGCATGTTGGAGACTACTATGCGGACCCTGCAGCCAGGAAAAGACAGAAGGAGTGATGGCAGACCAGAGACATACTTGCAGCCTGCAACAAGGAGTACAGACCCTGTGACACAGAGGGTGAGAGTTGGAGACTCCAGGTCAGAGGGAGCGAGCAGTTTAGACTCCAACCCAGAGAAGATGAATTAGGGCTGCAGAGCCCCATCAGAACAGCCCGTGTAGGGCCCGCTGTGTATGAGACCCCAAGCTGCAGCAAGGCAGGGTTTGTGAGGAGTACTTCTCCTGAGTAGTGTGATAAGCAGCAAGAGACATCAGAAAAGGACTGACTGCACCCCACATTCCCTGCCTCCAGCACTGCTTATGGAAGGGAAGAGGTAATGATACCGTGCTTAGGGCTCTGAGCCTAGGAGAAGAGAAGGAGTGGGGGAAAGGTGATCTTAAAGAGGGGGGTGCACTTACATCATTCACCCTACTCTGTATTATTTTTCGGTTGGATGTTTGTTTGTTATGTTTTAGTTTGAGGTAGATTAAATTAAGTTACATTTTCTTCCCCAAATTGAGTAGCCTCGTCTGGGTTTTTTTTTTGGGACTATAAGCAACAATTAAGCCCTCTCCGTCCTTCCAAAGTCTGTGGTACTTAAGTCTAATTCTAGAGGACTATAAGCAACAATTAAGCCCTCTCCGTCCTTCCAAAGTCTGTGGTACTTAAGTCTAATTCTAGTCTTTTGTCTCTGGATGGGTGTAAACCATGATACCAATCTAAAACACTCCTGGTGCAACTTGGGGCCATTTCCTCTTGTCCTATCTCTTGCTACTTGGGGGATGAGACCAAGTTGTAATGAGTGACAAGGTCTTCTTTTCTCCACACTAAACAACCCCAGTTCCTTCAATTGCTCCTCATAAGACTTATTCTCTGCACCCTTCACCAGCTTTGTTGCCCTTCTTTGGACATGCTCCAGAAACTCAGTGTCTTTCTTGTGATTAGAGGCCCAAAACTAAACACAGTATCCGAGATGCAGCCTCACCTGTGCACACAATCAATTCCCTGGTCCTGCTGGTCCCACTTTCTGATGCAAGCCAAGATGCTATTGGCCTTCTTGGCCACCTGGGCACACTGCTGGCTCATGTTCAGAGGGCTGTCGATCATTACTTCCAGGTCTTTTTCTACCAGGCAGTGTTCCACCCAGTGCTGAGTACAGGGGCACTGTCACTTCCCTGGTCTTGCTGGTTACACTATGTCCAATATAAACAAAAATACCATTGGCCTTCTTGGCCACCTGGGTACATTCAGGTCAACAGCCTCAAGTCCTTTTCTGCCTGACAGCTTTCCAGCCACTCTGCCTCAAGCAGGTAATGTTGCCTGGGGTTGTTGTGGCCCAGGAGCACGACCTGGCACTTGGCTTTGTTGAGCCTCATACAATTGGCCTCACCCCATTGATCCAGCCTGTCCAAATCTTACTGTAGAGCCTTCTTGTCCTGAAGCTACCCACCCAGCTTCATATTGTCTGCAAACTTATAGTAGATGTACTGCATCCTGCCATCCAGATCCTTGATAAAGATGTTAAACAGAACAGACCCCAGCAGTGAGCCCTGGGGAACACCACTGCTGACCTTAACTCTATTTACCTCTACTCTCTCGGCCCAGCCATCCAGACAGTTTTGCACCCATAGAAGAGTAGGTCTGTCCAAGCTGTGAGAAGACAGTTTCTACAGGAAGATGCTGTAGGAAACACTGTCATGGGCTTTATTAAAGTCCAGACTACATCCACAGCCTTTCCCTCATCTTCTTGTAGAAGGAGATCAGGTTAGGCAAGCAGGACCTGCCTTTCATAAATCCATTCTGGCAGGGCCTGATCACCTGTATGTGTCTCATGAAGGTGCTCAGGATTCGTAACCTTCTGCGGCACCAAATTCAGGCTGACAGGTCTGCAGTTCCCCAGATACTCCTTCCAGATTTCATGAGTGTGAAATCACAGACAATGGGATGAATTAACACAAACCCCTGTCAAATGCTGCAACCCAAAGTAGAGAATACTAGCTCTCTATTTTCCAGTCAGACCTTTGCTGATGTGACAACTGCCTTTCCTGCATGACCAGATGACAAGAAGTCCAAAAGCATTATAGTGCTGTAAAGAGAGGACACCGTAAGGAAAATCTGAGAACTGTTACGATGAGCTTTCCAATCTCTAATTGCAGAGATTGACTTCTCAAATTCAACACATTTCATCATGAGGGTTTAGACATAAAAAGAAATAGCATTCTGTAAATCTCTCAGCACTTGATAATAGTGTGCTTTAGTATCAGCATAGTATAATCAAACACTGTTTCCTGGTTTGGTTTTATTTTCCTATCTTTTGTAGCTAACTGTGTCTCTTCGTTCTGAACATGTTGAGATGTGGAATTATTGCTGAGGTTGAATCAGAGATGTACATTTGGAAAGGGCTTCAGTAAAAAGAGATGCATGCTGTAAAGATGCTGAGTGAAACAAATTGTTACAAAGCTATTTTTCACCTAGAGAATAAAAGAGGCTTATGAAAAATCGTCAATTCTGTCTCATCTCACTGGGTACTTTAAGACTCATGTGAATCAACATTTTACCACACCTGATCACCATCAAGCAATTCTAATTTCTTACATGTCATCATGCACTGCAGCTTCAGCTAATCGAGCTGGGACTAGGGCTTCTTCCCCCAACACTCCCCACTCTCACCTTTTTATTCTGCCAGCATCACTGTCAGTATCAGGGTTATCTAAGAGCTGCTCTCTGGATTCATATCCATCCAAACCCGGTTTATTCAGACAAAGAAACATCAATTCTCAAAAATATTTCTTTTTCAGCCTCCCCAATTCTCTGCACACAGATAAAGAACAGTGCAAAAGTTGTTACTTAGGTAGGTCAATCTCAGTGCTGCACTGTTGTTTATACTCCTCATTACTGCATTAGCAGTGAGCTCCCACAGACATGTATCCCCTGAATGCCAGTCAATACAGAGGCAACAGGGGCTCAGAAATAAAATGCTGGGTTGGCAGCTGATTTATTGGTGTAAAGGAGGAATGAGACCTAAGAAAGTGGTAAATGCAAAGAAAATAGCACTCTTCCCTTTATGCATACACATTCACACACAAATCCACAGTTAACACACTGCTGCTCTTTGCGTAAGTGCAAATCAGCAGTACCTTTGACAAACTGTTTTAATCAATGTAGGAATAATTTAGTTCTTTGCAGAATTACCTGTAGTTTAGATAAATGTGTATTTTCTGGTATGTATTCAACTAAACCAAAATCTATTTACTGGAGACATTCTACTCACTTGAATAGTTTTCAGCCAGTCGTCATGATTCTCTTGCATCCTGATTCCCTTGCATATTAATTCCCTTGCATCCTGATAATTGTTCATTAAACATACTACAGTTGCTCTCCAGCTAAAACCTGATCCTCTCATGCTTTTATATTATGGATACATTATGTTGGTTCCTTTGGGGGATAAAGGCACAAGGTTACAAGTACCAGCTGCATTTTTCAGGATTTGTCTTTGGTAAAATTTCTGTTCTCAGGCAAGATGTAGCTGGTTTACTAACTCTCAATAGTTCTCAAATTAAAATAATGAGTATTTCACAACTAAAAAAACCAGGGAGAGAATTCTATATTAATAACAAGATCAGTGTGGGAATCCAACTGCCAACAAAAATTCATGTCTAAAACTGTATAAAGCTGGCAAGTCTATTGGTACATTTATGAGTAGTCTCTTCATAGAAGAAACTATAAAGTTGTTTCAGACCTGGCTGCGTTCTTGATTACACAATGAAATGCAGCAGAGGAGGCTTCATGTATCTGTTCCCAGAAGATTAGCAGTCTAGATATCAATGTGCAAGGCATGTTGGGTAGTCCACATAAAACAGGTAACTGGACAGACATCATTTGTTTTCTAAAGGAATTTCTCATAAAAGCATAATGGCATGTGTGGTCTCATTACAACTCCTTCTATATTGAAGATATACTCTGACTTCATTGCATTACCTCTTTGTTTTGTAACACACTTGCATTTTAAAAGTCACAAGACTACGAATAGAGAGCGTATAAGCAGACATCTGCACATATAGTCACAGTCACCAAAAGGTACTCCTACACTGACTATCATGTTTGTTCACATTCTCTCTTATGTGTTTTTTTTTAACAGCTTGTTATTTTACCATTGCCAGAGGATTATAACATCCCTGCTCTGATGCCACCCAGCTCTGGGATTCTCTTTCACTCCAAGAAAAGATCACTCTGCAATATGCTGATCCCTTCCATTTCACTCTGAAAGTAGATTTCCCTCAAAAGACATTTCCTAAATACATGCTCCCTCACCTCAGTTTGCATGGTTCTTGCGTCTTTGGCCTTACACCAGATTTCAGATAATCAATGGACCTTTCAAACAGTCATCTCCTTCCTCTTTCCCACACTAGCCTAACTGAATTAGAATGACAGTTTGCCTGCCCCTAGGGAAATTAAACTGTCGATCCTAATCCTGTAGAGCTGTAAGAGGGCACTTCTCCACCAGCTCTCTCTTATGCTGTCTACACAGTTGGAATCTCTTCCCAGAAGTCAGAGAAACGCAATCAATAGTGTCTCTGAAGAAGATGCCATCACCAGTATGGTAGCACTTAACCACCGCAGTGAACCACATGCTTCTGATTAAGATGCCTGGGCAAGGGCCGATTGATTTGTCTGTCTGCAAAGCACACTAACCACGAGTCAAACTCAGCAGCTTCTCTGCCCTGCCACCCTCCTCCTTCCTTACACTTCTCCTCAGAAAGGAGGGAGCATATTGGTGAACACGGTGCTTAAATCCACAGATTGGCAGAAGAAATGCTGACAGCTGATTGCACTCTGTGAACCCGGCTACTGAAGTAATGAAGCACATGGCTACAACTCCTGGAGACACATACAGAAGAGATAAAAATGGCCTGTTAGATTACACTTAGCCCATGTTCCTAGAGACTAGTACAAAACAGTGTATTCTTTAGGGATATGTTCAGTCCACTTTAAAGTGACTAGAGCAATTCTTCAAGAGACTATTCCAGAGCCTACCAGGCTCCACCACTGGTAACAACATGGGTCTTTTTTTTCTCTCCATGTTATTCAATTTAATCTTTATGGAGTTGCCATGGTGTCATTATTTCCATAAGGTCCACTTTGTTGGACCACTCAAAGTCACTCCTTTCTTACCTGACTTGCTGGTGTTTGCAATCTGAGACGTTTGCCACAGGAATGATTCCTACTGTCATTATCTATTTTCAAAACACTGCCACTATATCATGGATACTACATATATATTATCTCTAAGGATGCTCTCTAACTCAGTAATTTCAAGAAGAAATAGAAATAGGGTGGAAGGGTAGGTTAGGCAAAGCAGTAACATAGAAGGAGACATGCTACAGAGGAGCAGAGCTTTTTGAGGAACCTGATGCAGTAAAGATGCTGTTTAGTTCTGGGAAGATATACTGGCATGAGAATAGCTCCAGAAGGACTATCATTTATTATACTGAATCAGTTTCTGTCACAGGCCTGATGCAAAACTCAAACACCTATTAAAAAGTCAGTGTATACAATTTAGTTGCCAAAGAACCAAGGAAAAAGAACCAAGGAAATTACTGCACACAGTAGCCAGGATGCAGAAGAATGAAAAAGCCATTCAGCTTATTTTGCCCAGGCTGGCTGTTGCTGTTGCCACCACCAATTAGGAAAAATTTAAGGATACAAGAACTGTAGTTTTGGAGCAGCAGTCAATACAAGATTGATTCCCACTATCAGTCACTCACAGGAACAGCAAACCTGACTCTTCACAGCTGTCTTCCCAGCACAGTAGAACACTTTAGTGTTTGGATTGTTTTTTTTTTTTTTTTCTCTCTCCTTTTTCTTATGATAGCAGCAATTGTGCCACAATTCTGTGCCAACACTTCATCCTTCTGGGAGGTACTACTAAGTTTTGCTGCATGCTGAAAAGCCCCAAAGCATCCTTGTCTTCAAACAGTCCGTTTTTCTTCTGAAACACAAATTTGATCAAATCTTCATTATACTGAAAAAGGAAATGCAGTACTTCATTGCAATCACTGATAAGTCATAGACAATTTCTACCCATGCAAACAGCCACTGCACAAAAAGTGCTTAAACAAAACTTAGGTTACAAATGTCTGGTCTGTTGTCCTCACTGTTCCTTGACTAGATGGCTTCAAATCTTTATGCAATCTCGATTAGATGCAATTTAAGTCACAGCTTAATACTAGCCATATTTTTTGGCATTACACCTTTGCATGGATTGGCATGTCTCAGATACAAATTATCTGATTCCTTCAGATACACGTCAGTTGCTTTTCCTTCTTACAGGATAACTACGCACATGTCTACTCACGTGGCAGAGATACAGGCATCTATGGAAGTGATAGCCTCTTTGGAGGCTCCTTTTAAATTTTGCTGCTGTCTCATGGTTATTAAAAGCCTTTGGTCATCTTACCTGCCTAATAAACCTCAGTCTTCTATTTCGAGAGAACAGAAAGTGATGAACATGGTCTATAGGCCACCTCCCTCTCCTTTTTCCTTCAATTCTGTTTTTTTCCTTCCTTGCCTTAGTAGTCTTTCAAAAATACAGAGGTATGGGCGGGCTTTTTGACTGTCAATATCTGGACTTATTTATATCTCTTTGTTGGTAGCACTTGCAGAATCCAATGAAAAAGCTGGTTTGTTCCACTTCTTAGATCAGCAACATATATCTCATGTAAAACCAAGTTAGTGCAGTACTTCACTTGAAACTCAGTCTTTGCAACTTAATACGCACTGTTCATTATTACCCTTTCTGTCCCCTGCTCCTGCAACCACACTTCAGTTCCATAGCCCTCAGCTCATACATATAGTTAATTCATATTTGAAATAGATTTTTTTCAGCAATTAGGAAAAAATAAAAGGAAATTAATGCCATAATATTAAATAATATTAAATTCAGAGGCAGAAATACATATCTATAGCCAGTACTGCTGGAATATTAAAAAACAGCCTATACAATGATACCCCTGGGAGCCGTCCCGTATCTCAACCACCAGGTGGCAATTTCATCCCATTATATGTTCCATTAAGTAGGCAATAGCCTAAATGGTGTGGAAAGATGAATGTGTTTGCAGTTGTAGTCTGTTAGGACTGAGAGATTTCTGCAGCAGGCAGGAATAATGGCTTTTCATCAGAGAGGAGAGCTGATGTCTTCACAGAAGTGAGATAATTTGTGGCTATTCTAGTGTTCATTTACATCAGCAAAAATCCCTGTCTCCTCACCAGAGAACTAGTATTTACACTTTTTTTTTTTTCTATCATAAGGGAAGGTCTGACCTCACTGAAGTTAACAGGAATTCATCTCCCATTCAATCACTGATTTGATCAAGAACAGAACACAAAGAAAAAATGTTTATCAATTAGCAAACTAAACAGCTCCTTATCAGCTCTTTCTCAAATGCAACCAAAGCTGACTTTTTTTGTATTACACAGGTTTTGAGAAGATTAGGTAACTTTTCCCTGATCCTCAACATTTTCTTTGCAAACATCATGTTCTCTGAAGTCTCTGACATCTCTCTTCAATCCTAGTCATGTTTGTCTTTATTTCTTCTCCTCGGTAGATTTCCTAGATCTGGGGTTGAGTAAGAAAGAGAATATATCTCCTTTGCAAGCAACATCAAGGAGTGATTCTTTCTTCTTATGAATCATTCATTTTCAATCTTTACACACAGCATAACAAAATAACAAATGACATACTTAAACAAGCTCACATGGCAAGAGCCAACTGTTCTATATTGCAACATCTCATGTCCACCTCTGCTTTGAGCCCATTTCCAAAAACAGATGAACATTACAAAACCTGAGACAAATTTAACGTTGTTCTGAATTCACTAGTGTTGGTAAGTGAAGATGCTTAAGATTTCTAATGAGCTATATTTCCTATTTTGTTTACAGAGGGTATTATCAATCTACTTTTGAATTTTGAGTGTTTCATATTCAAAAGTACATATGTTTGATATCAAAAAGAAAGAGGAGTCACGTTTTATATACATTATATACAAAGTTCTGCTTTGTATATTAAATACGAAAATATTTTAAATCATTGGTACCTAAGATGAAGCCTTTCTGTGATCTGACTGTGTTCAATTTCCAGCTTTAAATTCTCCAACTGTCTGGAAGCAAATAATTAACCTACCTATTTCACAATAGTGTGGAAGTTTTGACAGAAATACTCCATACCTAGAGATAAAAGGGTATAAGTAAACTCACTTCTTTTTAAATCTCTTTTTCAAATAGGAAAAAGGATATATCTGTGTGATGAGGCTATTTTCAAACCTTCTGCAATTACAGATGATTCATTCTGCATTTCCTGAAGTGTTCCTGATCAAGTTTGTCAAGCAGAAAACTTTTCTAAAAAGCTATGCTCTGGTAGTGATTATGCATCTTCCACTGATGCTGAAATAGTATTTTAGAGGTAGTAGTTCATGAGGTTTATGTATTCCCCTGCACTGCAGAAATGACTCAAGGATTCAGTTCTTCTCATGCATAAACCAATACTATAGAAAGCCAGCTTAAGAGGAAATCTCTTATCCCCTTATTATATTGGTCCCATATTTGAAGCCTGAACCCACTCTGTGTGACAAAGACATGGAAGCATAAAGAGAAGTATTCTTCCAACTCCATTATGACAGAAATACTATCACACCAGTACAGACTAGTTTCATTTTGGTGTGGTAAGATGATCAACAAGCTTAATCTTTGTTTGAAACCTCTAGAGCTTTAACAAAAGAAGTACTGTGCTGACAGCAGAAAGACCTTGTCAAGACATCTTCCAGGGGAGCTGTTAGCATGTAGAGACTGAGCATGTCCTTCCTTAGGAGAAACCCAGTAGACTGGCAAGAATATTTGTCATTTCTTTAAGACAACTGTTCCTTTTCTGAAAAGTAAAGGTGGGAGGCCTTTGTGAGAAGATACCAGAAGCTGCCTCCATGTTGGACAGAGCCAGAGGAGAAGGTGGGGAAGATGTTTTTAGTTTTGTCTCTGTTTCTCACTACCCTACTCTATTTTTAATTGGTAGTAAAGTAAATTAATCTTCCCTAAACAGTTTCCAGACAGCTTGGACTATCATTTCACAAGCTCCAGTTACACTGTTAGCAGGCCCACAGAGCCTCCATAAGACGTTGTTTCTCAATACAGCCATGACACGCTGGTGACTCAATTTTTTACTAGCCTACTTGTAAAGACACCTACGCTTGACATGCAGCAACTCCCTGAATGACAAGCAGCATCATAGCTCTAGAAGGACCTGCCAATCTGACAGCCCAGACAGAGCTGGAACAAAGTGAAAATGAAATTACCCCATATTAAATGAGTGACCTTGCAGTTGGTCAGTGTCAACTGCAAACATTATCCACTTCTCTTTTCTCAAAAGTCATGAAGAACCTATAAATGCCTCTTAAATCTGCTTAGGGACTCACAGTTTTGCTTGCAGCCATTTTCAGCTATCTCACGAACAAAGACTGATGAAAGCAGTTGGCAACCAGACTAGTAATTGAGAACATTTACTCTTGGTATAACTGCTTAAAAATAGTTGTTACTAGATTCACAGAGAATTATGCCTTAAGTAAGAACTGCATTACAAATCCCTGCAGCTTCAGGATTATATCATTGTTTTCACATCAGTGAAACAGTGGAGAACAACTAGTTCCATGTTCCACAGATCTGACACAGCAGCTGTACAAAAGAACATATGCAGTTCTTTAGTGTACCTGGTCAGTAAAGAAAGCGAAGATGAGAGCGTTTTTACTAATAGAGAAGAATTTGCCAAAAGATACATTGCATTTGTCCTATCTCCTGATCAAGTGTGCACTATTTGCTTACTAAAATAGAGACCTTTAAAGCAAAACAAACTTCTCCAGAACTGAATCAATCTCTGCTTAATGTTGCTCTGTATGACATTTTTTAACAGTAACATAGAGAAGAAAATACTTTTAGACTACATGTAAAAATGGACTTTGACCCATCACAAACTGCTTAGACAAATTCTAATGCATAAGTCCTGATCTCAAAATTATTTTGATTCCTAGTTGCATCTTGGTTTTCCCCTAACTCAGTTCTTAGTATTTGTAGAAAGACTATGAAATGCTTATACAGGAAAACTATGAGAAAGATAGAGCATTTCAGCCTAGAGTTCAAAAACTTCTCTGTTGTGTGAAATAATTGTTGTACATTTTTCCTACCTCACAGAAAGAAGAGTTGTCTTCTGAATGCATTTTGAAGGCATATTTTGATAATTTAGTATTAAAAAAATAGTAATGGTGATGTCTCATAAATATATCTGTACTAAATACATACACTATATATACTTCGTATGCTATATATACACCATATGCTACAGAGTGTTTTTGACAGTCTGAGTCATTTCAAAATCCATTTCACCAAATCCACTCATGCCTTTGCTATTAGCACATTTCTTAATAAAAATATATTACTGCAGTCTTGATTTATTTTAGATGCTTACAGATATCCTCTGTAACAACAGAGAACATGCTAAGGAAACAGCAAGCTTTATATAAATACTAAAATCAGTAATTTTTTTTAAAGACCATTGTTTTAACAAATTTCCACCTTTTAATTGGTGTATCTCGGAATTTTAGTATGCAGTTAATATTGCAGTTGTTCCAATATGATCGCCTCAGTATATCTATGTCTAGCAGAAGAGGAGTTCTTCAGGCAGACCAATGCTTTCACACAATATCCCCATGCTTCATAAAAGTATGACAGCATGAGGTGGGTTTTAAGGACATAGGCTAGAGTCTGGAGGGCACAACAAATGAAACTGCACATATTTTAACCATCAACAAGAGAGCCCTTTAATATCCTGAGATTAAATGTGTCTGCTTGTGGGTCTTTCTAAAATGTGTTTCATACAATAGAAGGCTTTCTCACTTACCATGTAGGTACTGAATTTGTTAGGGATGTCTATTTTCTGTGTGTTTTTGAAGAAACATATCGACTTTTCCTTTATGCACATCATCCTGCTTCAGATTTGATATGTCTCTGAAGCATAAAGAAGCAAGTGGTAGCTTTCTCAAATTCATTTAAATTTAATATTTGGAAGATCATCTTCATCACCACAGCCAGGCTGTGCTGGTGGAGTTCTTCTGTTTTCTCACATTGCAAGAAAAGCCCCACATTCCCCTCTCTTGTCACTGAACACCAGATCTATTTTGGACTCTGAACTTATTTTACTGTCTTGGATTAAAACCTGTAAGCAGAAAATTTAGTAACAGACTGATCTAAACTCCTTCCTCAAGTGTTTTACAGTCATTGCTTCTTTTAAGACAGCTCTTGTTTTCTATTCATTGGATGTTTTTTACCCCTTTTCAATGACACGATTTTGAGTTCTGCTATTCAACCATATGAGAACAAAGGGCATGTAGACTGGATGAGATGCTTTAGAAGGGGTTTATTTCTCTTCACATAGCTGGACATGTTTTCCTTCAGCAAACTCAGGCTTTAAAAGAGTCTGTTCCTACACTTTCATTTTCTACCCAGCAATTGCTTTTTTCAATATACAACCAACTAGCCAATCTTACAGTAGAGCTCTACTCTTAATTTAAGATATATGAGAATATCTAAATATATCACCAATTATTTTGGGAGCATCTTTGTCACTGATTAGGCCATTCAGGGACAAAGGACCACAATTAGACTCAAGTACCACAGACTTGAGAACTGCCAAAGGGCAAGAAGGGCTTAATTGCTGCTTTTGTCTCCCAGACAAAACAGACCAGGCTACTCAGCTTGAGGAAGAAAACAGAAAATAGTTTCATCCACCAACAACCAAAACATAACCATAAAACCCCAAAACATAACAAACAGAAAACAGTACAGCATGGTACAATGATGAAAAGCACAACCAGCCCTTTAAGACCACCTTCTTCCCATCCCTACCCTCTTCCTGAGCTCAGAGCCCTGATCCAGGTATCTTTTCCTCTTCCCCCACTGAACAGCTCAGGGAGGCAGGGAATGGGAGTTTCAGTTTATTCCTGATGGCTTCTGCTGTTTTTCGCTCCTCAGAGCAGGTGGGTTCCTTGCCGATCCTCCCTGCACCTCCCTAGGGTATCTCACACACCTGGCAGCCCTGCACGGGCCACTCCAATGTGTGTTCATCCCAAGGGCTGCAGCTCCTCTCTGCCTCTTGTGTGGGTCTGCTCTGCAGTCCTCAGGTTCCAGCATGGCCTGCACTATGGCCGCCTCCTCACACAGTCTCTTGCCCGTGCACTCACACAGAGCTGCTGGTGGCTCTCAGTCCTGCCATTGCCCTGCATGGGTTGCAGGAGTACAGCTTGTGTTCTCGTCATTGGTCGCAGAGGGGTCTCCAGTCCAGCACTCCTCCTTCCTTCCTCCTTCTTTGACTGTGGGGTCTGCATGGTCACCTCCATCTTGTACCACTCCTACACCTCCTCCCATGCACTTCAAATTCCCATCCTTAAACAGTGCTGGCAGAGGCATCAGATTGGCCCAGCCGGGCTGGAGGTGGGTCTGAACCCAAGAGCCGGAGGAAACTCCAAAAACTCTTCACTGGGTCTGCACTGCATCCCCCTCCTCCTGTTACCAAGCAAAAGCAGCTCCTCATTGAACCATGACAATCTTCAAAACTTTCTAGAAAGAATTCAGTGCTTCCAGAGTACATAAGTTTCCATGTAGCTGTAACTTGCATATTACCCTACAAGGTTTTAGAAAGAAAGATAACATTACTGTTAAAATTAATGTTAAAATTTTATATATGCCTTTCTTTCTTGTTTTTTTTTCTCGCTGGTATTATGTTTTGCACTACTCAGTTGCCTGTGATGTAGATTTTCCTAGTTTCATTACTTGCACAAGGAGACTACATCAAACAACCTATAATAACTCATATTTATTTAATGGCTGGAGAACAGCTGGCTAATCAAAACAAAATATAAACTCTCTACAGTATTAATAAAAGGATATTTATAAAGCAAGTCTTTATGCAGAAGTTGCCAACTATTTTCATAGCCTATTCTGTTCTCAGATCTAGCAAATAATGTTCACTTGGCACTATTCAGTACTTTTCTTATAGAATAACTTTTACTGAAGTTGGTGGTCCCTGTAAAATTTCAGGGAAAAGGTTACGTGTGTTGTATATCACTTTCTGAGAGCCATAAGATTGTGATATATCCTGTAGGGTTTAAGCCTCTAATTGTGAGTACTGCTGAGCTAAGGATTTTTCTTACAGTGCTTTTGTTTCTAATACCTGGCAGCGCTCTACCTAAAAATTGGTACTGCAAGGGTTCTCTAGCTTTTTAAAGGTTGTTTCCCTTAAGAGCTACACAATAATCTAAGGCTGAATTTTTCAAAACTTCCAAAATTGAGTTTTCCTGATTCAAAGTAAGCCCTTTGCTTTTTATACATTCTTTCCTACCTGACCTTTATTTACCCATACTTTTTTGGTCTTGGTGACACACATAGTATGATGTGTTGATTTTCTGGGATGTCATTTATGAGTTCCTTTAAATAACCACCCACTGGATAGCTCAAATCTCCTTTATGATTCACAAATGTCACATCACCTGTCAAGGTATTGGCAAAGATCTTGCATTTCTATAAAAAAGTGCTAAGTGACTGTATGCAAGGGTGAAATGGGCTATGAAAATGTTTTTTATTACTAATGTGTAACTCTCTTTGGCATACCTGAAAGGCAGGCAAACCATTTCATCACATCTATGATTGTATAATGAATCCTGGTAATTATTGGTAGGAAGAACACTAAAAGCATTTACTGGGGTCAATTACAGCCCTAAAAAAGAAAAGGCTTATTCCTTGGCTACATTTACTACATGAAGAATTCTAGAACAATGTTTTAATCTGGCATTTAGTGAGCCTTATTGATCAAATTGTTTGATTAAATTCATTTGCCATTCTTAATACACAAGTGGAAAGAGATGCCACACATATTAATGCTGTCAATTCCCAAAATAACTGAGGGGAGGTAATGTGTCATAAAAAGTTTTGAGTTGTCCAATAGAACACTTCTCACTTTTGCTTACAGAACAGAGTATCAAAAAAAGAAAAAGATATATCATCACCAGCTTTAACTCTGTAGCACAAAAGGATGCAATTGCTCCTCTTTGCAAATAGTACATAAATGGGCACTAAGGGTTGTGATGGACATGTCTTTTTTAGAGCAATCCCCAATCTACCATCCCAATTCAAGCTGCATTGTTCTACTTGTGCTCCCAGTGGGTTCTACTGGCACATTCTCAGCTAGTGAGATAATTGGTCTCTTCCTGTTTCTTTTAATAAAGAAAAGCATGCCATGTCCCTTTAAAGTTTTCACTTTGTTTTAGAGTGAGAGCAAGACACAACCATGGGAAAAAACAAATAGATTGAAATCTTGTGGATTGCCTCTCTGTTTATGATGTGACCATCTAAAAAGGACTTGCTTTCAGTTCCTCAACCTGAAACTCATTATATAGTTTATTTTTTATTTTATCTGCAATACACAGTTGCTACTGAATATCTGTCTGCTATTGCTGCTTTGAGGAGGAAGTACTACAATGGGCTAATAACATAAAACTGTAAATAGCTGTGAAGACAGATGCCAGAGTCATGTGCTTAGAAGGATTATGATGTCATCTTAACAATATAAATCTCCAGTCCTTTCTTTTCATAGAATCACAGAATGTAGGGTTGGAAGAGTCCAACCCCCGCAGAAGGAGGTCCAACTAGACCAGGTCACACAGAAATGTGTCCAGGCAGGTCTTGAAGACCTCCAAGGAAGGAGGCTCCACAACCTCCCTGGGCAGCCTGTGCCAGGGCTCCCTCACCTCAGCACTGAAAGAGTCTTTCCTTATATTTNCAGCAGAACCTTGCTTGACTGGCTGGCTACACTCTTCTTGATGCATCACAGGATGCCATTGGCCTTCTTGGCTATGAGGGCACATTGCTGGCTCATGCAGTTTATTATCAACCAGGACTTTTTACAAAGTACTTTGCATACTACAAGACCTCTTCTTTAAGTAAGTTAAAATCTCATTTCAACAAGTTCAAGAAATTCCACTTTTTCTCTCCAGTACATAAATGGCAATGTTATAGCACCTCAGATTCTTTTCAAGCTCACTGACGTCAGCTCCACAGTACCTCAGACTGGGTAAAGCATCAACCCATAACTGCTTTTTTT
The DNA here is from genome assembly GCA_013401255.1 of Urocolius indicus. NCBI lineage: Eukaryota > Metazoa > Chordata > Aves > Coliiformes > Coliidae > Urocolius > Urocolius indicus. Next base: position 255,522 of record WBNH01009551.1, read on the forward strand.
TTTTTACCCTGTCAGTCTTCATACACAGTAACTAGCCATTTACCTCTGAAATTTCAGCAATGAAACCTCAACAAAGGTTCAAGTGGAATTCAGAGTTAATAAACACAGCACCTAGAAACAGTACTTCTCTGCATGCAAGATCTGACAGGTCAAAGCCTTCAGCAGCTTTCCAGCAACAGAGCAGCCAGGGGAAATTTGAGTGTGCACCATGAAGGTGTACCTCTCTGGAGCTGCAGGTCCATACGGGTCTTCATAATGGTCAAAATGTGTTGCCTCTCCTGCACGTAAGAAAAACAATCAAACTTTTAATTTGATTATCAGACACTCGAACCCTCATGTGTACCCTAAACTAACTACAGACAGGGTATGTCCAAAGAAGTTCTCAGTGCTTGCATGTGCTATTTCGAACAGATACGGCTACACAGTTTTGTTTATCTGGCATGACTTTTGAGTTCATTTTACTCCAAATATATTTTTTTTACATCCAGAACTCTAGAATTAATTTTATGATGTGCCTAATTGAAACAAGTTTTGGCATATAAAAAGACTCCTCTTTTACAGAAACATTGTTGTGTCTGATCTGAGAATATTTTGGAAATGCAATCATAGTGCTGATGGATATCTCTTTTTGTTTATTTTTGGTCTGACTGTTCCAGGGTCTCCTGCAGCTTTTTCTGCTGCTGCTGCTTTCTGCATCCATGGGGACCCCAACAGAAAGAGACAGGTCTGCAGAGAAAGCATAAGTCACCAAAAATGTTTTTTGGATCTGCTATATGTTACCTCTTTTTGTGGATGAACATGCTAGAGGGGACAAGATTTACACCTATGCAACCTCAACTAGAAACAGATGTAATTTCAGATTGAGTTGAATTCTTTTCTTCTTTTAAAGCAACTTGTGGATCCAACTGAACAAATACATGTCAGAAAATCCTCTTTCATTTATTTTCAGTGAAAAAGTCAGTCAAACTATCAAACAGAAAATATCACTATAGAAAATAACCTTGCAATCATTCATTTCACTATCAAATTGCTATATCATTCTGTATAGAGCTTCAGAAAGGCTCACAGTGACAACAGAACAGATCCCACACCTCTTGCCCCAAAACAGTGTGCTCAATACTCTCAGGTCTTCCCTTCTCCAGCAACACCAACACTAGGGTCGCTCTCCACCAGATCTCCCCAAAGGAAAAGACCTCTTTCTGTCCTTACCCTCTTCATCAGGCTCTCTGTCACTATTAGCAACTAGTGAGATACTGTTTTTCAGAGAGGTATTCAGAGCATTCCCTCCTCAGCTTTCCCCAGGACATGTGCTAACATGACATCTGAGCTTTTCCTATTGTGGTTTGGATGGGTTTTTTTGTGAACAAATACCCCTTCGCTTTTCTGACCATCCTTGAAAAGCTCCTACAGTTTCTAGAAAACAGTTTGCCTCCCGAGGTCCTCACCAACAGTATTTAGACTGTATAAAAGATCCGTCATGTCAGTTTGCAGCTTCTAAGCTTGCTGGTGTTTAACACATTTAGTTATACACCTGCCTGTAGTTAGTATTTCACCTAGAATTTTCTTCTTCATTTCCTGTCCTTTGTCCATCCTTGGCAGATTTGTCTTGCAGAGGATTTCCTGCTATAATGAATAAGGTTCAATAGCCCTGATAATGTCTTTTTTTTTTTCTTCTTCTTCAAAATCCTATCAGGCTATGTCTCAACAAATATTACAGCAAACATCATGCTGTATATAACCTTTAATTTAGCAGTAGCTGCTAAGCTGGGAGTTCTGGGACTCTTCCCTAAAATGTATGCTTAGAAATTAGAAATTCTGAAAAACTTAGCACATATGTGCAAAAATATCTACTTTTTATCAAGTTCAGAAGTATTATAGAAATGAAAGCTTGAAATCAATTACTTCTAAAATGTATTTACTTCAGCTCTTTTATACATTTGTCCACAAGACTTGAGACTTTTTCCTTTCTAAGGTGTCATTTCTTTTCACAGTTTCTCAGCATGCTAAGGAGAATCTGTTTTTGCCAGAACTGTTATTATTACACTTTTATTACATAATTAAAATAGATCTGTAAACTGTAAGAGGTACAATATGGTTAAAATTTGTCTTGAATATGTATTCATTTTTATAACATTCAGAACTAATTGAGTTAAAACAGCAGAGAAAACAAACAAATAAAATGTAGTATTAGCGCACAGGCTACAGACATGCAACCTCCATCACAGGCTCTCCTGTAGGTTTTTAGAAATTTTTTTCCTACTCTAGTTTTAGTCACAGGTGGTCCCGGGCATTCCATAAAAACCTGTGTTTTTTATTAATGAGCAAATAAAATGTTAGCATGGAGTCTTATATGAGAAACACAATAAATGACACTTCCAATGGGAATACTTTTCTGGAGAAAAGTATTACAAGGTATTAATTGTAGTATTGCTGAGGGCAATCTTACTTTGCCTCATGAATTACTTAAAGATTCCAGTAAGCCACAGCTAGAGAGAAAAGCCTTAAAGCAAGATCTAAGCACTGACTAGTGAAGGTAGGTATATACATTTTTTTTTCTCTCTGAACACATATAAATGTAATTTTAAAAGAAGTTATAACCAATATTCCAGTTTTGCAGCAGTCAATTTAGAGAGTTTTCAGACAGAAGAGAATAGGTAAATTTAAAGAAGTAGTTTTCATGTTCTGCAGCAAGAAGTTTACTTTAAATCAAGTCGCAGTGCAGCATTTTATTCAGTTGGGGTCTGAAAATCATGTGCTTGCACTCTCCCCTTCTCAGTTATTGTAATGCTTCAGCTTGGGCAGGGGGGCTTCTGAAAACCTGACATGGAAATCAAATGCATACAGACTAACATTTAGCAGAGTTTAAATCCTATGCTTTTACTATTTGGCTACCTGGTATATGACTTCCTAAATTTAATGTGATGTACCTAATACATACACAGACAGGAACCAATTACAAAAGGATAAATACATGTTTTCAACATATTTTATCAAAAAATTAAGTTTCATTACAAGAGTCATATATTTGCTTCTTTAACACCTCTAGCTTTTTCATTCAAATAAATGGTTTTCAAAGAAGCAGTTTATCATCTGTTAAAAAGAATTCAATTTTCATACTGTGTTAAGCATTCATCAGTCTGTTCAATTACGTTAATTAAAAATCTTGATGTAAGATTGCAGGTTCTCCCATGGCTTTTAAGAAAGTACCACGGCAAGTTTTTTTATTTAAACAAAGAGACTGTCACAAGCAAAGAGTCATATTCCAGACATACAATAACATTAAGAATAGTTTCCATATTTACTTCAGCCTAAGAAAGCCATAGGGTTTGTTCTGTTTCTTCTTGGTGATGTGCAAGTCACGCAAGCAAAATTTACTGACCCAGGGCATCTGTCCCACAATCATTAAGACACAGTTAAATAATCTGTGTGCATGATGAAGGTTTTCTGAAAATATTTCATAGTTAAGAAATGCAAAAATCATATAGCTTTTGAAATGGCTTTTGCTCGCTCTCCCAGATGAACCTTTAGCAAACACAGCATTTGAGGGCCTTTCAGTCTCTAATATAACTACTATCACTATGTTGTTCCTCTTCATAGATAGGCCAGGTGCAAAGGCATGTAGTAATTTGCCTATCAAAGCTCTTAGAGACTTGAAACCAGATGTCCTAAGTCAATGCCATTACCTGACTTCCTTTCCCACTGTCATGGTAGGTTTTATAATTTCACTACCACACTAAACCCAGTGTGCACCTCTGGCAGACATGATCCATTTCAGTCAGCTTGATAATCAGGATGTACTCAAGGAACCATTTGGTGGATGCATTTGTCACTAGCACTTGCAATTTTGTACATCTGTGTGGCATGCTCCCGGTAAGTTCACTGTGGAGTTCTCCATCTTTCCTTCCCCTGCTTTTGGTTAGCAAAATAATCACAGCAGGTAATCTGATAGTAGACATTTAATACATGGAAGGGCAGCTTAGCTTTCACAGATCTGTAGCGAATAAATCCACTCATGCTTTACCCCTTGCTTTGACCAATAAGTCTAAAAATCATGAGCTAGAGACGTAATACTTCTGAGAGCAGTCTCAGCCCAAATGAAAGAGCCATCATCTTCAGCCAAAGAGAAAGTCCACTCAATACACAAAGTCAAAGTCTTCACAGTGAACAAAGCACAGGTTGCCTTATTACACCACCAGCAAAAGCGGTTCAAACACAAAGTTATTTTGTCCTATTTGCCCTGTCACCATAAGCTTTAATATAAGCCTCATTGCAAGCTTCATCCTAGAAGGCATTTAGCATAAAGTATAGATGTTCATAAAATTCTTGGAAATAACTTCAAGTCCAAACATTGCATTTCTTTCTATGGCATGTGAGGGTTTCAAACCTTAAGACAGTAGGTGGAATAAGTAGGATAGAGTTGCTGTGACCGTGCAATCATTGCTGAGGTTTCTGCAGTGTCTGTTTCCCTAGATTCTATTTAATTGAGACAAAGGTCATACTCTCATGTCAAATTAATGAAAGATAATACAGTTAGTTTTCCTAAGAGAGACATCATTTCTTAGCAGAAAGTTTGAGCAAAACAATGGCTCGCAAGCTCCTGAGGATACACTTCTCATCTTGTACATTTTAACTGTCAGTCACACCTATAGCACTCCTGAAACAAAGATGCGATTGGATGCTTCACCTGGGTGAGCTGTTCATTGAAAACCTTCATCAACAGGAGACAGATTCATCCCAAGGACTCACAAAGGTCACAGATCGCATGCTGATTCTTGTCTGTCTCTCTGTTTCATTTTTCAAACTAGTAACTCTACTGCCACAGAAGAGCTAATGAATTAGTTCATGGTTCCTGTCTCCTGCCTCTCTTTATCCAATAAAAAAAGGAGAGGATAGCTGCAGGGATTCCTGCTTTCTGTGTCCATGTGAACACAACCAAGCCATGAGCTGCAAGGAGAAATCAGGTTAGTATTGATTGTTAGCTCCTGCTGGACTTGTCCCTGAGATACATAACCAATACAGTTTTTAATGGGAGGAAAAATCACTTGGAATGAAAGACGGAATGAGAAGCTTTGGTTCAATGCCTTAGCAAGGCTGGGGAGAGAAGGGCTTTTACCACATCTTGCCTGTCTTGAGACAAATGTAGCTACTCATTTCCCTGACAGCAGGGCTTTGCAACAAGTTCGACACAAAGCTCTCACTATATTTCTTGCTTCCAAAAGGTCCAAATTCTTGCACCTGATTATGCTTTCCACTGAGAGTGCTTGTCTCTCACATGCTGCTATATGTTTAAAATACTGTTCTGGACCTTTTCTCCCAACCAGCTTCTCTCTCTTTTCCCCTAGACTCGTTTCGAACTGATCTGTTGTCAAGTGTCTTATATTTGTCTTGTTTTATCTTAAAATACAAGCTCCTTGGAGCAGGTAACATGTCTCTTTCTATGTGTCTAAGATATGTGTGACTTGATCTCGCTTTATAAATGTTTTAGAATAACCATAGTGCCAGAGGACACTTGCACATCTCAAGTGTCAAGCCAAATAAAAGATGAACATTTTACACTCTAAATATTAGCTGCTAGAGTCTTCTATTTGTAACAAAATTGAAAGACATTATTGTAATTGGTTAGCAAAGCCACCAAAGTTTCAGCACAGGCCTTTGCAAAATGGAAATGAATGAAGCAGCTATGGAAATGACATCTTAATAAGAATAATGAAATTCAAACCTCTAGTGCAAATACAGTGTATAATCCATTACATGGAGATTAGATGAGATATAAATACCTCAAGGATACAAGATTATTGATCTGACATAAATCATCTGCTTTTGCAACCACAAAATGGCAAACAACAGGCATCTAAATGCTGCAGTGCCTAACTACAGCTTTTTCATGGAGGGTGAGAAGAAAATTTAACAACCTGCACTGTTGGGCAAGGTCTTATGCTATTCTGGGTGCAGCACTGCTGCTGAAGGTTTTTTTCTTTTTTCCTGTTAACCTAGAAAGTATTGTCAGGGCCCAAATCAATTTTTAATTAATTCCCTGGATCTGAAATTCAGTGGATGAAGCTTCAATTCCCAGTCCAGCCACAGTGTTAACCTCTTTATATATCTCAGTTTCTTGCTCGTGAGATAAAGCAATAAAGCTTTCCTTTACCACACACAAATGTAGGGGAAATTTGGTTCCCTTCATGATATGCTAAAACACTGCATCAGTGCTGGGTACTGATGTATTCAGACAGCTACAAAACCTTAATGACACAGAAAAGGAAGCATCTAGACTGGATTGCAGAGCATGGGAGCTGTAAGAGGGTTGACTCTTGGAAGAAGTTACTTCTCCTAGAGAACTCATCTGAAAAAAATAGCAGTTCTTAGTAGATTGTCTCTTAGTTCTAGAAATTGCCTGTTTCTCATTGATTTTGAAGTGAAAACTATGAGGGTTAACAAGTCTCCTAATCCCTCCCTGTTTAGCTAGGGAGAAATCCTGAGCTAAGTGCAAGTTATTTCAGTGGAAATTACCTATCCCAATGTTTGTATCATTACTATTTGTCGTGATCCAGCACATGGAACCAGTATCAAGTAGGAAGGCACAGGCAGCTGAGTATTGAAAAAGTGACAAAAGTCACAGATTGCTTATCTGCCAAAAACTTCAGTGCTTCACTAATGCACCAGAAAACATATAACAAAGCAGCATTTTGAACCCAGGTCTCACACTAGACAGTTCTTCCCAGTTCCACCCAAATCAGACAGTAACTCCAACAGTGGATCGTAGTGAGGGCATTTTGCAGCAAAACGTATTAATGCTCGTGATTTAATGACAAACTAGGGTCAGTTTAGCTAAGTCAAAGGGACAGCAAGAAACAGCATGCTCCTACTGTGCATTTACCATAGGAAGCTTTCAGCCTGAATCAGCCATACTGCTTCCAGCTGTAACACACACACTGACACTGCAACTAAGTGCAGGCAATGCATTTCCAGACATTAAGCTCAGCTGAGGGGAAAAAAAAAAATCTCTGGCTTAGCACAGGCCCAAATACACACATTGATTCATTATAACAGGCATATGACTACCCCATTTTCCATGTGAGCATGGCAGAATTTATCTTGTAATATTTTGGCAGATTTCTGTCTTGTCTGCACTCTGTAGCAAGACAGTCAAAGCTCCTGGTTAGAAAGGTCTTTTGGCTAGAGCACAGCAAAAGTCTACAGGACAGATAGTATAATTCACTGAACCTGGATAACAGTGCACAAATGGTACCCTTCAGTTAAACACAGATTTCGAGTACCTAACTGAAAGTAATGTCATAATCTACAATAACTATTATTATAAACCCCAAAATCCACAGTCTTACTGCCTTGCTCAGCAGTAACTAAACACCTTGATCTCAAGGGCTGAGTCTCCTTTCCTTATAAAAACCTCACCAGTCGTTTTCTAGACATGAAGTGGTTACAGGAATGAATGAATTCTTTGTAAGGAAAAATTACACCAAGTTACACAGGTTGCTCTAAAGACACTTGAGGAGAAAGAAATGAATATTTTATTTTCTTGAAGTCTTTCTAACTTTACTTCAAGCCTCAGCTATTGTGCAATATCCTTCCACAATGACTGGAGAAGTACTTAACATTATAGGAAGGAACAGCCTGCTAAAGTGCAGTCTGCTTTTAGACACATCTCCTGAGGTTTCTGTTTTCCTGATCTGCTGGCGTCCAACACAAATGCTACCCAGGTGATCCCTCTCCATCTCTTGTAGAACTCATTAAGCTGTGCATTTTAGGCTGTCCCCACTTAGCCATGTGCACTTTATACAGATTTAAATAATGTCTATCATTACCTTTATTTAGCAGTTAATGGGATATATTAAGTGTACTGGAATGAATAAGTCTAAGTGGAAGAGGCCTTAATGTTTGGCTTTCAGTAACCTCTCTTGTCCAGCCATAAGCCCTCACTTTTTGCATGTTACTGTCTGCTCATATTCTAGAGAACAAGCTGCAGGGAAGGCAGGCTTGAATAGGAAGACCAGAGGCTCTACTCAGGACAGTTACAGGTTACTCCCAGCTACCATGTCAGCAGTAGCAGTGGTCATTTTCAGCCCTGCAGTGCAGTAAGTGTGACTCTGAAGTGGCTTGCAAACAACTAACATGACAAATGCCACAGCTTAGAAGCTTGTTTTGTGTTCTAGAGATGAAGTAGCTAGAAAATTTGGATTTCTATTCTTGTCACTGAGTTATGTTCTGTGACCTTACAGACATTTTTTTTTACTTTTACACACTCCACCACATCTGTTTTTCTACTTTCTCATTTAGACTGTTGCTACTCAAGTTAGCTGCTATACCCTTTGCATATTTGAAAGTTTCCTGATCTAATGGCCATCATTTCTGGATAGAGAGTTAAGTACCAGAAGGCATGAAATAGGAATAGTTCTGGGTTTTAAGGGTTTTTTCAGTATAACCCAACTAAGCAGCATGCCCTAGGTGCAGCCTCACTACAGGTACTTGCCAGCTCCACTCCTGGCTGCTCTAAAATTTATTTTGCTGCTATATTAACCTCATATCTAATTAAGATAATCTCAGGGAAGTGAGGCATTGAGAGGAATGAAGACTGCAGAAAATATAAATGCCTTCAGGAGAAAAAGATTCCCTTGTGAATTCAACTTTGTCTGACTAGTTTAAATGTCACAGCATTTTCCTCTATCTTTCTCACCCCACTCTCAGCTTCCAAGGTCTGCAAACTGTTTCAATGAGCAGCACATGTTGACATGGAACCATGTTCAGTCTAGTTTTATGTCTGCCTCATTCCCATGAAAGTTTTTCTATCATGCCTCCCTCTGATATTTTTAAGACATCAAATTCAAACAGCGAGCTCACTTAAAACACCCTAAGCACCTTGCAACAGACCAGAAAAGCTGGCATATCCCCTTTGAATTCCAGTCTTTTGCCTCTCAGTATAACAAATAATGAAAAAGACTTCAAACCCAACTGTTGTTTTGGGTTTTATTTTTTGTCATCCAGCGTTCTTAGTGTAGATCACCAGAACAGCCATGTAGCTGCTTGGAGAGCTTCCAGGCTTATTTCTGTATTTCTGTTAGCAAGCAAATAAATACAGTTCATAACTGGCCACTCTCTGGCCTATTGAGGTCCATCTTGCACACAGACAAACTGTTGTCTGCATCCAGTTAATGGTACCACAACTCTGGTACCAGCATCTCAGTCCCTTGATCCACGTGTTTTTCTAGAACATGTTACATGCTGGAATGTGCCACTATTCAATAACATGACCATGACAGAACATTTCTTCATTTACACTGTTGGTGATTGTGTCCCAGTTTGAGGCAGAGGGAACTGATACTGTTTTTAAATGCCTTCATTACAGATGAACAGATGTTCCTTCTGATTTTTCTCCAAGCATTCCCAAACACTGAATTTCCCCTGCAACAATGTCAAAGCCTCCTTCAGCATCTTCTGCTTAGTATCAGTGTTACCAACCTTATTTTTCCTTGTTTGGCTTAACATAACAGACATCTCAATCCCTACTCCAGTTTGACTTATTCTTGTCTGAACATGGGAAGGGAGTCAGAAACTAACACAGGCATTCACATAAGAAAATCTCACCAGTAGCTTTTCTAATAGCACTAATACTTCCCTTCTTCTCTTGGAAATACATTGAAAAATATAAGTGAGAGCTTAGCTGATCCTGACATTTGACCATGAGTTTATTTCAATTTTTCTACTTGTTTGTGGTTATGTATTCATCTTGAAGATATTCCAGTTAAAAATGTTAACTCTAATATATTCCTACAGATGTTGTTTCATCAGTAAACTCCTCACACTTTTGTCATAGCTATTAATTAGATATCAAATGAGATTAGCTACAAGACCAATCTTTGAGGAAATCTGCTAATTATCTACTGGTTCTTTTTCAGTTCAAATTCTGTTGCTATTATAAACAAAAAGAAAAGGCAAAACCCAAAACCTTCTGTTAAAAAAAAATAATTAAAAATCTAGGTTAGAACTGCATGAGATTTTATTCTGTCCCACTTCTCTATATGTATTTAATTATGCTTTCAGTTAATATTTTTACTAACAGGCTGAATCTATTGTTCATAAAGCATTTTCTCTCTTTTTATTTGTACTTTTTTAATCTTTTCTGATATTTTATTTGAAACAGGCTGCAAGTCTTCAGCACATACCACTACAATCTCCAACTAAAGCCATTTATGCTCTCGAGTTTTGTTTTTAAATCCCTGTAATCTTTTCAAATTTCATCTCTTTCTTTTTATCCTTAATCTCAACATTGCTATCACCATTATTATCAAAAAACTGTAACAAAGACTTCTGTTTTGAGGTACATCTAAATTATTATCTGAATCTGATTCTCATTGAAGGATTCAAGTTTTCTGTCTTCATATTTTCTCTAAATGTTTTAAGAACCCGTGGCTGCCCGGTGTGAGACCTAACTCAGCTTGACTTCTTCTATTCTTTTTTCCTACACTTATCAGCTTGTTTTGCTGATTGATGCTTTTTTCACTCCTTATTTGCAGATATGTTTCACTTGTTTGCTTGAACATACTTCAAATGCACACTTAGCTCTATTCTCCTCATTTCTTTTCATCCCACTTTGTTCTGTTACTTGACAAATAAAATCCAAGATTCTGCTCTAAAATACACCATACAATAGTTGTGCTGATGACCATTTAGACTGAACACTAGGTCTGAACCCTATTTTCCATGCCTGAAAATCAGAACCACTATTGCTCACACTACAAAGGCAGATTCTCTAGCCACCAACAGAGATCCTTGTTTTGTGTAAAAGAAGAAATTACCAAAGACAAGCAGGGTATTTTCCTGTTTCTTCAATGAATGTAGCTCAGCCTTTGCTGTGCAGATCTAACATTTCCTCAATACAGTTCTTGTCATGTAGGCTCGTTGTCTTCCACTTTTTTTCCATATTCAGCTGTCCCTCTGCCACTCTTTTTCACATTTGTGTTTATCATTTTCTAAAGGTCCCTCCTGGGACATAGTAAGACAGTCAAGTTTGTATTAAGGATCTATAAACCAACTTCAGATAGTTCAAGGGTAGTTTCAGTCTCTTTGTGTATTTTAAAGCATTTCTTAACCTTTTTTTCCCCTCAAATTTCTAAGGAGAAAGAAACTCAATAATGGGGCTGACACCTTTTTAATTATGTAAATGAAGAATTTTGTGGATGAGTTACACACAGTAATATCTTAAAATGGGCAAAGCCATTGCTGGAGGGATAATTTCATTCTTTACAGTCAGGCTGGTCAGTACAACCTTCACAAATATAACTTTTTGTTCTCAAAGCTTCTTCTTCAAATTGGGTATTAATAGCCATTTTCACCTGTAAGAGATGGTCTAGATAATGAAGATGTGTGGCTAATTATGATGGAAGCCCAGCCATTGTGCTTAAGGTAATGCAGTGGGATTTGCCTTAAGGAACACTTTAGATTCCTTTTAATTTTTAATATTACTTTCAAATCCCCTTCAAAGTTGTTTCTAATAATCTGGACAATTTTAACTGCAACATGCATGCTTTACCTCTTGGCAGCAGACTACAAATACACATCTCCAACTGCTAAGTTGCTAAGAACAGCACTAGAAACTTATAGCAGGCTGCATGCCTTCATTCATCACTGTAAGTTTGTGAATGACAAGTTGTATACCCTTAATCAATGGTAGCAGCTGAGGACCATAATTTCAACTAAGTTAACCAGTGTTAATGTTCAGAGACTGAACAACTCCATGTTCCTGCCAACCTTTGGAACCACTGAATGCAATCTGGACCTACTCTTCTCATTTCTGTTGCCATCCATGCATTTGGTATGTATTTCTTTCCAAAGCCAAAAATTCAAAGCATGGATGCTAATTTCCTCAGTTCTGGATCCTAGTCAGATCAAATTGTTAAAAGGTACAGGTACTTTCTGAAAGTAAGCGAGGAAGTCAGACTTAGAACATCCAAGATGGCAGAAATATTACTAAAGAATTAATGCCATTTTAGTTCACATGTATTTAAACTATATGTTGTGTGAATAGCCTAAAAATATGGGGTTTTCTCTACCTTTGCTTTAGTATATAAGTCAAGCAAAACTCAAGATGTCAAATCATGTTTTCAACTAACAATTTGTTATAATAACTAAGGTTGTTATCTAATTATTGCAAACATCTCTGATCTTGTATATGAAGTAGTCACAAAAATGACAAAACATACATAGCTTACTCTTTCTCCTCTACATCACAGTTCAGCATTCAAATATACTTCCCAAAGGCAGCACATAATTATCCTCCAGTGCCAAAAATGGTGTTCTTTCTGATCAAAAGTAAGGGGAGGGAACGTACCCATTACAGGAACATATGACATCACTGGCAAACCATCAGAATGACTCTTCCAGTGACGTTTGCATCTGCCCTTGCTGCCTGCAGCAGGTTTAATGCAGCCGGTGGTGAACTAGTTAAAACAAGTGGAGAATAAAGCACTTGGGTGGTGACATGGCAGGTGGTGCCAAGGGGAATGAAATTGCATTGACACAGACTTTCTATGACTAGAATTGGAAATCTATTCACTTAATTTATGACTTCTGTGTGAAATACTTAATTCCCTATCTGTATTCTGAAAACTCCACTTTGCATATCAGTGCTGTCTTTAGGCTCACCGCTTCTTTCTGAAACACACATCTCTAAAGCTTAATGAGAGCACCAGCAATTTTTGCAGCTCTCTTTTTATGCATGCAACCTCTAAACAACAGGCTGGATAACAACAACAAAAAAGTAATTTGCCAGGGAGAGGCCATTTTTTACTGTAAACTCAACCACAAATGCCTCTGATTATACAAAGCAACTGATCCAGGAGTCACTGCCTGGAGGCCAACACCTACCCTGTTTCAAGGAGTTAGACAGAATCCAGAGTCCCAAAAGTGGTGGGCATTGCATGAAGTTCATTATTTGTTAAACAATTTCTCTTTTGGGTTGTGTTTTTTAATTTTTTAGTAGGTAAAACTGCCGTTTTACAGACTTCTCCTCCCAGCTAACTGTCTTTGACTGCCTGTATGTAGCTGTTACACATGCCTGACCTGTGAAGCTGTTAATTTGCAGGTTGTTTATTTGAGAGCAGGTATTTTAAGTGACAGAAGAGTGTGAAGAAATCAGCATTGCTCCTGTGAGCTGCAGAACAGTGGGGTATGCGCAGGCATCAAGCAGGCCTTGGTCCTGGCACAGCGCCTGAATCTAGATCTGGAGGATATTATTCACTTGGCTGAATCCTTTGTAACTGTGGTCACTTGAGAGGGCAAACAGACTGTACTTCAAAACCTCTCTTAGCTTGTAAGATTACAAAAAGGCCATCTTTTTGCCCTGTGAGATCCTGCTTCATGGAACAAATAAAGAAAATTTCTTCTTCCCTTCATTATAAGCCATGGTACTTAATTACAACAATTAAAAATAAAGGGAGTGTTCAAAAGGGAAAAAAAAAGCAGTACCTCCAGGTTTCTCTGTGCTAATACAGAACGTCAGCTTCAGCAGTATGAGGAACCAAATAAGTCATTTGGAAACACCTTGGTTTGTAAGCACATATGCGAGGAGTGAACTGTTAGGAATACCAAGAATAAATCTTAGTGCTATATTTTGCAGAGAAATCATCTGAACCTCCCAGATTCTCTTCTTGCTTATGTCTTGATGGGAGTGCAGCCAAGGCTTCTATCCTTCACCCATGTGTGGAAGTGTAACAGTAAATAAAATGAAAAATCTTTCTGGATAATTGTTATAGAACATGTAGGCGATCTGGGGGAAAAAAATCAGAACCAGAGATGTGCCAGGTTAAAAAAAAAAATTAAACTGCCAGCCTCCTGTGAGCTCCTCAGCTTTCTATTGCTTGCTTTGGCACTCACAGCTCCTATCGTGGACTGCTGCTGCCATCTACTGCCACCTGCACTGACAAGAGCTGAGTTCCCCTCCTGCATCCTCCCAATGGGATTGCAGGTCAGAGCAGGTGTCACGACATGAAATATTTTTGGACAATAAAGGGAAAACAGTTTCCAAGGAGAGAAAGGTAGGGAAGAAAACCTCATAGCCAAGATTAAAAACCCAAGTACATTTATCCACTAAAAATGGAATACAAAGAAAGTTCTGTGCTTTGAGGAGGGATGCTTAAATAGAAAGGGTTTTGCTTTCAAAGAGGAAGCAAATCCCCTATCTGTAGCCACCATTCTGTCATGCAGTAACCTAAACCTATTCCCAAGGCCTTAAATGTTATTATTTTAAGTGACATAGGTTACAGTCTATCTTCAGCCTCCATTAGATGATGAAATTACCTGCGCAACAGGAAAAGTAAGGAAGGACAAAAAGCTTGGGGGTAAGCCCAATTTTCTTCAGTAATTTGTGCTACACCTGTTCTAGGAACAGAGGGTCTCAAAAGCTAGCAATGGAAATTCTGTACCTGACCCCAGCTTTAAATTCCCATCAACAAAGACTCAAAGAACAGATGAGCTTTCCCTCACTGCAGGTATTTCTAAAAGAAATCTGGAAGGAAAGCATAATTTAAAAATGTGTATTGAAAGACATATGGAAAGAATGGGAGAAATAGATCGTATCTGCTATGATCCAGCAAGAGATATGCTGGATTTCATAACCTTTGAATTTCACACTACTCCATTGCAGGTGGCAGCAAACATCAGACCTAGAACTTCCTTGATCTCAGTTAATATTTCTTCTCTGTTAATATTCTCTAACAGTTTCATTAGCAATACCCACACAACGGTTGCAGAGGGCTGAGACAAAAAATAAATTATCATTTCCCCTTCTCTGTGCAGCTCTTGTTAGACTGTTCTTACTGTCTAAGTCAGCTGAGTTTGGTAGACTCTAACTTGACTTTATTACGTGACCCATAATGCATAATTAAATAATTTAAAGTTGATTTAGCTGAGCACCATGATAAAGCCAAGTTTTTGTTCCTTATAACACTTAGCTTCAACAGCTGAACTACACCACGTGGGCACTTTCTACATGGATTAAAATGCAATACAATCTCCATGACTGACATGCATTTCTGGTACCATGACTCCGTAAGAATGTCATATCTAAGCATGTAATCTTTATTCTACACAAAAATCTATGATATAAAGAAATGCTAAAAGATAAGATATAATAGCACCAATTCTGTGCCCTAGCAGTGTGATTGAAGACAAAAAGCTATCCACATTGACATACCATTGAAGTATACCAGGATGTCACATTGTCTCCTCTCTTCTCCTCTAGCTACCAAAACACTCCTGAGAAAAAGCCTTTTTAGACATTCCTTACTCTACAATTCAACAGCTGTATTTCCCACAGACTCAATCCTGTAATAAAATAGGAACTACTGTTTCACAGAAACTTAAAGAAAGAAGAAAAAAAAAAAACATGTTGGAGAGCCCTGGGGTTTGTGGTGGTATTTTTCTTGCAGTTTCTCCTTCAGGTCAGGGGTGTTTCCTTCTAAATCAGTTGCCTGAATATTTTGCTCTTGATATGGAAGCTGACCTGAGTAGGTTGCCTTCCTTGAAACACTGTCAAAGCCTGTCTAAACAGTAATAATAAATTTGACTGGTTATCTGAGGCCCACCGTCATTTTTTGTCAGGTTTTTTTTTTTTTCCCCCTAGAGTCTTTGTTTCTTGATCAGACCTTGCTTCTCCTTGGGTTTCTGATGCAATGTGCCTCTCCCTAACTACATAGTAGGCCTGAAGACAGTTCCCTTCATCTAAAGTTTCTGGAGGATTACAGGTCATTATATCTCTTGCTCACAGTTTTAGAGTGTTTCAGGGAGCTCTCTGGGAAAACTTTGTTTTCCAACAGCTTATGTGGCTGAAGAGAACAATGTTTTATCCTGGCTAACAGTGAATTTTGGCCTTTGCCTGGAATAATGTATAACCCAAAAGCATTCCTAACTCAGTCCTCCACAGGCACTTGTCCCCTCAGAAAGCCCACAGAAGGGGAGGGGGCAGAGGGGTCTGACATTGCAGTCCTCTGACAATCTGTTTCTCAGCTACAATAGTGAACTACACAGACTCTGAAGCCAGAGACAATGCCTCAAAAGATACATCCAGTATAAGAGACCATGTCCTAAAAGCTGTGTAATTTAAATTGTTAAGATGGGCAAAGCATTATTAGCTCTCTTTACAGGTCAGAAAAGCACATAACTTGGTCCTCTGCCTTTCCTTAATAATAACTTTTTCTGTATGACAGAAACCACACATGTGCAATTCCAGAGGATTAATGCAGATGCTTAATATTAGTACGAAGATACTATGTGGCAATGAGTCAACAAACAAAGACAAATTTAAATTGCCAATAGAATTAGACAGCTACTATCAATTGTACTGGTGAGTATTCACTGTGTAAATCTGTACAATATGTGTCACAGAAAGCCTTTTGGACATTTCACTAGATGTTCTCCATCACCATGGAAGTATCTACACAGATTTCATTTTCTGTCATCATTTGCACCTGAGAGCTGAAATAAGAGCTCACCACAGTATGGGGGGGGTTGGGGCGAGGGGGGAACAATCACAAAAACACCTCTGATTTTTCCTTTTAAAATCTAGCAGATGCAGTTGCAGGAAAATATGTCACTTGTGCTTCTGTGTGTACACTGTTACCTCATGTACAACCACAAGATCATATCTGTCACGAGAAATTAAACAAATCCAAGGTCATTAAACACTGTGAATTGTAAGAGCAAATAAGCAGAGAGGGATTCTCACAGGTGTTTCTGGAACTGTGACACACAGGACAATTACAGAAGATAAAAAAACTTTGGCTTTCCACTTCAACCACGGTGAAATAGACAGTTGCTATGCTGGACTACAATCAAAACATTAGAGCATCAAGAGAGTCAGACTTTTTAAATGTTGGTTTTGTTTTTGTTTTTTTAATCTGCCTCTGTTATTTTATTTATTCAGATAATGGGCTTTGCCACTGCATTTACATTAAACTGGATGCGCTTAAAAAATAATATTGGAAAAAGAGGAAGACTAATGTGGCATTGCACAGATCTACTTCTACCTCTACCCTGGTGTCCAGTTTTGACTTTTTCAAAACCATCTCTAATATGAACTGGTTTCAGGAATATTGAATTTATGAATTTATAAATTCAATATAGGTCACACTCTTCCAAGTTGCTAGCAGTTTGATTATACGGTGTACTCTGCTGCTATATCCTGACCACTTAAATATTTCACAATGATGCCTTTCTTAGAAATAAATGGCTATGCCCAATATATTAATTCTTCCTTACTACCATTCTCTCTGTTTCTCTTCTGCTATATGACAGGCTCTTCATCTTATCTCCTGCTATTGCTTAGAATTGCTGTGTTCAGTGAAGCACCTGCTGTGTTTCTCTCCAGAAATGGACGCAATTCATTGATGACTACAATGATCCTTTTACACATACTATAAATCAATGTTGCTACTTCTCAGACAGTCAATACAGACTGCCAAAACTTTGAATGGTTTAAATGGAAGGTACACAATATGTTAAAAAATGTCAAAGATAGACACAAAAATGAAATTAAAAAGGCTTCCTCAAAGCAGAAAATTGCCATAAGACCTGTGTGACTACTTTGCTCTGTTGCAAAAGTGATGGGGCCATAACCTGTTTAACTCTCAGCACCTATCTGAACTTCACTTTATTCTCAATACCATTCCAGAGTTCTCTAGTTCTAAGGGGTACCACTTTCAGAGGTAGTTTCCTGTTTATAAAAGCTACTTATATTTTGTTAGTCAAAGTTTTCTTCTAATCTGCCACAGGCCTGAGAGAGTGAGAGGAGGGAGGAAAAAGAAGATGAAATGCATTGCAAAAGGCCATCCAACAAGCATGCGTCCTAGAGAAGAATAAGACGAAGTCTTTTGAATCACTCAGTATATTTCCCTGTAAACTTTCAGATACATCTTTTTATAGAAACATGCTAATATTAGTAAAAGTCACATTTTGGACAAGAAAAAAAGTGTGCATCAGAGCATCAATAAGGAATGTTTTTGCTGGATATGTGCTTTTTCCCAGAGAGATTGTTCAACAGCCTTATATTCTACTCAAGAGGCAGCTAACGCAGCTCTTCACCTGCTCATCCCTTATTTCACACTTGACATATTTCAATCACTTTTCATTGGTGCAAATAGTAAAATTGCCTTTATTTCTTGAAGATATCTTTAGGTGGGTTTCATCCTGATTCTTTCCAGTGAAAAGGAAGGCAATTCAAATTGGGCTGGAGACTTATACTTGTGCTCTCTCACTGGAGAGATAAAAGCTCCGAAATGCAAACTTTCGTGCTTTTTCCCCTTATGTGGCTGACAGTTTATTCTTGTTTGAGGTCAAATTTATGATTTCTCCTTTTGGTAATGCCTCATAGACAACTGCAGCAATCTAGTTGGTATTTGCTGTTTCTCAACTCATCACTACAATAAGCATTTTGTAACCACGCTTGATCTTCAAACTGATCTCTTTGAGGCAGTGAGGATTTTACTCTTTCTGCTGTAGCTGTGTTTAGGCTACAGAAAAAAGATGAATACAAATTTCACTTTAATCAGCAGCTATGACTTGAAGAAACTAAAAAAGTAAGTCAGTCATAGAGGAACTTGCTGCTTTTTAGTTGCTTTTATGATTATTACAGCACTTACATTTCATGTATAGTGTTTTGCTCTTTAATGCTAAAAGTTACCAGGAGAATCCTACCTCCTCACAAGTTAAGAGGCAGTAAGGTTTACATCAAAAGAGAGTAGGCAAATTGTATCAGGTAAAATGGGTCTGGAAGATAAAAATACATTTTGACTGGTAAATTAGAGATTAAAACACATAGCAAAGTTGTAGTTTACGTGCTTATGTGCATGTTATACACACAGACACAAGGCTGCAACTAATTTTCCAAGCTGTGAGACAAATGCATGGGCAAAATCACCTCTGCCTCTAAACAGAGAGGAACACTTTTCTTTTCATGTAAACTCACTGAAGACAGGGAAATTACACTGGGGAGAGGTTTGACCCAGAATGTCAACAGTTTTGAGAAAGAAGTGTTTTTATTTATTATGCAATTATTCACATAGGAGGACTTGTTTTCTCTTTTAAGAGGATATGTCACGCAGTGTGACATCCACTGCTTCTTTTGCAGAAGCTGCTTTCCCAGTTTAGGTGATGGCAGAACAAGCAGTGTCAGGGACATACATATTTTAATTGCCTGCAATAGGAAAATAAAGCTTACAAGTCAGCCATACCAAGATATGTTGCATGTCCTAAGACAACAGAGAGATGGGATTTCTCCTGCCTGGGTGAAGAAAGGCTGAGTTTAATTGTGATGCATCCACCTTGCACCTATCTGTTTCCTGCTCTTTTTAGACCTCATCCCTCCCTTTTTCTTCCTTTGCTAGTATTTCAGTTCATTTGGCTACCAGCAGCATATCTTCCTTCTAGTGCATGTCTAAAACTCATTAAAACAGGACCAGGGAGTCCTTTCTAACAACAAGGCAAGTAGTTCAGGCTGACTTACCTACCTCACTCTCAAAATATATTTGCCATATTGATGCTCCATCCCTCAGGGTCTCCTTTCAGGTCTCCTTTCAGCTGTGTACAACTTGTCTGTGCTCCCACAGCATAACTACAATTGTTTTGTGCACTCCTTCCAGTTAAGAGCCAAAGAGCAAACACACACATACATGGCTGGGATGGCTGGGCAGATGAAATGCTTTAGTTTCTTCTTTGGCCCTCATTTATTTAACATCATGTACACATTAATTTTGTCTGTTATCATTCCTGCAATTTTAAGAAGCTTTCTAGACCAAATTTACTAGATGTCCCTGTATCCTTTTATGTCACAGCTGCCTCTAGATAGTAGTTACCACAACCCACCAGGTTTCCTTTTCTGGAATAGATAAGTCATTCCACAGAGAATTATTAACAGTCCCTTTCATTCTTCCTTCAAACCAAGTGCATTACCTTGCAAACACACCAGAGTCCAAGCTTGCTCTACCTAATGCTAGACATCCAACCAAATATATAAGTCATCTTCAGCTCTCCCTGTGCTCAAAAGCACAAGGCAGGAAGATTCCTATAAGCCAAATAATCTCAGAAGCATAGTGTAGGTATCTGCATTTTTCTTCTAACACTACAGATGCCAAAAGCAACCTTATTTGAACATACTAGTTGATACATAAAACTGGGAGAAAAGGCAGCCTCTAGGAGCAACAAAACGGACTCCCACGATGTCTCTCAATACAAGTCCTAAAGGCAGGTATTCAGTGATGATGGATGTCTCCATTAGCAAATTCCTTCCCCCAGGACCAAAATCCATATAAAGTTCCAAAACAAACTGTTCCTACATCTCTTGGCAGCCAGTTTCTATAGGAACAACCTCAGCTTCCTTGTCATCACTCAGCATATTTGTTACTTACCTTATAAATCAGATATTTAGAGGTATTAACTCCAAAATCTCAAGAAGCTGTCAACAAATACAAATTTAGAAATCAAATACTTAGCAGGAACAAATCACCCTAGAAGTATTCTGTTTCCTGACAGACACCATCCCTCCTTTGCTGTTTTTCAAAGAATGCAGTTATTTAACAGCAAAATGCATCCATGTCTTAAGTGCAAGACATACCAAGAAAAGATTCTCTGTCTTGATACCTCTTGGGACTGTTACTGTACCTCTTGTGCATTATCACTAAGTAAAGTATATGTAGTGGGTCTGGGATGGTAGTGATTTTCCACCATAGCTCTTGCAGTGCTGTGCTTGTTGTTGATATCAATATTATGACTACCACTCGCATAACATCAAGGCTGTCCCTCCAGCATTCCTTCCCCCACCTTCACCAACAGCGGTGGGTGGGCACGATCTTGGGAGGGACCATGGCTGGGACAGCTGACCCAGGCTGACCAAGGAGATATTCCATACCATATGACGTCAGCTCAGTAATATAAACTGGGGGAGAGGAGCAGGAGGGGGAGGCAAGATTCATTCTGGGCCTTCCAAAAGCAACCGTCACGCGTACTGAAGCCCTGCTTCTCGGGAGGTGGCCGGACATCGCTGCTGATGGGAAGTAGAGAGTAACAGCTTTATCTGCTTTGCTTTGCTTCTCGCGCGCGCACGGCTTTGCTATCTCTATATTAAACTGCTTTTATCTTAACCCACGAGACATTTGTCTTATTTTCTCCCCTTCTCTGGCTTGCTGAGGAGGTAGGTGATCAGGTGGCGTGGTGGGTGCCTGGCATCTAGCCAGGGTCAAACTACCACAAAGACTATGGTGATTTCCAGTCTAAAGACTTGGGATGGAGACTACCCAAAATGAAATTATAAAACAGTCACTGAAGTCCTGTGGACAATATTGCTGAGCTCCTCATCAGGACTCAAAAAAAATTAACACAAGATAGTCTCTAGGAAAATCTAATCCAATCTTCAGAAGAAAATTACGTTGGTTTAGAGTTCAATCAGTAGCTTAGAAATTGCATACAAATTGATTAACCACTAAATCAAGAGTTAGTGTTAAGTGTTATGAAACACTGTCTTCACCTTGTAAGCTGGGAAACAACAAAATGATGACTTACACACCACACAGTCAGTATATCAGTATATGTATAGAGTAAATAAGAGAGATCTTTGGTTTGTTTATACGTGAGTTTTCTCCAACAAGGTGAAATACGTCTGATTGTATCTGTCTGTATGCCAAAAAAGAGCTTTTAACAATATGGTGCCAAGAGCCAGATGAGGTTAGGAGGAATTTGCTTACAGTAAAGTTATGGTTAACCAATTTATTCTCCTGTAGTGTCTAATGAATATATACTACAGAAATTATTGGTCTATATTGTCATTTCCAAAATTCCAGTGCAGTATCTTATGTAGCCTTTAAACTAACTGGGACACAGCTCAATCCAATAACAATGACATAAATCAAGCAACTGAATAAAAAAATTATCATTGTATAATGACTGGATCCATACAATGGCAACACCTTAAATAAACTGTCTATATGGAGTATTTTATGTGTGATTCCAGAGCATTTCTGTGTGCCAACCTTATAAAAGGAGACACCAAAAGAAAGCCTGGAACACACAGATATCCACCATGATCAAACTGATTTAAAATTCGTGCTATAATTAATAATTTTAAAAGAAAAAGAGATTGATTTTGTCCAATGTATTATTAAAGCACAATGGAGTCCCTGAGGTCCCAATTATGAAACTTATTAAAAAATGTTTGAGTTTTAAAAGCTGCAGGTAGGGAGTTTTGCTCTCAGCTGCCTTAAATTAGCATATTGATGGCACCATAGCTCTCGCTGGGAGGAAAGGCAGAGACCCAGTACGTGTTTTGCCAGGCCAGCACAGTGCTTTCTGAGCATTCCTTTCTCAAGCCAAAGAAAGAATTCCTTACACAGCCAGGCCTGACCAGCAACAACAAAACGTTACAGTATGGAAATGTACTGGGCAAAGTATTTGCTAGTAGTGATACTAGGGGAAAAGGTATTGTGATTGGAGCAACATGAAAAGAAACAAATGCTAAAACAAAACAAAACTCAGGAGATTTCTGGCTGAAATGTGGCAGGATATAATTCTATGGCCTTCATCTATAACAGAGCTGTGACCTCAGTTTCAGTGTGTGGTGAGATTCCGACACAAACCCCGACAGTTGTATTAGAATGGCCCTTGAAATCTGGGTTAACTTCTGGCCTCTAGAAAATTTAAAACTGGTCACAGTTTTTTCAAATTGGAGCCCACAAAAAGGTGGGTTTGGTTGAACATTTAAGTTTCTGCTTAGAGCTCTTACATTGATGCTGGTATAATACCTAACCACACTTTCAGCCTGGAACTAAGTTACCAGATCACTCAGGCACTTACTGAACCCCACAAGACTTTGCCAGAACCGCAGACCCCATGAATGAGAGCAGTAGGAAATTTCCACTGCACCTGCCCAGCCTGCCTTCTAACTGTCCCTTCCTTATCTAACACAGCATCCTTCATTCAGAAGCAAAGGGAAACTTGTAAAACACCTTTGTAGCTGCTACTAAGGAAATTGCTTAAATTAGGTGCTCAGGAGACACTCTATGAAGTTCAGCCATGCACTCAGCAAAAGCACTGGGAAGGACAGTTCTGATGGGCTGTAAGAAGAGCACAGACTGGATAAACTGGTGAAACTTATGGAAACTTCCACACTGAAAACTATTACATGACAAGAGGATTAAAGTGACTTATGTTTTGGTGGAAATGGTGTATTTTTATGTGAAAAACACCACTTTTGATTCAGAACAGATCATTTGGCAGGAGACATTTGGCACATCATCAAGGAGTACTCTGGTGGATAAGGTTTAAGCAATTACACAATTCTGCCAAGATCTCTGATGACTGAGGTGAGGGGAAAATAATTGGGTTTTATGGCTTTTTTAGTATCTCGATCCACTGCTAATAAAAACAATAGCACTGAAGTACCAACTTGGCATTTTCTTTATCCTGGATAACTATGCAGTCTTTAGGCTCACAATAGCAGCCACTGCAGAAATGTGTGCCCAAATGGAGAGGGCATCTGCCTTGTTTTTCATTTCAAGGACTCTGTAGTCTCTGTAGCTTCTTAGATTATAACAGCTCATTTGAACTTGTATGGTTTTCTTGCAAAAAGATTTTTTTCAGGCTTCAAAATGGCTCAGCTCTTCTGAAAAGGATGTATGAAGAATAAAATGCAAACAAAGCCAAGTCATGGTTATAGCTCCCACAGAACCCATAACTCAGCTCTCCTCGGTACATGCAGTACATTGTAATATTGAATTTGCTGTTAAACTAATGCCTTGACTGTACTGTGGGTACAGTACATTATAGTGGGTTTGACCAGTCAGTTGTTTGTAGTCTGCTAAATTCTAGACAGCAGTTTTATATCTGCTGATCAAACTCTTAACAGTCTCCGAGTCCCATTCTGGTCTCCATCACAAGCTCTGTCATAGGTCCTGGACTAAATTCTTTGGAAAAGAGGATTTTGATGCTGCAAAGGTGGAAGAATTGTCTAATGCTTCCTACCCACACAGTCCTGTATGGAACTGTGCCACAGATTGGCTGTAGGGGAGAAGATGCATGCTCAAGAAAGATATCATCAGTCACTCAGCTCTGAATACACTGAGCTTACACTCTGCAGCCAGTACCGCTGTTTTGGTGCAGCACACTCATAGGAACAGCAGTCCCTGACATTTCTCTGCCTCATTACTCAGTCCTCAGTGATGGTTTTTGAACCTTCTTCCCCAAATCCCTTTTAGTTCTTCCCCTGAGCGACTAACCAACACCACAAACAAGTCAGTATTCTCACCTGCTGCTGCTTTTGAGAAATGTTCTGCTCATTTCCTAGAGCAAGGTATGTCTGTGCCTAGAAACAATATTGTGTGTTTGTGAAGCACTTTGCTAAGCCTGTATAATAACCATACCACTCTGCATGTGGGCTCAAACAAAGCTGTTTTCTGGAGAATTACACTTATGAATCCTCAGGTCTGTAGATGTATTCTCAACAGTACTCAGAGACTATATAAAGCTTGTGCACACCAACACTTTCCTTGGAAATGCCACCTAAAAATGTCAAGTGATGTCAACAACTTAAATCCAGACTCTGAAAGATTCTGTGTATGTGAGATGCCCTTCATGTATACACAAGAAATGAGTGCACAAGTTTTTGTTTCACATCCCAACCTTCAAGGGCACCCAAAGACTTCATGCCTTGCATCTTTGAATGTAAGATGAAAAAAAGAAAAGGCATAGTGTTGCCTGCTATGCTGCAGACAGCAAAAGTAACACAAGAGACCCTTCACACAGCAGTGATGTTCAGGAAGAGACCCTGTGAAGAAAAACAATTCTTTGTGGAAATCCCTGGAGTGTTGCCAAGTTATAAAAATGAATATATACTCTGATGAAGATATACAGAAACAAAACAGTCATCACAGTCCTAGACAAAAGGTTAGTCTAACTCAATATTATGTCCCTGGGGATGCTGTAAATGCATAGGGGAAAATATAAAACTAGGGCAAGCACATAGCAATACTTTCCTAAATACTCTCTCATGCTCCAGATATTTGTAGGTTTAAAACTGTGTCTTAAAATATGCAATCTTTCCCTCAAGAGGAACTCAGGTCAGGAAAGGAGAAGGAAAAGAAAGCAATTGCTAAGAATGGATGCTCATGTTGCAGCAGCAACATCAATTGAGCTCTTGAATCTATGCACAGGGGAGTTGCTGTTTTGAGGCAAGAGAGAACATGCTCTTATGCTTAGCTTGTAGAGACTCTCATGGTTACCTAGGCACACAGCAGCTCCTGACTACTTCCTTTAGACTTATGAAATCACATAAATTCAGAAATCTTTTGTAAATCAACCACTACAGACAAAAAATAGTTTCCTTCTCAAACACCCTTTATTCACCTCTAGCTTTTTTTTTTTCCATGTCTTAAGTGCAGTTGTAGTTGATGCATTGAAAACTAAGATTCTGATGACTTCTTAAAGTCCCTACTGTCACTGAAGTTGGTAGAAAAAGAAATTCTATCCCAAAACTGTATTACAATAGTTTTGCATTTATGATGCAAATTGGGTACTCATATTCTAAAAAAATTAGTGAAAAAAATATATATTTGGGTAATGGCAAAACAAAATGATGGTTTGATAGTCTTTGCTGTCAGTTCTTTTGATGTTCATAAATTTCAAGAATCCAGTTACAGTAACAGGATTTCCATGAATATTCTTATACAGAAAGCAGAGAAATACACACAGTTATACTGTTAAATGAACATAGAGATCCATGCCTATTTATTTTAGTAATATAAGATTCAAAAGGGAAATAAATACAGGTCCATAGGGAAGAAAAAGGAATAGGAGAGTTTATCCAATGAGCTCCCTACACAGGGCTTAAAAACAGGTCTAGAAAACAATCCTGGGGATTTTCTATGTTACATCATATTTCCTTTATCCTGAACTGACTGGAATATCTGGAGCACTGCATGGCATATCTAATGGCAGCTGAGTTATCAAAGAATTAGAACTCAGTGATGTTTCTAGATCCCAGAACAAAAGTTTTGCACAAATCTTATCTATTCTGACTGCTTTTCAAGTAGTAGAGTTAGCACCAAGTAGTATTACTAGTGGTATCCTAAAGCTGATACTGCTTCTGAAATCCCCTGAGAGGGCATACAGGAATCCAAGGCCCACGTAGCATTGTGCTGAAGCGTTGCTGCAATACTAACTCAAAGGAAGAACACTGTTCCACATCCGGCTAAACTCCTGTGCTGATCCACGTGGCACCCTACAGGTTGGTCTGCAGACCTAACAGAAAGCCAGATTAGTGTGCATGTCTCCCTGATGCTCTGTTCAAGGTAAAATGTCTGAGATTTTTGGAAGCTGAAGAACTACATTGACAGATTTTCCTTGAGCTGATTTCTAAACAGTCTTATGGTGAGCCTTATAGGGCCCTATGAAACGCACCGAGGAAAGATAACTCTATCTGAGGGAAAACACAGAGGAGGAATATGCAAAAGCTTTGGGTATCTACCTCATGTGAGGCAGAGTGGGGCCACTAAAGCCTTTTCTTGGAGACTATGTATGTGTATCAATTTACTACTGCAGTTTATTTCCTTTGCATAAGTAGTATTTATCTTGCAAGACCTTTGGGAGGAGCAAACAACTCTGGCCTCAGACCTGTATTTTAACTAGGTTTCTTAAGACTATAGGCAGAGAAACAGAATCAGCCAATTAATAAGACTCAGCTAGACAGCCCTGGTCTCCTTATCTCAGTGCTCCCAGTATACAAAAACATAGAATGAAAAGCCAAAGAATCAGCAGCTCCGCTATCCTGTATGTTTCCCTCTCACAACCTTGCTTTTACCAGATCTGTTATACACCATGCTATAAATTACTATGCAGAAAACTAAAAATTCTTAACCCCAGGCAGCAGGTTCTGTGTTTGCATTTAATACAGTGGAATAACTCTACAACGGTTAAATACTCTGCAACAGTCTATTTGTTTCTCAGGCCACTGCTTCAAGCTACTCAAACTTTATTTTCACAAGACAGTTCTGTTGCCCTCTATA
The DNA here is from genome assembly GCA_013401255.1 of Urocolius indicus. Classification (NCBI taxonomy): domain Eukaryota; kingdom Metazoa; phylum Chordata; class Aves; order Coliiformes; family Coliidae; genus Urocolius; species Urocolius indicus. The sequence continues at coordinate 282,575 of WBNH01009551.1, forward strand.
GTCTGCTTAAGATGCATGTTTGTGCTGAGCCAAACCACCTGATATGGGAAGAATCTGGTCCCTGCCCAGATGCAATGAATTGGCTGTTACTGTTGAGTTATTCAAAATTTTGCAACGGCAGCACTGCTCATAGCAGTTTGTTTTATTAGTTCCCAATTTATATTAATTCCATATGCTGCAGTGTATTAATATCTCTCTTCTCTCTTCCCTTTAGAAATAAAAAAATGTGATTTATCAGCAGCCTCTTTATACTGCCAGTATTTAATTGCACATGGGTTAATTGTTAAGGTTCTGAGGGACCTATACTAAGGGATCAATCCTTTTATTGCTGTAGTAATGAGCTTCTAATGGCTGGCTGGCTAGACCTCCTGGCCTTCCCAGGGAGGCAAGCTTTAGCCATACCCTTTCTGTCTGCCCATTAATCATTAGTCTCCCGTAACAGTATATCAAGGGCAACAGAACTGCACTGTTGAAAACCAGGAGCAAAAAATAAGACCATTGCATCTCATTATCTTGACTAATATATAAATATAGTAACATTGTAGATAATTTCCTTACATAGTTTGAAAAGAAGCCCTGGATGGCTCATGGCCATGGTAAATACATATCCTGCTTATCTTCTCTAGGTCACTGATTCACATTCTGGCCAGAGTAATAGTGATCTGCAGTCATTACCTACGGATGGCATGTTTAAAACTTCACATTCTGGGGAAGCAGCCTGGCATTGCTGACACTTGTAACTCTCATAGTTGGTCACTGGAGAGCAATAGCAGGTTCCTTCTGCAGTCCAGAGAGAGCAAACCCTATGATACAACTGCACTCCCAAGCCTGGAAAAAACCTCAATGAAATTTGGTGCCAAAAGGAATGTTTTAAGTGTGAAGAAAAATGTCAAGAGAAGAGGGGAGGACCTGAAACTGGTCTGTTCAGGCAATGGAGCTTAATTTTCCATTACCTGTGTTACTTGGGATGGAATAGGCTTGTTGTCCCATATAGTCTGTCTAGCCCTACATTACAAAACTGGTGACCTGAGATATCAGCTACAGATACCTCTTTTGGACTTCACTTAGTATTTCTACTAAGATTTAGAGTTACCCAAAATCTGCTACCACAGCTATTGCACCTCTCACTGAAGGAAGAACATACATGACTCCATCTATTTAAATGAGCTTAAGTTGCTACAAACATGGTTCCTCATCAGAGTGTAAAGACTCTTATGTTTGGCACCAAGGAAGCTATCTACCCAGTCTTATCCCCAGTCCTAAGGCAGCTAAGAAGCCATCTTCTCTCCCTGCTATAAGCCAATGACTTGTGGTGAAAACACTCTATATACTCCAGCCAGGATGTTACCAAGCAAGGGAATGAGCCTGGTTCCCCATTGAGCCATCGACTATGAGCTGAAAATTCTGTGATTCGGCTCCTTTTGAGGCAGCATATTTATCTTCCACTTGAAGGAACCTATACCCACCATCTTGCAGGGAAACAGCAGCACTGGATTGGTGAGAGGCTGCACACATCGTGTACGTTCTGCCATAAAAAACACATGCCAGGCTAGTAACACAAGGCTTACTGCACACAAAGCAAATTATATCATCACATCTAATGTCACATATTATTTCTACCAAAGTGCAGATTCAAATGATAATAACTGCTTGAGGACGTGGTGTTGAGAGACAGAAGCAGTAATCTGGCTGTTCAATAAGCAGAAGTAACACCTCATTTCCTAGTGGTTACCTTGTGATCAAACATAGCTGTCCTTCAAAAAGGAGGACTCAAAAAAAAATTTACAGTCTACTTTTTCAGAATGAAATTCCATCAATGAAAACGAAGACTGTTCTAAACACTGCTGAGTAGAAGGAATCAAAAAAAACCCACAGTGATTACAAAAATCAGATGGTACCTTACTAAAAAGAGTTACATTTAGAGAAGCTAAAACTGCAATAATATTTCCAGTCTCGTGTGCTCAAATTGTCTTCTTGGCACCACCTCCCCACATTTGCCCTTGTGCCTGTCATACTTCCTCCACCCCCTTCCCCACCCCACAAATTCTAAACAATTACAAATAATCAAATAACTAATAAAGGAGAAGGAAGATTGCACTTGTGACAACTCTTTTTGAGCAATGCATCGTGTATATCCCTCACTGCCCATGGAGTCTTAGACAGCTCATCTCATCCCAGTCTCTGCGATTCTTCCTCATACAGGGAGGGATCCAAAGAGACCTTCCACCTGGAATCACTGAAGACTGTAAAGACACAGAGTCATCAGGACGGTGATGGCACTGCAATCCTCCCCTTCTTCCACTGACTCTGGTGTCTGTAGAGCTGTTGCTCTCTCACATTCTCACTCCTCTCCTTCTGCTGCAGTTTACTCTTGCACAGTATTTTTTATCCCATTTTCTTAACTATGTTATCCCTGAGGTGCTACCACCATCACAGATGGGCTCATCTTTGGCCAACAGCAGGTCCATCTTGGAGCCAGCTAGCACTGGCTCTGTCAGAGATAAAGGAAGCTTATAGCAGCTTCTCACAAAGAATCACCCATAGCCTCCCCGTTACCAAACCCAGTACAAAAGGAGAACAGAAAAATGAGGTATTACATTTCACTTTCATTCACTCACCTGGGAGCAGCAGCAGGCAAACACTTCTGCCAGTGCTACTGCTTTGAACACTAGACTACTGCTTTTAGTAGTAATTACCTATTGTAGTAACCAGCTGGCTTTCCTGACAAATGCCATGGTGCCTACACTAGACTCTGGGCTCATTGCTCTTGTAATGAAGAGTCAGTCTATCCAGGTAATATATGGCCTATCAGTGCATAACAAGTGCAGGATGTCTGGAGCACATGACACCAAGTACACATACAAGAGTTTCTACACACATGCTGCTTTCCCCAGTGGAAATACAGATAGCATTGAGGATGCAGGATATGAAGAATGTATCTTGGATTTTTCCACAGATTATGTATTGAGGCTCTTATTCTTTCCCTTGCACTTCTGGAACAAGCCACACTCATGATTACCTCAACAGTGAATCACCTGTTCTGGGGTTCTTAAACAGACATCCAGCCACTCAGGAACTACACTGAGTGAGGCACAGGATTGATTTTCCTGTAATTTTTCTTATGATCCAGTCACAAACAGAAAAACAAGAATATTTGTTTAAACGGAAATTTAAAGACTTTGGCACTGTGGTAGACAAGATTAATAAACATTGTTTTGCTTTAATTTTCTATACCTTTTATCATTCAAATTAGGAGAACTGGTAAAATGCCAAATCTTTCCTTTTATACTTTAAACAATCAGTAGTGAGAAAAATGTTTTTGCAAGGGCAAATCAGCTTAATATTTTAAGATGAAAACAGAAAAATGTGAGTGATTACTTCATAAAAAATCTTCTTCTGGACTTATTTAAATGCTTTCTTAATCTGTATAGAGTTGAGGTCTTGGGTTCTAATCATCTGTAGCAGGACAGGCAAAAATCCATCACCCTTCACCACTCTCAGTAATGGCACACACACTGATGATGAACCACTCTGCTGGTAAAACATATTTTGGAAACAGACACAAAGTTAACTGGGTCAGAATTATCCATGACCCTGTTCTGTAACATATTCTACCCTTGTCCTTATCTCCAGTGCAAAAAGCAGATAAAATCAGCAGAAATTGATGTACTACATTTTGCATTATTATAGTGGGCAGCAGTATAACAGAGAATTGTGGCCAAATTTTCTAATTCAGTGGCATTTTATGGCCAGTTTTCCTAAATTTAAGCAACTACAGGAAAGGCAGCAGCTAATCAAAGCCCTGTTGTCTAGAGGGAAATCTGTCTTTGGCTGTCAGCCCTACAAATGCATAGGGCCTGCTGGAATGTCTCTGTAAGGAGACTGAGCAATAGTCTATTAAGGAACCCAGGCACCATGCCTGAAACGGCAAGAGCAGCAATGTGAGCCCCTGCCAGCACTGAGCTGTGGAAAGCAGAGTCATTCTAAAGGCAATGAAGTGCACTATCAGTGGAAGCTGAGAGAGTTGAATAAACCAGTCCTTTTCCAACAGACTTTGCTTCTTAAGCCTGTTACTTATTGTCTAGTAAAATGGAAGTCATCAGGATTAACAAGCTTTCTGAGTCAGGCCATGGGAACAGCTGGACACCAAGTGTAATATGCTGCAGTTTAGAAAGCAACATCTAAGCCTTTATTGCATCTAGCAAATTAAAATACTCACACTTGCCTTCACAGCTCTTTCTACCTGTCAGTTTAGGACAACCATTCCCACTAGCCCAGTTTCAAATAGGTAGAAGTGTACCTTAAAACAATTAGCAGTTAATATACTTGGCATGGAGCAGAAGCACCAGAAAAATTAATGTCATCAATCTTCTTTCATTATGCCCTGCAAATCAAACAGAAATCTCATCTCCATATTACGGTGCAGCTCAGAAGCTGAACTAGTACTTCCATTAACTGAGATAAAACCCAATCTACAGGATTTCAATCCTTATTTGAAATTCAGTTTATTAACATATCTCCCATTAAGTCAGTTTCATTATTTAAACAACAACATGCAATAAAAATACATAAAGATTAAACCTACCATTTAAGTGATTTAGGGGTAAGTCACAAGCAAAACAGTCTCGTGTTTAAAAAGGTTACAGATTAAAATACCATTGCACAACCTGGCATGATTTGCACTCTCTACCTGAGAGGAGTGGTCCTCATATGTTAGGGACACATTTCAAACTAGGACTAAGTGTCCTTACATGGAAGATGCTTTCTGTTAGCATCAACTCTTCTTTCACAACAGGCACAGCTCTGTTGAAGCTGCACCCACTGGAGAGGAGAACCTGACACAGGTAGCATAGACCCGACATCATCCAGATCCCATATAACAAAGGAGTTACAGGTCAGAAAGAAGATGAACTGACAATATTAGGCTGATAGGACCGGAGATGATGCACAGGGAAGGATTGTTCACTCTCTTTTTTCTAATACAAGGAGAGTTCAAAGGAAAATAGCTGTCTGTAGGTACAAAAGAAATAGCAGGAGATTCTTCCTCACATACTTAAGGAGTCCTTCCTCACATAACAGGAGTGCTGCTACATGTTTACAGGGACTCAGAAAGCAATTGGATTAAATACCAGAATAAAAATATACCATGACTTAATAAGTACAAAGATACTTCGTCCAGCTGATGAAGTCCTTGAATCACGTATCATTGGATGCTGGAACAGTGCACTGGGAGTTTTTTAGTACAGGTTTAACCCAGTTCTTATAATCATCCCCGAACAACCACAGCTGGGCAGTACCAGCATTTTGGGTTTTATTCAAGTACCAAAGGGAAAAACACTATATGAAAACTTAGGTAAACAGGATTAAAATACCCTAAACACAGAAATTACTGTTGGATAAGAAAAAGACAAATTATCAGAGCTTTGGGCTGAGAACCCATGCCTTTTGTAATTATGTACATATAGTTACATAATAATTCTATTTCTCTCCAAATCTTAAGACTCTTTTAATTCTCAGGCACATCAAATTTATTTGCATATCCTAGAATATAATTTTAAAACATGGGTCAAGTAAATACTATATACTTCACTGTTCTACAGAGGAGAAACAGAAATTTTGTTACTGGCAATGGAAGAAAGGATTGTCCAAGTGCAATAATACTTCCTTGCCTAGGAAAAGGTTCCACCAACATTTCTTTCACTCAGAAACACTCAGCTTTCACCTGTGAGGTGCAGTGGCGATATAATGTTATTACTGAGAACAACAGCAATCAATTTGCTTAGACTCATTTGCAAATTTTTACTGTTTCCATTTTCCAAGAGTGGAGAAAAAATTCTGTCCAAAATAAAAAGGCAGGCACAGGGTCAGTTCAATAGGAAAATAAGTTTTCATATATAGTTAATTGTTGTGCCAATGTTTCAAGAAGATGACACGTTACAAAATGTTTTAAAATAGTGTGTTGCATTTCTCCCTTGGGCATCTTCTAATCCTATGTGAAAAACATTCTGGCTGTACAATCTACCAAAACATGATATAATCAGTTGTAAGGGGAAAAAATCCAACCAAGTGAAGCATTGAAAGAAACAATTAGAGATTTTCCTTCTCTCAGTATTTAGTAAGCACTCATTAACCTTTAACACCTTTGCAAAACAGAGAATATAAGAGGTGATATTACCACTCAATAAGTTCAAATAACAAAGGGCAGTTCTACAAAGTCTATGTAAGGCTCTGTGTTTCACTCCACATTTTGGTTTGAGACATCCACATTCCCAACCAAGCCTGCAGAAGCTTTCCAGAATGTGGACTGGAATGCTTTTTCAGGGGCAATTAAGCTAATCCCTACCAGAAGAACAAATATAGATCAGTAACACCAGCACGGTGGGCCTGCATTCCATCAGGAATTACCAGCAAGGGAGGACACCTTCCTTCAATACCCTAAGCGGTGCTATCCACAGCTATGACGTTATCATCTTTCCCAAAATCTGTACCCACATGCCTGAGTCTCAGTTCCCAGTAATTCACAGGCAGGACTGGCCAGCTCTACCTTGGCAGTGGGTTCTCAGAGTGTGAGGGAAAACTCACGGTCCTCTGCTGCAGACACTGAACACGCCAGCACCGTGTCAAGGGAGCGTGATTGGAAAACACAAAAAGTCAACCTAAAGAATCTCTTAACTAAATATGAGATCTAATATGTCTGCATACTAATGCCACAGGACTGCACCTCTCCTGGCAGTGATGTGCATAGGCTTACACAATGCCAACCATACAGACACTGTATCAACCTCTTACCTGACAGGAAGTGTCTGGATTTAGGGGAACAGAGGAATCACACATAGGCATCTCGCAGGAGCAAGATGATAATACACAGGCTATAATATAACAGACATATGTAGGGAAATGGGGTTTTAATACCCGTATCTCTCTTTAGCTGAAGGGAATAAAATATGCAAGTGAATGACACGATCTTAAGACATTACTAATGTCCTTCCTATGAGCAGAATATTTAATTGTATGCATGGTCCTCTGAAGCCTTTCCTTGCTTTTCCTTCCAAAGCGGAATGCAGGCCATTTTAGAGTGAGGAAGTTGAGACTAAGTACTTCAGATGGGTTTAATTTTTAATTGTAGATGTATGCAGCCACCCTCTAGCCTTGAATGTGATGTCTCTGCTGGCTTCAGTGCTCTTTCCATTAGGAAAGAACAACATGTACACACATGCCCATGGAAAGATGGTAAAGGGAAGACCATTTGCAAAGTCAGAGTAGTTCTGAAAAGAGAAGAAACAACCCTATGACTGCATGTAAAAGGAGAAGGGGTCAGGGTGACCATAGAAGAGGACACCAAACCATTCATGCTAATATTTTGCTTTCATTTTCCCCTACTTGATTCTAAATTACTGAAAGAAAACCAAATTTTAATAGCCAGTGTAAGCCTGCTAGAATATCACATTATTCAGTAAGCCTAGAGGCAGGAGATGGGAACCAGTAGTAGCCGATTTACATTTTACATTTATTTTAACAAAAAAGGAGAAAAATACTCATATATATAATTTCTTCACCCAATACCAAGGGCTTTGTGTCTTTTTGAGGGATATTTTTACTGACTAACACAATGAGAGACAAAACTGTGTTTACTGCAACCTTTAAATTCCACTGCCAATAAAATTAATTCTATTCTATGTCTCAGAAACATCATCATCTCAACTTGAAAAGTAATCCACTGTCACTTAGAGATTAATGGGTTTTTTTGTATACAATTTGTAGGTGTTCGTTTTCAGCACTGAGTCTGGGAACTGGGGCATTGTGCCACCACTGATCACTAACTGTTCTGGTTCTTTGTTAGTTTTGGGCTTTACACATATTTCTACCCCTCTTTCAGCAGGCTATAGCTTGATGCAGCACTGTACTGCACTCAGCTTCTTTTGGAAAAAGCATGAGGTCAGAGTTCAGCCACAGGCAAGGCACTATGACAGAAATTAAAATGGTGGATACCAGAAGGCAGAAAATGGTAAAGCGTACTGTAAAAGCACTGAGCTCTGAAATGTCTTGACAAAATGCCATATTATGGTGGCAAAGCAATTATAGAGTTCACAGTCTTCCCTACTGAGAGAAATGAGTCAGTTTTCATTTCTCCAATGCACTGTTTCAGGCTTTCTGCAGAATCAAAAAGGATTAAATTGATTTCTACTTTGCCTACTTGCAGATGTACAATTAATAAGCAACAGAAATATAGGTGCGTTAAGAAAATCTGATAGTAAAAAGTATGGATTTATGACAGTAAATTATGGGGCTACAGAACACAAGGCCATTATAATGAATTCATTTACTGTTTAAACAACCCTGTGACAGGTTCTGCTTTTTCAGATGGGAAACTGTATCACAGACTGCTTAAAGAATAAAGTTCCACCTTTTTCCCCACGAGGCCTCCACTTTTGCTCTTAAAACTTTCAATCTCGTTTGTCCTCTCTAATAGAAGAGCCCATGCTGTAACCCTTCAGAGCAGTACATAGCAGGCTCAGGTCTGCTTCCAGTCATGGACTCTTAAAGATAAACAGATAGAGCTTAGCAGGTCAGCAGAGAGAGCTAGTGAGGTGTAGAAGGCACTGTTATCTATGTTAAAGAGTAATTTAAAACCATTATTGGCTTAGTCTAGCAGAAATCTGTACTGGGGAAATGTGTGCAGGACAGGGACTACCACTGCCACCATGAGGTTTGGTCCTGCATTTATTCATTATTAAGGTACTGAGTCATACAGAGAGAGAGACTAGAACTGCTCATGCAGCTTATCTTGCTTTCCTCCAAAATTTATTCGAAAAATATAGGGAGGAGACAGAGGTACATAATAGCTGTAAACAGTATCAAGGTAGTCTCCACAGGAAAAATGAATTATATCTGTGTCTTTTTGTACATGAAACATATTTTCCCTTTAAGCTTCAATCAGTAGAAAAAAATCTCAGTCATTTTAGCTGAACAATTGGATTTCATATCTAGGCTCTAGAAGATTTGCTTAGCAAGGAGATTCCATTTTCAAACCATAACTAACAATTAGTGTTTAGCAAGTGTTTTTCTTAAGACAAATAATCTGGTTTGAGATAAGGTAGTTTCTGTACCTGCTTCAGCATGAGGTCCCTGTGCAACAGAGCAACGTGTCAAGTGCTTGAGAAAATGTTTACTTGTGGCCTGCATCATGGACACAGACAAATAGCAGATTTCAGAGCTCAGCTAGAGGTAGCATCACCTCCTATCCTTGCTTTGCTGATGCACTCCATCAAAGGCCTGCAATGAGAAAGTACCCACTCATAATCCAGAAAGAGAAGGGCCATTTTTCAGCCAAAGATCTAACAGCACTTCATAAAGCTGAAGAGTTTGACTGTTGCAGTATGCTGGCAATACTGAGAAGGGCTTTCCCTTTCACTGAGCAAAGTGAAACTACAGCATGCGTGGCATCCCTGCAGATGCTCATACCCTGCACAGGCTAATTTTGGTAGAGGCACAGATCTATGTTCTGTGTGGCACTCCTAGCCACAAAGATAGACAGATGGACAAACAAGCACTTCATTTTAATACTTCTGCAGATAAATAGGGAAAGGAAATGAATCAAATGAGTCAGGCTAAAGCAGGGCCAGGAGGCAGGAATTTTAGTTACTATTGCATACACACTCACTGTCATACCTCCATGAATGCTCCCCCAAGCCTGAAGTTCATGGCGGGATTCAAGATGTTTACTCCTACTTCAACATAACCAATTAGCATAGGCAGCCTATTACTACAGTGCTGCTTTATAATGAACTACTTAATGGTTCTGTTAACAGCTTTTAACAATTACTCTTCTAATTTCCTCTTCTCACTGGTGTTTATTTATTTATTTTATTCTACTCCTCCTTCCTCCTCTGTCAGGCAACTATAACTAGGAGAGATCTAATTAGCTGAGGATATTGCTTTGTAAAAACTTCGCTAATGACTTACTCTTGCCTATAAACCCTGGGGTGTCAGCTTCTCCTATGTCAACAGCTTCCTGTGAAGCCTCCTCACTTTGCATGTGAACTTTGATCCATACTAGAAAATTAATTACTAACACATATAGCTTAATGTATCACAAGAAGGTAATTCAGAACTATCTGAAGAGATCTGTTCATTTGTTTATGATCTGCTTATGTAATTGTAAAGAACATGCTACACTACTTGAAAAAGTTTCAAGTGAAATCTCTGTGTTTAAATGGCCTTTTTTTGTCTAGTCTAGCTGCTCTTAGCCTAGCCTGCCTTTAGCTCTCTTAGCTTCAGGGAAGGCTTTTCCAAAATGGCATCAACAGAAAGTGATAAACCTCATTCTGCTCTGTCTCATGTTCCATTGTCCTCTGTATCATCAGCATGGTACTGTAGATCACAGGACTTGACCTGGCTTAAATTCTTTCAGTTGCATTTATCCCACCATCTCCTCATTCATGACTTAACTCATAGCTCTTAAGAGGTATTTTGCATTAATTGTCTTAAATGCTGCATTTATCACTTTGTAGATTTGACTGGAGCAAGATGAGCTTTAGCCAACAAGGAGAAGGTGCATTTCTGGGCAACAGGTTTCCCTGGGAAACTTTATCAGAAGTCATATGAAAGAGAATCAACCAAAAGTATCAAAGACTCTAAAATAGTGGAAAATATTCTGCTCCTCAGAAATAAATACCCTATGCATTACAGAATAATTGTAGATTATATGACACAGTCAGTGTAATCTGGTTCGTAGAAGGTGGCAGGGCTGACCAAACATTCACAACCACAGAAAGCTGCCAGAACATAGATAAAAACCTTTACATGAGGTAAGAGCCAAATTAGAACCACATCATTTATATTTTCAGTCAGGTTGTGGTTTCCACTTGTGTCAAAGACAGAAGAAGAATTACTATTCTGCATGTACGGCACCAGCAAATGGTAAGGGAAGCTGTTGCTGCAGACAGAAGATCAGGCAAAGGCTCTCATAAGCTTTCAGTAATTCAGGATTTACATGAAGTGCCCTTGTCTCCATAACCTGCATATTATTTCACTTCCAACACTATATGAAACCTAGGTTAAAAAACAGACATTAAAAAACAGACACTTATCTTTGAGTAAAGGATGGCAAGCACGAAATTTGGTTCAATGTTCTCTGTCTACTTTTTTTCCCAATTACATCAGTAATCTTCACGCTTCTCACATTACAATACACTTCCCCCCCTCCGCCCCATAACCACATACAACACAAGAATATAAAACTATTTTTCCTTTTTTTGTGAAGTGTTGCAGTCTCACCAGTAATCAAAATAAAGCAACTGTCCCTGTGACAAGGACTACAGCTCAAAGTCTGAAATGCAAATCTTGGCAGCATTTATGTTTTTATAAACTGTATTGACAGCAGCAGATTGAGAAAAAGAGAACAGTGCACTCTAACTTTAGAAAATGCTTGCCACAGTTTCATTGTGTCAGTAACTGAAAGTCAGCAGAGCTTTAGGGAAGACGCAAATGGGAACTTTTAAAGATGTGATATACACTACTGACATTTTAAAATACAAACACCAAGTACAGAGCAAAGGGAGCTAATTTAACAAAATAAGGGTTTGGCATGGAGTATTTATTTCTCTTGGAGGACTTCTTAAATTTTTTAAAGAGCACCATTCACATTGCTCATTTTAAGGCTTGGTTACATCCCTGATGGATAATTTTCCAGTTACTACCCTTATTAAAAAATACTAGACTATTTCACGGCAGTAGTCCCAATCACTGTAGCAATACAATGCCGTCTATTATGCTTTTCATCTTCAAAATGTTCCATAAATATTAAAGACTAGAGCATAACACTGTGATATACCTTGAATAAAGGTAGACTGTAACTATTCTGACCTAATAAGTCAATTTTCTGTGCCCAAATACCACAGTTTCTGGCTTACGTTCTTCTTGCTCGAAGAGGTTCAATGTAAGTAGATGTATGCTTTTACCTGAGTTTTTATTCCTTATTTGTCATCTAAATCAGAGCTGAGGTCTCTTTAAAAATCTAAGCATGACAGTGAATACCACGCCCATGGAAACTGGCCTGTCACTTTCTAAGATGTCCTCCATGCTCTATGAAGGATTAAGCAGCCAAGGTAGAATCTTCTGCTAGAAGACCCTTTATCAAAATGATTTCTGTAAATTTAAACAGCACTGCATCAGACTACAATTAAAACTTCAGAATGAGCACTATGCAAAAACCATGTCAACACACAGCACTTAAAAAGCTTTTTCAATTCATTCTCTAAGATAATAGATATTTACACAGGTTGGTCAGAAAATGTGATGGAACCAGTGGGGCATGGAGATTGAGAGGAAAAAAAACCCAAAAATTTAAACCCAAGGAAGAGCAGCAGCAAAGAAGAAGAGCCTAGTAAAGCAAAGGAAAGCTACACAAGGCAAGGCAAGGCCAGGCCATATCCCGACAGTGGTTTCCCAGAGAGGCTTGGCTGAGGTGGCCAAATGAGGACCCCAGTGGGGTCTCCCATCATGAGATGGCCCAGATGGCCAAAGACTATGCTAGCTAGGTGAGAAGACTGAGAGGAATCTCACTGGCCAAACACCCCGGGGTGGTCAGAGACCATCCTAGAGTGCTCGGCCAGCGAGGGAGGATCTGGGGTCTGAATGCCCTCAGGATGGTCAGAAGATGCGATGGAACCCCTGCAGCACAGAGGCTGGGAAGGGGTAAAAAACAAGGAAAGAAAATGAAAACCCAAGAAGATGCAGCAGCAAAAGAAGAAGATGGAGAAAAGAGAAAACCAATAAGGAAAAGAATCCCACCAAGCATAAAATGGCCTAATGAAGTGAAGTGAAGCAAAGCAAAGCAAGGCAAGGCAAGTTGGCCAGAGAGGTTTGGTTGGCCTGTGGTCAGCCAGAGAGGTTTGGTCAGAGTGGACGAGGGAGGTCCCTTTCTCAGCAGGCTACAGATTTATGCAGCCACAGGCAGGGCACTTCAGAGAAAACTGAAGAGGAAACACTGAAAAAGGATAAGAAACCAGTATTTTCCACTTTGGATGTTGTTTCTACCACTACTCTTTCACGTCAATTGTGCTACTAAAAGGTTATTTCTCATGAAGACCACTTCCTATAATCTTCACTATACTTCAGCTTGGTTATCAGCAGCTGATTACCCAAGACCTTGGCAGAAAAGGGAGTGGGGGCAGAGGAGGTTAGCAGATACTGTCTGCATTAGGGTGTGAGTATATAGGATTTCCAGTTGCAGAAAGAAATTTTGGTGTTGTTCTGATATTACACTAGGTCTACACAAATATATTCCTTACCAAAGATGAAGGTGTCAAGTTGCTAATTCACTTTGCATCATTTAGTTCTCTCTATTGTGTCTTCAATAAAAGGATAGCTAAAAGCTTCAACTTCACTACTATTCTGTTTATTTTAATGCAGAAGCACCTACAATTATACAAATGTTAAGTAACCACAGCTGATTAACTCTGTTAAGGTTAATTGTAGTTGAATGTAATTTAAAGACTCATTTGATGTTAATTATATATTCTTTTAATAATCAACATTTTCATATGGCATAAAACAGCTGGTAGAAAAATGCTTTTACTACTACTAAGCCTCTGCTGAGGTCTCTATGAAATGCATGTATCTATTTTCCCTCTCAGCTTCGATACTGGAATACAGCCTTATAATCACAAAATGTTGAGCAATTTTTTTCTGAAATTCAGACCATCTTTGGTACCTCAAATTGTTACCTCAAAACCTGAATAACATATGCAAATTCAGTCTGGAAAAATGTCAGGCAAAACAGACTCCACTACTCGACTTAGAGAGGAAAGTAGGAAAGTTTATTCTACTACATACAAGAAACAGAACGGAATAAAAGCAAAAAAAGAAAATTATAACCAGCACTTTTAGATCTCCCTCCCTCATCCCTCTTTCCTTCCTGGACTCAGCTCACTGCTCAATGACTCAGGGAGGCAGGGAATGGGGGATGTGGTCAGTCTCTCACAGATGGGCTCTGCTGCTTCTGTCTTCTCAGATGAGGATGACTCCTGGCATTCTTCCCCTGCTCCAATATGGGGCCCCTCCTCCAGGACACAGTCCTTAACAAACGTCTCTGGTGTGGGTTCTTCCCAGCAGCTACAGCTTCTGCCAATACAGGATCCCTCATATGGGTCGCAGTCCTTAGTGAGTATCTGGCGTGAATTCTTCACCACGGTTGCAGTTTCTGCAGATAGAGAGTGTCTTCCGCGGGACATGGCCTCTTCTGGGCATAATTTTAATGAGCTTCTTTGTCATGCGTTCTTCCCCACAGATACAGCTTATGTAAATATTGGGTACCTCCATCAGGACGCAGCCTGCTCCGACCATAGTCACTGCCCCTGTCATGGGGTCTTTAATGAAGTGAATCACAGCCCCTGACTTGGGGTTTCTAGCAAAATGAGTCTCTGCCCCTGATGCTGGGTCTTTAACAAAATGCAAACAAATCTCAACTTCACCAGTCCTCTCCGTAGAATGTAGGGGAGTCTCTGCTCCAGCACACCTCCTCCTCTCTTCCCTCACTGACTTTGGAACCCTCATGGTTGTTTCTCTCTCTCCTCCAACTCCTTGCGCCACCACCAGCCGGAGAAGAAAAAGGGACAGAAGAAGGAAGAAACAGGAAGAAACCTCCTCTTCCACTTTCTTCTTAAAAAGTGATTATGGAGGCACCTGATTTGCTCAGCTCCAGAAGTGGGTCTGGCTCAGAGCTGGGGAGAGTTTTGAGCAACTTCTTACAGAAGCCATCTTTACAGCTCCTTCCCTCTTACCAGAAATGGCTGTAATGTCATACCATGACACAGGCTGATATCAACACTGAGTAAAAGAAAGATCAGGAAGCAAGAAGTTAGGGAGGGTGAGTAGTTGAAAAATGTCAAAAATCAAGAAAATAAGGAGTTAAATATGTCCACAAAGGCTGTTTTGTTGAAAGTACAGGATTGCTTGTCAGAAGTCTTGATCCAAAAGAGAAGGGAAAGAGCAAGAGCAAAGAATAAAAAGTCAAAATGGCTGCTTCAAAAAAGGAGCAAGGGTGAGAATTAGGAATCAGAGACGACCGCCCAGCTCATGTATGCAAACAATAAGCAGCACAAAGAAACTGATGGGACAAATCTCACAGTCACTTGATTGCAGTAGATCACCCAGCAGTTTTAGAGACCAGTTCTCAACTGGTTGGGTTGGTCAGGCTCTTTGCTGTCCAGGCTGGGACCCAGATGGTGACAGAACAGTTTGGTTATCCATCTGAAAACTAATAGACTAATAACAACCTTTAAATAAATCATACAACTTTCAGAACTGCTCAGCAAACACTGGTTGTTGTGACTTCATTTTTACTCAAGCATATACTGAAAACTTCCTTCACCTCCCAATGGAGGTTATACAGTGTCAAGATAAAGATCAAAGCACTGAAAGTTGAAAAATTAGTTGCTGTGGGATATAAAACTCAGTTAACCCTAACCAATGCTTGGGATCACTCTGTAAGTAGCATTCAAGTTGCTCATTTCACAGTCCCCAGCAAACAAAATTGACAACCTTTCAACAAATAAAATTTACTTAGAGCTTGAAGATCCTGGTGTATGACATTTGTTTGTTCAGTAATTGCAGGGGAAAGAAAAGACAGATTAAAATGTACATAACAGAAATCCCCTGACTTTGATTATAGTAGGCAAAGGGAGATTTCAATTGCCCCGGGTGTTTCACACATTATGAGGTTCTGGAAAGAATGTCTGACAGGATAGGAGCAGATGTGGTTCTGTTCTCTTGATCTCAGTTAACTGCTTATTCTGCCCAGAAACCTCTGAGAAGTAGCACTGTCACAGCTTGTAAGTTGCCTGTCCTTCATGGCCTGACTCTTTGTAGAAGCATATCATGGGTTTGTGTGGAGCTGTTTCTAGAAATGGGAAAGGGGTTGTAAAAATGGCTCCTGTAAGAAATTGCTCAAAACTTTCCCTGGCACTGAGTCAGATCCACTTCTGGGGCTGAGCCAACTGGGTGCCTACACAATCACTTTTTATGAAGAAGCTGGAAGAGAAGGGTTTTTTCCAGACCTTCCTTCTTTTCTAGGTGGTGGTGGAAGGAGTTGGATGAGGGAGAAATGCCCAAGCACACCTCAAGGTCAGTGAGGGAAGAGGAGGAGGAGGTATGCTGTAGCAGTGACTCCCCTGCATCCCATGGGGAGATGGCAGATTGTCTCCCTTGAAACCTGTTGAGAGGAGTGGTGAAGCTAAGATTTGTTGGCAGTTTGTAGAGGACCCCATGCCAGGGATATAGTGACTGTGCCTGAAGGAGGCCGTGAATTTGTGGCATTGCAGCAGAAGATGCCCAGTATTCTGCTGGCTACAGAAGAGTCCCACACTGGAGGAGTTTGTGAGCAGAAGCTGCAGCTGTTGGGACGGTCTCACACCGCAGAGGTTCATTAAGGACTGTATCCTGTGTGAGGGACCCCGTATTGGAGCAGGGGAAGCATGTGAGGAGTCGTCCTCATCTGAGAAGAGAGAAGCAGCAGAGCACATTTGTAAGAGACTGACCACATCCCCCATTCCCTGCCTCCCTGAGCTGTTGAGGGGGAAAGAAGTAGAGATATCGGGAAAAAGGGAGAGATGGAGGAAGGAGATCTTAAAGTGCTGGTTGTATTTTTCTCATTATCCTGCTCTGGTTTTTTGTTCCTGTCTGTTCTATTTCTTGTAGATAAACTTACTTTCCCCTCTGAGTTGAGTAGTTGAGTCTGTTTTGCTCAGAAACACAATTAGCAGTGAGCCTTCCCTGCCCTCGTCTTGATCCACAAGGGCCTTGGTTATCTTTTTATCCTTTTTCCTCTCGTCTTGCTGGGGCCTCCACTGTCCTAAAGAAGGGGGAGGGTGTGTGGGAGGGGGTGAGCAAGAGGCTGCATGGTGCTTCATTGCCAACTGAGCCTTAACCACAACAAAGCATAAATATGTCTATTTATCACAACTGTCTTGAAGAAAGCAATGATAGAGGTTGGAAGAGACCTTTAGAGATCATCTAGTCCAATCCTCCTGCAGAAGCAGGTCCAATTAGATCAGGTCGCATAGGAATGTGTCCAGGCAGATCTTTAAAATCTCAAGAGAATGAGACTCCACATCCTCCTTTGGCAGCCTGTGCCAGGGCTCCCTCACCCTCACAGTGAAGTAGTTTTTCCTCACGTTTAAATGAAACTTTTTGTGTTCCAGCTCCTTTCCATTACTCCTTGTCCTGTCACTGGAAATAACAGAAAAAAATAGATGCCTCAACCTCCTGACATCCACCATTTAGATATTTGTAAATATTAATGAGATCCCCCTGCAGTTTCCTCTTATCCAGACTAAACAGCCGCAGTTCTCACAGCCTTTTTCATTTCTAAATTCCAGTTCCTTTCTAACATCTAAATTATTCCATTTAGAGTATTTTGTGTTCCCAGAAACAAATGCTGCAAGCATGAACTGTATCTAGGTGTGATTACATCTTTACAGACACTAAGCATAGATTAAACTCGATAGAAGAAGGTTCAGAAGTCAGGACCTTCTATAAACACAGGTATATAATGCATAGATAGATGACTGGTAGAGTAATTGTCTGTTGATAATCTCTATTAATTTGATGTGATAATATAAAGCTTTATTTAAGGCTCAAGCCACAAGTACAGGATAACCTCAGACTTAGCTAGCTTTTAGTCTTAAGCAGAAAAAAGAAGGAATCCGTAATCTGTCTGTTAGTTCATTACCACAACACAGGGCAGAAAACAATCTCTGTACCATAGACTGACAAAGAACTTTGAGATGGAGTAGGGGAACTACAACATCCTCTTAAAACATTGCTGGGTTTGAGCAAGGTAATTCTTTTCAGTGGTATTTTAAAATTGCATCCCCAGCTTCAATCAAGTGCATCTTGATGTAACAGGAATACAGTTCAGAGGAACTCAAGCGACAAAGTGCTAAAGAATGTTTTACATAAGAGAGTCACAGCATGAGGAGACTTGCTAAGAACTCTGCTGGCAGGACTCAAGAAAGAGCTGAGCAACTTTAATAACATCAGGGTAAATTAAAGCAAAATTAAAAAAAAAAAAGAAGAAGAAAAGAAAGGTCTATGTAATAGAAATCTTGTCTGACTACAAAGGCTGAAGAGATGAAAGGCAAAAGGAACTTCATGTGTTTTCTACCTTCTTGTTTTTAGGCTCAGATGCACTGGCACATCACCGCAAATGTCAGCAAGTCAGAAAGCAAATCAAAAGAAACAGCTCTGATCTGGGGAGTGTGCTTTTGAAAAGGAATACATCTACCAAGGGTGTAATGTGGCACATCAGGCCATCTGGATAATGAGGGGCAGCAGATGAGAAGGAGGATGAATTATGTCAGCTCCTAAATGAGAACACTGATGGCAGAGACAGGTCCATTTTGCTGGAGCTTTCATTAGGAATCATTTGTGTAGCAGCACTTTGGGCCTCAGCATTGGCACGCCCTTTGCGGTACAGAACGAGCACTGTGAACGTGAGATTTCAAGGAGCTAATGTCTGCCTTGGATCCACAGATGACCAAGCTCTCTCCTCGAATCATTTTCAGAGAAACTGCAAAACATTGAACTACAGTCCATTTTTGTCTACAGTTTTCTAGAGCTTCAAAAATACTATGAAATAAAAAGAAATTGCCCAAGCATTGTAACATGTGAACTGCATCTAAAAAATTTGACTTATCTTTTAAGACTTATCTTTTAAGACTTTGGTTATCAGAACTTCTTCTGATAACCAAAGATTTTTGTCTTAAAATTGTAACAAGTAAGCAAGTTATATTCATACATAAATGTAATGACAAATGCAATTTTTCTGATGAGGTTAAAAATAAAATAGGGGAAATGAGTATGTAAATTGACAGAAGTTTAAATAAGCATTTGAGATTTTGTCAAAAAGCTTTAGACAGCAGGTTTCCAGTGGAATTTCAAGAGAAATGTGGATAAGTGTAATTATTCTGATGAATAAACTAAGGGCTCAAAAGAGCAAGATGAAAATGCCATGAAAAGGAATAGCCATGGTCTCTTTCACTTATATTTTAGCCCACATTCATTTGAAGTCTTTACCTTTACTGAGAAATAAAAATAGGATGGTTGTGTAAGTAAGAACAACTTGTTAACTTACGAGAAATATAGAATTAATGTTATTGCTGTTGTTTTTCTCATTTAATTTTGTGTTATACTTCCACAAATATTCATGTAACTACTTTTACTGTGCAAAGTGAATTTCATTGCTTGCTGTTGGTATTCAGAGAAGGAACTTTACATTTACTCATGAATATTCAGACTACTCAAAGTGTTGAAGGAATTCTAAAGCATCATCTGACTTCATTTAAATCAGTTAAACTAAAATAGCTAAATTTAAAAAAAACAGAATCATATTAAACCTTTTTTATTACAAATACATTTAGTGAATTAATTTTTAAATTGGACATTGCTGTTTGTCATTAAAAAAAGTTGTCTGATGGCTCATCATCACTTAGAAACACCATGACAACAGGACCAGAAAGGAAACAGGTTGAGTCAGGTAATGACTAAGCACCAGCATTACATTTTGACCACTGCTTGGACTAGCTCGACTATTTGATAGTCTCCAGAAAATTAGGTTCTCTGACCATTAAATTTTGTATTATTCTGCTACCCAGTTTCAGTCAGAGCTACAAATTAAAATATTGGGAAAACAACATAATTGAAAAAAAACAGTGAATGAGGCTATTTCTGTTCTGTTTCAAAGCCAGTCAAGGATGATAAAAAGCTCAAAGAAAACCCTGTTCTAATGAGATTTTTCCTCCAGAGATTTTTCCTCCAAAGATTTTTGGATGCACTTGGATACACATTTAAACCCTTCAGGGTTTATCTGATCAGAAAATGAATTGCTGGGCAATCCTCTTATGCTCATGGCTCCAAGTCATGACCTGGAACATCTTGTTGCACTAGAAGTGGTAAAGCAATGAGACTAATAGCTTTATCAGAATTAAAAGGTTGAAACTGAATCGGGAGAAACACAAGATAATTAATTGGAGCCCAGTAACTTTTTCAGGGTATTTGGTATAACAACTAAAATGCTATTGCAAGCCTTTTCCACAAAAGCAAAAGATACATATTTCACCTTACAAATGAAGGTGCAACTTCTCTTTATATGGAAACATTCACATCAATGTTGACTTTCATTTGAGGATGCAAAATTGAGATGGCAATAGCATGACAGAGAGAGACCTTAATTTGAGTGGTCCAGGGCAGACTAAATTGACAGAAATACGAAGCTTTGCAGAAAGAAAAAGTATTTGCTGTCTGACAGCTTCTAAGCACAGCTGCTTTCTGGACAATAGGGAATTGTACATTTTGCTGATGACACTTTAGTCACTTAAATCTCTGTCCAAGACTGTAAACACTTGTGAATGAAATAGTCTAGGAATATAGTGCCTGAACCCATTTTCCCTCTCTCAGAAGAATAAGCTACAACATGACTGCAACCTGTAAACTAAAGTCCCTGTCATATTACAGAGACATGAGTCTTACATGTAGCTCAAAAGTCTGCTGTTATTTTGACCCAAAGCTCCAGGTGAAAAGAACTCTAAGGTGATTACAGGGGGTGATTTTGGAAACTAATGTAGGTTAATAGAAAGTTTGAAAGAAATTGGACATACACTTGGGTTTTACAAGGTTACCAACATTCAAGCACAAGTTTGTCCTGTGAATAAGGGTTGCTAAATGTGAGAGAGATTTCTCAATCATTCTTTTTCTTTTCTTTTCTAAACCCTAGTAGGGAACAACACACAGCAGGAGAGGAACACACAGCACCAGCTGTATGACTGATCTGCAGTTCCTAAGGAGACAAGTACGGTTATTTATTCATTAAGAGAGAAGGGTCCTTTCTCCTGTCACATTTTCTTTAACATTTTAGTAATTATATTGTTGTGTCAGTCTTCTTATTTTTCAAAAAAGGTAACACAGTTCAAACAATTGCCATTCTGGTCCTTACAATTCCAGATCCCTATGAAGTGGTTTTAAGACTTAATTCCATCACTGCTCTCTCATTGAAATGAATGGAGAGAAACAGTTAAAGGCAAAATTTGCTTCATTATTTGCAAAGCCCTAGAACCATCGGCAAAGAAATGCAGGGTTTATGTCAAGCATAAAAACTGAAAGACTCAGTAATGTTTGTCTCTTCTGTGTAGTTGAAGCATTCTTGTTATGTACATATACTTCCTTTGATCTCTCAACTCTTTTCATTATCAACTTTACCTTCCTGAGCAGCATCTTGTGTTTTCTGCACCAAAACCAGTGTGTTTTGTCAGCAATCCTGAATTTCTGGAATAGACAGAGACTGGTAGCATTTGTCTTGTTCAACACCTTCATCAATGACCTGGATGAGGGGGCAGAATATACCCTCAGCAAGTTCGCTGACAACACCAAACTGGGAGGACTGACTGATTCCCCAGAAGGCTGCGCTGCCATTCAGAGGGATCTTGACCAGCTTGAGAGTTGGGCAGAGAGGAACCTCATGAGGTTCAACAAGGACAAGTGCAGAGTGCTGCATCTGGGAAGAAACAACCCCATGCACCCGTATAGGCTGGGGGTTGACCTACTGGAGAGCAGCTCTGCAGAGACAGATCTGGGAGTCCTGATTGATAATAAGCTAAAAATGAGCCAGCAATGTACCCTTATGGCCAAGAAGGCCAATGGCATCCTGGGATGCATCAAGAAGAGTGTGGCCAGCAGGTCAACGGAGGTTCTGCTCCCCCTCTACTCTGCCCTGGTGAGGCCTCATCTGGAGTCCTGTGTCCAGTTCTGAGCTCCTCAGCTCAAGAGGGACAGAGAACTGCTGGAGAGAATCCAGTGCATGGCCATCAAGATGATCAGGGGACTGGAGCATCTTCCTTACGAGGAAAGGCAATGGGAACTGGGGCTGTTTAGTCTTGAGGAGACTGAGGGGGGATCTCATTAATATTTACAAATATCTAAACAATGGATGTCAGGAGGATGGGGCATCCATTTTTTCTATGGTATCTAGCAACAGGACAAGGAGTAATGGGATAAAACTGCAACACAAAAAGCTCCATTTAAACATAAGAAAACACTATTTTACTGTGAGGGTGATGGAGCAGTGGAACAGGTTGCCCAGGGAAGGTGTGAAGTCTCCTTCCTTGGAGGTCTTCAAGACCCACTTGAACATGTTCCTATGCAAGCTGATCTAGGTGGGCCTGCCTCTGCAGGGGGTTGGGCTAGTTGATCTCTAAGGTCCCTTCCAACCCCTACCATTCTATGATTCTTTGATTTCATATTCTATGAGTCTATGATTTGCAACATTTGATTGGCCAAAGATTTCTATATTTACCTCAAAGACGGTAGTTTTGCCCCTTTTTTTTGGCCTTTTTTTTTACCATCATACATTACTTGTCAGAAGTTTTTGAAGGTGTACAGCATAAGGTAAGAGTAGATTTTGGTTGGTTTTCAGCACTTATCTCTTATCTTCATTAATTAGAAGTGGGGGGAAAAATCCAAAAGAAAAATAATGCAGACATACTATTTGGATTTTCACATTTATTCCTGTGACTGAATAAGCTTCAGAACAAGACTTACTCACAGAAATGAGCCACAAAGGAATCAGAGAAACTGATGTACTTCAGAAACTTTTAAACATAAAGGGCGAGAGATTCTGTGAATAGTGTTTTCACTTTGACCATGCAGAGAAGAAAGCCTTTGCAGAGGATCAGTTGAAGGTCTAGGTCTTTAATTAACTCAATGGATTATTGCACAGGGATGTGCAAGGGCCAGAAAGATGCCAGATGGAAGCAGTAGCCTGACAGGTGATACAATTACTCTATGACAATACAAAACACAGAACCAAGTCAGAGACAACCAGTTGTATTTATCACAAAGAACAAAGGCAACAATTGGAAGGAAGAACTGCAAGTCTTGATATAGGACATAATTGGAGCATTTTTCTTATGAGGAAAGGCTGCAGGAACTGGCGCAGTTTAGTCTGGAGAAGATTGAGGGGACACCTCATTAATATTTACAAATATCTAAATGGTCAAGAGGTTGGGGCATCCCTTTTGTCAGTTGTATCTAGTGACGTGACAAGAGGTAATGGAAAGAAGCTGGAACACAAAAAGTTCCATTTAAACATAAAAAAACCTATTAAGAAAAACACAAAAGCACACTTATCATGACTGGATGTTGCACTGAACAAGATAGGCTGTTCAGTTAATAAATAGCTGTGGTATAGAAATGAGTTTATCAGGAAAAAGATAGTTGCATGTATGCTGGAAATTTAGTGTTTCCTCTTATTAAAAACTATTCTTGAGTGTAAGTAAGGAAAGGACTGAACTGTAATCAATTGTACATTTGCTGTGTTCTTCATTAGAGCCAGGAGAACACAAGGTGGGAAAGATGTTTCCAGCAAACGTCACAGAAACATGAAAATTGAATGTTTGGCAGAACACAAATTTATCCATTTTCAAACAGGCTCCGACAGAACTGAAAGAATATTTCTGCAGCTGAGGGTGTATGGCATGCAGCTGAGTAGTCCGGGTCCCTTCCACTAAAAGTCGTAACACCAGGCACTGCTCAGAGTAGAGGGAAATTGAGACTGATGGTCATCTGCCAACTCCAATGATTTAGTGACAGCACACTTGAAATTTTTATTATCTGTTTTCTGGCACATTAACTGGACTGACTCACAACCCAAACTGCCACAGCAGTCAGAGAAGTCCCTCTCATGGCCACTATAAACAGTTGCACTGAATTCTTGCTTCTTATTCCTTGTGAAAGAAAACCACTATGTCTGTCTTACTACAAATCCTTCTCTGTTAAAGTGCAGCAGCTTTTCTGTGTGAGTCATTGTCTGTAGCAGGGGAAATGCTGTAGCTCTCATTCAGAAGTGATCAAAGAGTGCTACGTGTCAACATTTTCCCTGACATGGCTGTGCCATCAGATAGGATTCCCTGTTGGTCTAGGGTCAAAAGTTATGTAAAGTAGAAAACTAAAAGCTTTTTTTTTTCTAAACCGTAACACACACACACACACTCTGTCTTCACTTTTTTCTTTTCATTTAGGTAACATATTCCCTGTAATGATTTTAAGAATGTCATTTACTTACTAGAAATACAAATTGTAACAGATCAAAAAAGGAAGTATTACCCACAAAAGAATCAAAATATATTTAAAATCATGTGTTTTCTGATAAGACTGGCTGGTAATGCAGTTGGAAGAAAAGTTGTTCTGTACCTTCCAATTTTACTGTCTTATTACTGTATGATGCATCAGTTGGTCTTTGATGTTTTTCTTAAAGCTTCAATTTCTAGAGACCTCAAATCCCTAAGGCTTTCTAGAGCATAAAATATAGAAGGTATTTTTTACAGGATTAATTTCCATGAGGATTCATGATACTAAGAATCTTCATTTGCTGTAGTAAATCAATATCCACATTCTGGAGTTGAAACAGCCAAAAATTTCAGGATCTAGACACCCCTTGCATTATCTTTTCTTAGAAGTATGTCTCATTTCTTTCACTGACATAACGCTGTTTCTCCATTTCCTCTATCCTGGCCCAGTCAAGCTGCTGCACAGAAAGGCTGTCAGATGCCTCTGACAGCTTCACAATGCTGTTTAAAAGGGTATTCACCCTATGTCTACTGTTATCTCTCAGGGAATGTTTTTTAACATACGTCAGCCCTCTGTCTGTTAGCAAGGAGAAAACAGGGATGTATAAACATACAAGTTAAGTATGGAGAAGAATGAAGAAATTCTTTGGAACAACCACATTCAGAGAAGGTTTCAGGCTATCACAGTGCACAAATATCTATGTTTCCCTTTACTATGTTCAATTTGATGATTCTTAATTAAACCCCTCTGATGAGTTCATAGGACTTAGGGCTCAAGAGCTACTTAAAGGAGATTATTTCTCAACCAATTTGGGAATCATCCAATAAAGAGGTATGTATTTAGTTCAAATATGTATTATATCCCTGTTGAAGATCATCTCTGAACCCTTTACAAGATGGCATTCGTGCTGATGTACACGGTATAACAGCTGACAGTTTTATACAGATCCTATGTATTAGGACTCAATGAAAATTCAACAGCTCTACTATTCAGCAGTTATATGCAGCATAACAGACAAGATACCTTAAGACTCTTAGAGGGATCAATCAGAGAAGAGGAAGCAAAACAGGAGAATTCTCCATTTGTGATTGTGATCACAAAGAAGCTAGCTGGATAATTAGATATCATCAGATAACATTGCACTGAGCTCAACAAAAAGACCACAGAGATAACGGCTGCATTAGATGAAATTCCTTCTGATGAAATACCACTCACAACTTTGCTGTATTGGGGGTGTTTAGAATTGTGTGTAGGTGGCAGAATATCCCAAGTCCAGAAATGTGCAAAATCTAAGTCCTGAAGTCCCTGAAAAATCTTCTAAAGTTATTTTCAGCATCATTTTATTTTTAAGCAATTTTATCCAGCACCATCACAGCAGCTGTGACTTAAGAATTGAAAGCATGCCCTTGTGTTTTCATATTTCACATCTACTACATACACCAGAAACACTGCTTGATAACACAATTAAACTGTAAAATTCTTACCTAGTTGAGCAATTAATTTAATTAGATTGAAAGTTAACACAGATACTCTTTATTGGGAAATAAGCTGTGCTGGGTTATTTGGTGGTTCCTAGTTGCACAATTGCCATCACACACCAAGTGTTCCTGATCAAGATCCAGGGTGAAGAAATATGTGAAAATTATATTAATTGAAAGACATTTTCAAAGGCAGATGGTGCTAATGAGTCCAATAAGAAAAACTATGGCCAGCTATAAAAGTAAAATAGCATGACACTTAACCCTTTGCTAAAGATGGTAATTAGCAGGAAGGTCAGGCTTTTAATTAATAAGGTAGCATTTTTAAGTTTAACAAGGCTATTGGTCTAGGCTAGAGAGGAACAGTTGCTAAATACCATCCAGGGCAACAAAAAGAGGCAGATGCAAAATGCTCTACTCAGGAAATATTAATGAAAAGACCGCTACCTGTGAAAACCTATGGCATAGGGATACCTTTAGGGGTTTAAAAGGGCTATGAAGATTAAGGAAGCCAAATCCTTGAGCTTCTTACCTGAAACCATTTGGGCAGTCTTAAAACTTCCAGTCTAAAATCTGTTCTCTGCCAGAAGCACATAAATGTGCAAGTGGAGGTTAAATATAGGGAGTCTATCTCCCCATCCATTCAGTGCAACCAGCAGACAAAATCCTTGCCATAGCATTTGAGAAATTACTATTGCACAGTGCAGTCTAATGGAGGACATCACACACTACTGTCCTTGGCCTCAGAAAGATTCTTCAGCATCCACATCTATGTGAAAGTTTTATATTCACAAGAATGCTGCTTTCTAAACTATCTGTATAATACCTTGACTCTGTTGAAGAACAAAAAAAATCCTCTGGAGAGAAGGGAATTATTAACAAAATGAACCATACCAATCATCTCCTCCTACTATATCACTGTTGTTCACTTTCCCAGCTAGGTGGGAATGAATATGAATTTTCTTTCTAGAGTGCTGAGAAGGAGGTTACATGTAGTCTGCTCACGACCTCTGCAAAAGGAACTGCACAGCTTTAGCTGACTTAAGAGTCTTAATGTTTTTACCCTGTGTCACACTTACTCTTTTTGCTTTATGAAGTGTTGGGTTTGACTTCTTATTCTAAGCATATTTGTGGCTGGGTAGTGGAACAGGGCAATGGAAAGCACAGACTTAACTCTCTCTCTTCTATAAAAACTTCTCTCTGTTCTTCCATATGGGCATGAGTGCATTCAGAGCAGCATGAATCTGGCATGAGGCTCTCCCCAAGTATGCAAGTGCACACCAATGAAAACAATGCTTAAAGCAAGTATGTTCTTTTGGTCAGAGTCTTCTTGCCACATTTTCTGCATTGCTTCAGTATTCAGCAGAGCCTTGAATTCTCTTCACTCAGTATCCATGTTCTCTAAAACATAAAGTGTACAATAGACTCTCACAAACACTGTCCTTTTTGTCACCCACTTCTGAATTAACAGGGTAGTTAACATAGAAAACTATGAAAAAAACAGTTTCTTTGGATATATCATGTACCATGTGGTATTTGACCAAGTAGTTCTTTGCCTGTCTCCTTTAGTACTCTGACTCTTTGCAGTGAGCACCATAACTTGGCAGATGTCAGGAACCCTGAGTCATTTTCAAATACTAAATTTTACTATCAAATATTAAATATTATATCAAATATCACCTCTTACTCTTCAAAACATATCTACACTGAGATAAAGCTCCTTATCATAGATCTTGTCAAGACTGGAATATCTGTAATCTTCAGGAAACAAACATTTCCTAGAGCTCTTTTCCAGTATCCCAAAAAACAACAGATTGTTGTCTAATATTTTCAGTTGATTACAATACTCTAGAAGGCTTTATGAGCAACAGGTGACTTTTAATAAAGAATACTGCCATATGTATGGGCCTACTGCAAATGCTACCAGATAACTTCTCCCACTCAGGTCTTTGAATATCGTCCCCATTTTTTCAATCCAGAAAATTATGCATGTCATTACACAAAGTGGTTACTGAAATCTATAAAGCTTGAGAAATTGGTTATCTCTGGCAGTTAACAGACAAGATCCTCTATTAATGCAGGTTAATGTCCTAATAAACCATTTGTTAACAGCAGTAATTGACCAATTGTGAAAAAATATGCTGTATTTAATGAATAATGTCAGGAAGACTGAGTGCCCAGAAACCTCCTGGTGTTGCTATTCATATTTTTGCTGTCTGTAGTAGCAGATATGTGTAAGTGGTTGCTTCTATCAGCAAATTGCTGCAGAGCCCATTAGCCCTTGCAACAACAGAACTGGACTCTGTGATAAGCTAAATAAAAGCAGGAGCTCAAAGTAAACACAAGTTTTCTCTATAACAACCTGTTGTTTCCCATGGGTTTAAACTTCATACATGATAGGCCTTGTCCGTGAGATTCACTGGTTTATGAGAAGAGCTAGCATTTCCAAGCAGTTTGGCAATTCTTATATATTAAGCAAGGTATACTCTGTCATCTCTTTCACGGAGCCTCTGGAAGTGCTAAAGCGTAATGTGGAGTCCCAAATTATAAGAGGAGCGAGGAAGAAACAATTGTTTCTGCTAAAAATTCCCCAGTCATTCTCATACCCTCAAAAGATAAAATTTCCTGCCCAGCTTGTCCCCAAAAAATAACAAGATGTGCATCAGCAGAGTTTCATTATTTTTATCCTTCCTCCCTTCCCACAGTATTCTTGCACTCCTGTTTGCAACTGAATGCAACAGACTAAACAGCATTCAGACTTTCTCTCATTACTTTCTTATCACTTTTCTATACTCCTTTTCCACAGTACTGCTTTTCAGAGGCTGAAGCCTTGAAATGACATTGAGGAAGAAAAAAGTATAAACAAAAGAGAAACCATTCAGTTGTTTCCTTCCACTAGCAAAAAACAGGAAAAAAGGACAAGAAAGATAAAAGAATCGTATGTCAACATCTCTAGTTTTAAAAACTAAATGGAATGCACAGATTGGAGAATAAAGTTAAATATTTGAGGAAACTTTTGCAAATATACTTTAAAGAGTTACATGAACTTTTGTTGTTACAAAGAGTAGTGTCTCTGGATACAGTAAAAAAAAAAAAAAAAAAAAAAAAGGTAAGGCTCTGAAAAGGTGTAACCAGGTAGTAACCATCACAGTAGTAAATCTAGCTAAGGACCCTCAACTAGTCAATTTTACAATATTTACAAAGAAAAATTTTATCTTTTCAAATAATCCCAACAAAACAAGATTGTTGTAATTCTCATCATCACAGCAGGAATTCATTTTTCTATGGCACAGAATAAAATATCATAATTCAATTTTTTTAACTAAAATTTGATTATAAAAATCAAATTGAGCTCCCATTTACCTTGTTCTTTGTAACCATTGCAAACATAGTTCATCTTTCTCAGGCATTCATTAGAGTCCAGGAAAGCACACAGGATTTCTTTTAGAGTATGCTTATCAATAAATGTGCAATAGTGTATAATGGAAATACAGCTCTGAATTGAGACAGTTTAATTCAAGTAAAAAACCTACTCAGCATAATTACATCTGAAAAATAAATAAATCAACATTTCCCAGTTTAAGTTTGAAATGTACCAGTTTCAAACTAATTAATTTTTGAGACATTGCTAATAAATCTTAATGCTTCCCTAGGAATAATGAATGGCTTTGAATTTAATTTTATTAAGCTGTTACCAAGAGCTCTGCTAATTAAATCCAGGCATCAATAACAATTCCTCTAAAGTGGATATCTGAAAATGTAAATAATGTTTGAAAATAAGTAAATACTATTGTATTGCCCTGAAACAAGATAAGCCAAGAGAACAAAGACAGAACTAAGGAACTGAGACTTAGAGGGAATTTTGTATGCCTGTCTCTCTTGTGTAGATTCGCTCAATATTTTATAATGCCTGCTGCATTTTGCATGTACTTCGCACCAACAAATCTCCTCTTTGTGTAAGAGTTAAGGGTTGGCAGCTGGGGTGTCCTCTTCCAGCAAATGGTTTGTGAAAGAACTTTTCCCACGTGATTGAGGTGAAATAAAAGACAGAGAGGGATGAGAGAGGATCACCAGGCAGAAGAAAGGCTACGGGAACAGACTCATTCCTGCTACAGGATAGGGCTTCCGGTGCCACACACTTCTCTCCCCATGCTGACAGTCACTGCTCCCACTGTGCTAGGAGCCAGTGACAAAACTTCAACTGATCACCATGGGAAAGCATCAGGCACGGCAAGAGCAGGATCATAGATGCATAAATACCAAGTTTTAGGTGTGCATGGGAAAGTGTAATAGATGGATCACAACATAAACAAATATGGAGGGAAACACTTTTTGATCTTCCTCTGCTTCCTTTTCAATACATTAATGCTATTATTTTCTGTATTAGCCTCTAGGGATCTCACTCAAACTCAAGATTCACTATATTAAGTGTTTAGACATTAAGAAAGAATCCTGGAAGATCTTAAAATTTAAAAATACAAGGTAGAAAACAAAGCAAGGAAAAACTGTTTATCATCATATTTTAGAGCTCAGTTATTGCAGAAGATTCCCAGTAGCACCACTGATATTTGCTCATCCACATCCTAGCAGGCAAATTAGCCAGGCTAATTTTACAAATGGAAAGTGAAGGGCAAAAAGGCTGAAGAAACCATCCCAGCCCACGTGAGAAGTTACAGAGGTAGCAGTAAGTAAATCCAACTATAATAAGACCACTTCTTTAGTTATTAGAGAAATACCTCTCCCTCAGGAACAGTTCAGCTTCCACATTTATTAGGATGTGCCAGTGAGACCAAAATACTAAATCTGAATATCTGGTCAGGTATACTAGCATTACGCATCCTAATGAGAAATGATGCTCAAGTAACTGGAGATACTAAAACATTCTGTCCTAAAATGAGGGAACAAAAACAGCAAAAGCACACAACCCCAAAATATTCTTGTTTCCTTTTTCTTTGCAGAAAGCAGAATATTGAAAAGTCTGTGCATGAGCTGACAGATATTGAGAAGTTTTCTATTCATTTATGTAGCCAAAACCACATTGTGTAGTCAGCCACTCAAGCTCTTCTGAACAGGGATGGCATACAGTCTTCTTGACACATTGCTTTGAAGTCATTGCTAACTCCCTTCCAGACACAAATAATCCATCGTTTCCTATCTGAACCATATCTAATCAATAACAAAACTAGTTCCAGTCATCTCTCAGATCACTCTGAAGCCTGTCTCTGCCCCAGTTGTCCTGATGAGAACTCGGGCTCACAGAGCAGGCAAAAGAGAAAAAACCCAAACCACAGGATTAATTAGAGAGGAGAAAATTAGAAAAGAAACTGGGCTTTACTTCAGATTCCTGCTACTAAATGCCCATCAGGTTGATTTCCCTCAACACAGCAACACCACAGAGGCCAGAGATGTCAACAATATTACTAAAGTCCAGTCATTTCAGAATGCGAAGAGCAACATCCTTCAGCAAGACCCAGTGAAGTACAGCACAGAGAACTGGCCAAGACAATATGTTTTATTTGCATGCATAGAGGTTGCTCTAAATAACTGATCACATAAAAGCACTATTATTTCTTAATACTCCACTGAAACAATTTTTAAGACACAAATAAGGCTAACACTTCTGGCCAGCATCCACCCACAGGCTCTAGCAACCCATTAGTGCCCATGAACACTCCAAGCCTTGTTTCCATTCTCTGAAACAGCAGGACACATTGTCCCTGCTCCATGTCCATGGCTAACTAGTTCCAAAAGAGGAGTCAGCAGATGATCCTGAAGACCAAACAGCCTAGTCTTGTGCTGTGTCATTACTAATTCTATCTCAGGTATTTCAGTTAACGCCAGTCATGATTTAGGATTTAAGCTCTTCTCATGTTATTACTCATCCTAAAAATTCTGATGCTACTCAGCTTTCTTCTAATCAGGCAGTGGAAGTACAGAGGCTTCTTTGCATATTATAGAATAAGTTGCAATGGAAAAGTAGAAATTCCAAGAAATAATGCAATAATAGACTCTGAATAGGTGTAGAGCTTCAGCAAGCAACGTTGCCTCACATATGCTACAAGCTAATATTTTTATACTCCTGTGATCTTCATGATTTTACATTCCTGCCTCTTGGAGAGGTCTCCTGCCTTTGCAAGAGGCAGTTCCTCTGCAGTCCTCCCAGTGCCATGCGAGGCAGACAGTGGGAGCCTGATAGAGTCAGCATTCTTGCATAGAGTAATGTGCTACTGACACAAACATCTTGCTTACGTGAGAGACAGCAGCTCACAGTTTCCAGTGACTGCTAGGATCATAACCCCTACTCCTAACACTGACTTTTCTATCACATTTCATCTTCTGAAAGAAGAAAAATGCTTCTGGCCCTTTCCAATGCCACATCCTCTGTGAAGTACAGAATACACTCATGCACCACATTCACATAAGCTCACAAGTTCATTGAAAAACAGTCAACTTAAAAAAAAAATTACCTTTGTGTCCAGGTACTCTGTCAAGAAATAAGAATCAACCCAAGATAACAGTAAAAGAAAAGAGAAGTTATCAGAACCACAACTGTTTGAAAGAGGCAGTCCCATGACACAGCTTTCTGGTCCACACACATCTCCAGGCACAGAAGACACCTCCCTCAGCAGCTGCAAGGTAAGGATCCAAAGTCATAGCCACCCTAAATGTTCTGGTTGTGGAGCTCAGTAGACATTTAGACCTAGTTTGCTCTTGGCATGTTCCTTCACATGGTGAGTGATATATCTGGAATAAATCTGTATATGGAATCATGTTGTGGTGGGGAAGGCAGAGAAGTATCTAGCAGCAGAAGAGTGAGCTTTCCCAAGGGATGCCAAGAGAGAAAATTAACCCATAGCTTCACACTTCTCTTCTTTTACCATGACCATCAGTGCCAGATGTAGCTGGACAGTAGAGCACAGGACCCATTATCTGTTATACAGTGTCAAAGACAAGGAAAAAGGAGGCAATGGGAGCAGTGCAGCAAATATTTTAGGTACAGATGCAACAGCAGAGAATGAGTAGAGTGAATGAAAAGTATCAGTATATGAGACTGGCTAAACTAAACCTAAGAAGTAAGGAAAAAGGGCAGCTGAAAGATATTCTAACCCCTAAAGATACAGGAAGGGTATACAGACCATTTTGCAGACAACTTATCCCAAGAACACTGTCATGGCAGAAAAGGAACTTGTTCAAAACATTCTTAGATACTTTCAAGGGTATTTAGAAAGAAATTTGAACATTTTCAGTAGTTCTTGCAAAGTGGCCAGCCTTATTCTAAATTATGAGGAAGGAACTGTAACTGTGGGTGGTATTGTTCATATTTCTTGGAAACTGCAGCACGTTCAGGTTTGGGCAGCACATTAGGGTTACAACTTTTGATCTCCTCTGGATGTACACCTTACGTTAACTGCTGTGAAGCATATGAGCTTGAAGAAACTTTGCTCTCTAGACACTTCTAGACTAAATATCTATTATAGAGTTGTGTAGGACTTCATTCACTGACCCTGGTGATACATTCTTATTCTATCATCTGTTTCCTCATGCAGAATTCATGAAGAACAAATTGCACATTTGCAATGATTGCATAGACAATAATTTTGAGAAGGGCAGAACAAGATTTGTCATATCTGGCCATCAGATTAAACATGCTTCTGCTAATTTACTTATCCATCACCAGCATAACATTTTTGTATTTGTATTCTGAGTTTCATAATCAAGGTCAAGGTTTATAAAAAGCAGGCATGAAATATAACTCTTGGAGTTTCCTTGGGTGGGTTTGCAGTATTTTGTCAATGTCAGAATGTTCTATTTATCATACTCCAGGATCTCCAAGATAATTGTATATACTGCATTGTAATCCCTAAAGGAAAAATCATCTATTAC
Source organism: Urocolius indicus (assembly GCA_013401255.1). Taxonomy (NCBI): domain Eukaryota; kingdom Metazoa; phylum Chordata; class Aves; order Coliiformes; family Coliidae; genus Urocolius; species Urocolius indicus. Next base: position 316,057 of record WBNH01009551.1, read on the forward strand.
AAAGAAAGTGCCAAGAAAAAAATCATGTTCAGAAAACCAGTCCACTCATATATACTTCTTTCCCCATAAAAAATCTCCCAGCCACTAATTTGCTTAATTACAAACTTCTATTCACGGAACAAATAGCGTGTATATTGTGCAATCTAAATAAAAAGCTACACAGAGAAATCTCTTTTCCTTCTAGACTGATTGAGGTTTTAAAACATTTGCCAACAGGTTAAAAAAAAAAACTTCTTACAAAAGCAATTATAATTAATGCCACAAATAGTCATTTGAGTCCAGCCACCTATACTGTTTTTTACTTGGACAATTGTGCTTAACATAAATGCTCCTGTCTACTCACTCTATTTTGCACTCTTACTCCTCAAATATTTTACTCTTAACGTGTTCAGCTCTTTAATTTAATTAAAAAAAAAAAAAACAAAACAACAAAAAAGGCATTTCTATGGAGGGCCTATGCTAGTTGTGGCTCTTCATTAATTCTTACTGTCATTGTTCTTTGAGATGGCACTTGGAAAATTATCCATGTCCAAAGTCTCTGAAAGGTGTTTCTATTAAATTGCATCAGGAAACCACAGATGAAGTAATTTCCATGTCTCCACTTGAGCAAGCCCGAGGGCTGCCCCAAGCCACACTTCTCCCCACTCAGCTCTGAGCTTGCCTGCCCAGTGGTCCCAGCATGACCTGCCCACAAGACATTGCTGTACAACTATTTGTCAGATGTTGAACTCAGCAGCTCATTGGGGTTTCACTGCTTTTTACTTAAAAAAGAAAATCAAGTTCCAAACAGATTTCTTTTAGGTATAATACAGTAATGCAAACAACTGTAAAGCAATCTCAAGAAGGTGTCCCATTAACAGGATCATCCCATCTAGCTTGCTCTTCACAAATTCCCTGCCACAGAACTGCAGTTCTACTAATGAGCTACATTTACTCTTCATGTACTACTTTTATAAGCCAAGCTTGTACCATTATGTCAGATTGCTTAACACAGAGCGATTTCGTAGATGGAGAAATTGAAGCACTGAGAAGCAATGCAACCCATCACAAAGCAGGATCCTGCTGGAAAGACTGGAACGTTCCTTGTTTTTTCACTCAACTCTCCTGTACTTGTAGTTGCATGTACAAGTGAAGGGAAAGGACAGAGGATCCTATGATCACCTGCCTTGCTGCATCTCCTTTCCATACAGTAAAATTATTGAGCTGTAAGATCAGAGACTTTTTTCCTTTGAAAAACTATTTACTAAGTACTCCAGCTGCTAAAGGTGCTCTTCTACCCTCCTGCTTACAAAAGTTAAAATCTACATGAATAGCACAGATCTAGAACTATTTTCTTCATTACTGATTAAATATTCATACTTCATATTAATTTCTTATTTGTTACTTCACTTACGTGCAGGTGCTTTGTAATTTAGAGGTGGCAAGTCTGCCTTATCAGGTGATACTATCCTGCTGAAAGTTTCTGGGGGCTCAGATGCATGGAGCAGAGGGGAAAACTGAGTTATATTGGGAGATCCACAAATATTAGATAAGACAGCTAGTGTAGTAGACCTCTTCATCACTGCACAGTATAGCTGCATCTGCCCAAACCTCTCACACAGTCAAATCAGAGCCATATATATCTCAGAGGGCTACAGCATATATTATGAGAAGGACTCTGGACAGCATTGCAGTCTATAAAGAGGATAACTTAGTATAGATTGCTGTTTCTGATAGTCATCATTACCACCACCACAATTTTCTCCCTAAAGACAGAGGAGAGACTGTGTTTTTAAAACCAACAGAATATGGCTGAAATCACCAAGTCATACCCAAGACTCTTAGTGTTAAGAGTACATTTTTAGACATGACATATGAAAGAGGCATTTATGATCACTCATTAAAGTAAAAATGTAGCACCCCAGGAATACATGTGAATATATTCTCCAGCTCACCCACAGACAACAGTTCCCATTCTGTTAAAGAATAAAGCCTTTCTAAGACAGTTAGTAAACAACTAACTTCTTTGATCTGTTATTTTGATTCTGGAACAAAGAGTTTCTGAGGAGCATAACAAATTAATTCAGTCATATTACAGTATGTAAGACATAGTTATCTTGAATATTTTTCATCGCATAGCTCTGTTTAAGATATGCAGCACCATCTACATATTTTCTAAGCAATCACATATAGACCTGACCTCTCTGCTTAGCCCAGAATATACTGTATTGGGTCTGGGGTGGTGGAGAGTTTCCACAGCAGCCCTTGTAGTGCTGTCCCTTCTGTTGGTAGCTAAAACGTGTATTGATAGCAAAGCAATGTTTAGGCTACTGCTTGCACAGCATCAAGGCTGGGTCACTCTAGCATTCCTTCCCACACCTTCAACCAGTAGCTGTGGGTGGGCAGGATCCTGGGAGGGCACACAGCCAGGACAGTTGACCCAGGCTGACCAAGGAGATATTCCATACCATATGGCATCAGCTCAGCAATATAAACTCAGGGAGAGGAGCAGGAAGTGGAGGCATTTGTGATTCACCTTTGCCTTCTAAAGCAACCATTACGTGTACCACAGCCCTGCTTCTCGGGAAGTGGCCAGACATCGCTGCTGATGGGAAGCAGAGAGGAACAGCTTTACCTGCTTTGCTTTGCTTCTCACATGCATGGCTTTGCTACTTCTTTATTAAACTGCTGTTATCTCAATATACGAGGCTTCCACCTTATTTTCTCCCCTCCCTGGCTTGATTGAGGAGGGGGGGTGATATAGTGGTGTGATGGGCACCTGGCACCCAGCCAGGGTCAAAGAACCGCAACTGAGAAACTATAAGTTCCAAGGAATTATTGCAATGGGCCCCATTTGTTTTATTTTTACTTAGCTATGTCCATTATATTTCCTTAAATTCAAACCAATGCATTTTGGTTAGTTTTAATGTTTATTTGAAGTCAGTTCAAAACTCTTGTGTCTTCTCCAAAACACTGTTGTGTTAGTAGGTAAAATACCTTCATTCATACACCAGAAACCAACAGATAATGCACTAAATATTAAACCCATAATGTATGCAGCTCAGGAGTACTGACACTAAGTACTGTCAGAGTCTGCAGGAGCCGTGAGTGACTGGATGCTAGTAGCAATGACTTCTAACAGCACAAAACTTCCTAACATCATAGCTTATTACTTTAATACTTTGCATGGAGTATTATACCCATTATAGATAGAAGATAACATCCTTCATTAACAGCCACAAGACAGAAAGCCCTTAGCTTCCCATTACTCTGAACAGAGTAGTATCTCATCACTAAACTTGAGCATCCAGCATGTTGCCTTTCTCCTGCAGATGTTTACATGGAATGTAGTCCTCACTTCTGCTTACAGCAAAGATCATACATTTGACGCTTTTAAAAATGGGCATGGCAGAAATAATTAATTTAGTGGTGGATAAGAATATTTTCCCTCCTTTCCTCCTTACTACCCACTCCTGTGGCCCATGCTTGCTGCTTGAGCAGACTTAGAAAATCTGCGAAGTCTTCATTTGAAAATTTTCTTTCTAATGAAAGGTGTCCTTCTACTCCAATTAGAAAAAAAATATGAAAATATATTAATACTTCTTAAGAAAATGAAAAAAAAATCAAAGTTTTGGAGGGTTGCACTTCCTTTATGCCAAGCTACATTCAAAGACAGATGATGTTTTTCCTTGTACCACTGGGTAGTTATTCTAATGCTGGAGACAGTCTGAGAAAAGCACTAAAAGAAAAATGAAAATTGAACAAACTCGGGTTTAAATGCATTTCGCCACTCTTATTGTCAAGAGGAAAAGAATTGGCAGATAAGAAGCATGAAAATTCTTTTTCCCTCTACAGAACATTATGCTTTAAAATGCATATGCACCAGTTGTTTCATTTTCTAATCTTGTTTTAACTCTTTTTTTCTGACAGCTTCCTGAAGAGTTGATTCCTGTACCCTCTACTTGCATTGTAAAGCATTTTTATTTGTCACTACTTCCAAAGTCAGAGAAATTATTTGCAAAGTGATCACTAGCCTGATGATGGGTGGCAAAATTGTCTTTCCAAAATCATTAAGGAGGAAAAAAAAAAAAAAAGTATATGGGCAAACCTGATTGGGTTTGGGAGGTTTTTTTAAAAGCTCTGGGATGCACAGAATCAGAATGGGAAAGAATGCCTTAATATCCAGTCTTCAGTGCAAGCTAGAATGATCTAGATGACAGACTTGCATTGTGACTGCAGATTTCCTCTGGCACTCTTACTAATCCAGAAGCTCCAAAGAGCATATCTTCCCCTCTCCCACTCCATTATGTGGCTATGGGTTGAGTAAAGGAACATCTCTCTCATACACAGAGACACATACTTACTTACTGGGACATACCCAGTCTTACTGGGACTGTCACAGTTGTTACTGTAACCTGTTAGACTCACTACAATACAGTCACCCTTTTACCTAACTTTGTGTCCCTTGCACCAAATGCTCCTCTACGCTTGCATCACCATCCATACTACCTTAACAACTGAGGTACCTTCTGCAGACCATTTCCACTTGCTCTTCAGCATTTGTTCACATAGCACAAAAAAGCTTCAGTAAAAGAGAAAATTAAATTTGAAGTCCTAATAAAAATCTATCCATTATCAGTAGCAATAGCTACTATATTTTCAGCCACCCAGTAAGTTACAGACTTCCTTACTAATTAACTCATAAATATACCAATTCTTTTGAGTTCAAGCACAATAAGTCATAAACTTGAACATTACTCATCACTGTCATGCTATATAAGAGGAATTCTGTTGTCTTCATTCAAAGCATCTTCCTCTCTACCTGTTTTTTTTCACCCTGGTTCTTACCTGCTTTGTTCCTCTCCCATCAATTTCAGCCAGTATTCCTTTTCCTAAACTATCTCCTACTTTTCTAGACAACTTATTCACTGTGCAGGTATGCTTTGATGACAGAAGCTGAAAACGAGATTTGTACTGGTATCACCAAACATACTTTGTATTTGTCAAAGGTTTCTTTTTCTAGCTAAGCATGATCTGAAATGGGAAAATATGGGTTTCTGATTTTTCAGTCCTCCCTGACAGATAAAAAAGGCTAGAAGGACTATAAAGAAGGGCAGGAAAAAAAAAAAAAGAGGAGCACTTACTTGGGTTTGAAGGGAGAAAATTCAAGCCTCTATGGGCTGGACTGTTCTTCCAGAAGTTGAGCATGAATGATTGAAAATGTCAGAAGGAATATAACACCGCAGGTTATGAACAGTAAAGCTTGATTATTTGAGAAAGGAAATCTTCCTTATTATTGTATCTATTTAAAGTCTTGTATAAACATTAAAGAGAATGGAAGTAGTAAGGAGGCAAGGGGGAAATAACACTGGCTAACAAGCTGTAGGAGAGACCTCCTACATTTTTATTATTGAGTGCAATATTCAGGTTCCCTTACCAGCATGTTGAAGGGATAGAGAAGCTCTCCATCTGTTTTACTCCATTGCTATTTTTATGACCTGCCAAAGTCAAAGAATCAGTCCAATTTTTTAAAATAACAGCTATTGATTTCTCCCTTATATGACTTATGAAGGGCTTCTCTGGTTCATTTGGGCTTTGTTATTTTTGAAAGACTATTCTTTCCTCTCTGTATTCCAGAGAGATTGGCTCTGAAACCAAGGAAGAAGAGACACTGACAGCCCTGGTCTTTGTAAGGTCAATCACCATAGTAAAAAACACTTTCTGTGGTTCCCTTACACTACTGGAAAAAGGGCACACACAACGCTCACATGCTCTTTGCACAGACAGTGCACACAACTGAATCACCACAGCCACACCAGACAAAATTTATTTGGATAGCAGGAGCTGCATTATCAGCCTAACGAAGTAGGGATCATTTGGGAATGGAACAAGCCCAAACCTCTGTATCACAACAAAGATCACTCTGTTCTACCAACCTCACCACCTAAATACAGCTCTAACGTACTCTCTAATTATTGATGAGAACTCCTGGTCCCACGGAAGAATCTATTTGGCTTTTGCAGGGCTCATCTAAGGGACATAGCATTTACAAACATTAATCCACTTTCTCTGCTTAATGGAAACACTATTCACAAAGAAATCTGGTTGCTGTGCATAATCTGAATTCATTTTGGTAGTATTTCTCTTATACATTTTCCCAGTTTAATTAATATATCCTGACATCAAACTATTTTTAAAAGACATTTTTCTTCAATTAAAGGGCAAATGCCTTTTCAAGAATGCCACCCATCTAAATTAACCATCATTTTATAGTTTCCTGAGAAGCCATGATAGACGCTACCACAGAAATAAAACCTATGGTTGAATTAACTTAGACAGTCCTATAGAGGTCTGATATAACAGCAGTGCCATGAATCTTGAAGACCACCAAAAGCTGTGGTATTCAGCACTAGCGTGAGTTTTTGCAAGAGTCATTCAAACTACACAACAATACTGGGACTAGAACTTAAATTTGGTTAATCTACTTAAAGCTGGAAGGATTCTACTACCATCAGTGAACTTATTTTTTTCATTTACAATGGTACTCAAAGCTAAGAAAATCTTTTTTTTTCCTTCCAAATGGGATAAATGGGGGAATCGGAGAACACCTAGACAGTCAACCACAGGTTTCGTGGTTTTGTTGAATTGTTCTAAACATTAAAGAGGAAGAGCATCTATTTTCTCAAACTCAGGCTCTCCTGTCAGTGCAAAACCACCAGCACCAGCCCAGATTTATTTCTTTCTTGGCTGATGATTACTGATCTTGACGCTTGTACTCTGTGCTGTGAATAGTTCAGGGATGCTGAGTTCCTCAGTGACAAACTCTGGAGGGTAAAATGAGATCTGACATTGCAGCCTACCTGTTTGTGCTTCAAAGCAGAATTAATGAGCAGCATCTCTCTGTCAAGCCTCAGGATTACTGAGAAGAGATCTGAATCAAAATGCCCTCACAAACACTCCAAAGTGCTTACCCCACTCCAGCTGAAAGGAACACAGCAAAGAGGGTCTTTGCCCAGCATTATTCAGGCACTGATTGCTGTAAATTAAGCATTTGACTGAAGTCTAGAACAATGTTGTTTGCTTCCAAGCCACACAATTAGGAAGAAAATTAATTTCTTCTCTGGAAAAGAGGAAACTGAAGGTCACAGCCATGCCACCATAGAAGGGAATGGTTACCATTTTCTGCTCCACCCTTTGCTGGAGGCAAAAACATATGCCAGCTTAGCTCTTCAACATTTCCTAATTTGTTCAAACAAAATCACTTCTGTTACTTTGAGATATGGTTTCAGTTGACCTGAATGATTTTACCTGAATTAGCAAGAGCACTTTCAGCATCTGCTGTAGAGGAAGTTGACAGAGTAATGTTGAGCTCCAAAATGGATCCTGTCTCCTTAGGTTGAGAGCATTTGGAGAGGAGGAATCCCAGGTTCCACCTGCTATGGCTGTGGGGAATCAGTCGCATGTACCAGTGCTGTGTTGTCCTACACTGGGCTCTTTTTCAACTAAGATTAAAAAACAGAGTGTGTTCTTTTCAGTGTTACTTGATCTTAGAAATATCAGCATAAATACTAGGAACAGTAGAACATAGCTAAAGTCAGTAACTTATTCTACCTACATATCTAGATCCAGAAAACAATGTCTATGAAGGACCTGGAGTCAAATGTCAAGAGCCTTAGCTCAATCTGAGAGAACGTTGTAAGCCACAGATCGAGTTTTTTCTAGGGCAGAACTACAAGTCTCAGGACTTTTTTAACATGAAAGGCTATTGCAAAGGAAAGTTTGGCATAAACTGAACCACACCCAAAGAAATACTGTACTGCTACTAACTGATGAGAGTCTGACCTACTCCAGCATTAAGGGTTTTCCTTATTTTAGTAATATTTATGATGACTTAACATTTTTTGTGAGAGGGATTTGGGGATTAGAATAATCAAAACACCCTTGAATGAAAAAATGCAAATCTCTACAGTGCCCTGGGTTTTGACAACACAAAATAATTTTTTCGCAACATGATTTGAATAAAAAAGACACCAAGTCCTTCTCTAAGCCCATGGGGGTGCGTTCCAATGCACTTGAGGCACGGCAGGTTCATCCAATCAGACTGAGAGGCAAAGGGAAGAAGGCATTTATACTCCTAAGTTTTCTATAACACAAGAGAAGGTAGATAGTGTAGCAGTAAGCACTTAGTTTCTTTAAATAAATAAATAAAAAGGAATGGTAGTAAAAAGCATGAGCTTTATGAAATCAAAATGAGGTTCTGTAAACCTTAGAGTGTACTTGTGATTAGCAAGCACTAGTAACAGCTCACTGTTAAAGACCACTAAAGCATTCCCTGAAAGGCTTCAATTTATCTGCATCTAAACCTTTCTCTACAGCATTAGAAAACAAGTTTCATGTACAAGACTGAGAAATCTTAAGCAAATCAGGGACTGGCCATTAAGTTGACAATTCTCATTTTACTGCCTCAGAGAAAAAAGGAATTCACACACAAAAAACAAAACAAAACAAAAAAAACAAACCACAAAAACCCAGTATCAATCATGAAGAACAAATGACGTGTACAATCTGTATACCATTTTACTCATCTGCTCTTCCATGGCTGTAAAATCGCAGCTTATTGTATCTGGAGACACCACGTGGTATCTCCCTTTGTGCCTTTTACCCCTCTCACAATTTTTTTTAGCCAGCAACGTGCCCTCATGGCCAAGGCGGCCAATGGCATCCTGGGATGCATCAAGAAGAGTGTGGCCAGCAGGTCAATGGAGGTTTTGCTTCCCTTCTACTCTGTCCTGGTGAGGCCTCATCTGGAGTACTGTGTCCAGTTCTGGGCTCCTCAGCTCAAGAGGGACAGAGAACTTCTGGAGAGAGTCCAGCACAGGGCCACCAAGATGATCAGGGGACTGGAACATCTTTCATATGAGGAAAGGCTGCGGGAACTGGGGCTGTTTAGTCTGGAGAAGAGGAGATTGAGGAGGGATCTTATTAATATTTACAAATATCTAACTGGTGAGTGTCAGGAGGTTGGGGCATCCCTTTTTTCTGTTGTAGCTAGCAACCAGACAAGAGTTAATGGGATGAAGCTGGAACACAAAAAGTTCCCTTTAAACATAAGAAAAAACTATTTTACTGTTCAGGTGAGGGAGCCTTGGCACAGGCTGCCCAGGCAGGGTGTGGAGTCTCCTTCCTTGGAGGTCTTCAAGATCCACCTGGACATGTTCCTGTGCAACCTGATCTAGGTAGACCTGCTTCTGCAGAAGAGTTGCACTAGATTACCTCTAAAGGTCCCTTCCAACACTACCATTCTATGATTCTATGATCTCCAAAACATGGTAGACCTCATGAGCCTAACAGTTACTGGACAAATTTTGTCACTTGATATTAAACATGTTTTGATTGGATTAAATTTTTTTTTTGTCTTTGCTTTATATATGTTTTTCCTTTTTTTCCCTAACTTTTTATTCTTTGGTTTGATTATTTTTTTAATACTCGAAACAGAAAAGCTGTTAGTACACTTATTAGTAACGACACCACTGACTCCTGGCCATAGAAGTGCAGCTTTGTACTGTGGTTTTACTCACATATACTGGATGCCATACTCTGTCTTATTAACATCTAGTTACTCAGGAGTCCTCAACTGCCCAGAAAATAACCTGCTGCCATGGAAGCATTTCTAAGTGCAAGATAGTGTGCTATTTTCTCATTTTGTTTCTTTATGAACTCTGACTTGAACAAAGATGGGTTTTTTAGTACTGCTATGTCTACAGCAGGCTAAGCTGGCTTGCCAAGTACATTACACTTTATGAGTTAGCTGAATTTCTAGATAGCTGGGGAGGAATGGGGAGGAATGGTAAAATATTTTGGAAATTTTTGGCAAAAAGAAAGCACAACTGCATCCTAATATTTTCTCTCACATGTACACACATGGTCCCCATTTATTTATTATTGTCTATTCCAAAGCTGCAAAAACTCCTGTATTCTCATGCTGCCATGTAAGGCTGAAATCTTGGCATAAATCATTAGCAAATCTCAAGGGAGTTCTAACTACAGATAAGCACTGATGAGCTGAGCAATAAGGCTAACACTCTGTAGGCCTATTTGTGCCTGTTGAGGGCTCTCATTCTTTTATTTTCTAGATTTTCCATGCATATTTCAAACAAACAAAGAAAAAAAGAGTAATAGAGACTAGCTGAAAAATTATCTTGTCCAATACCCCTCTTAATTCTTGAGGTGATTGTGTTAATGTTCTATGCCCAGCAGGGAACCAGCACACTCTGTCACACAGGTGGAATAATTTTTCAGGTTGAAATAAATGAATTAGAGTCATTCTGAGGAGTAAATATTTCACCACAAACAACATACACAGAAAGGTCCCATACCACAGACTCAGCCAAGTAGATGTTAAAATTGAAAATAATGGTTTGTGTCCTATTTTTGGTTCTGAGATAGTAAAACTGGTGACCTGAAAGTCAACCTGATGTTTTCCCACTTGAATTCTGACCTGTTATGTGCCCCTGCTATAAATTGCTCTGGGCCAAAGTCTCACAAGAAGTGAGGAGATTAAGGAGGAGTGGTCAAGTATGATTCATGTAGCTGCAGGAGGACTAAACTGACAAAAGAAACTTTCAAGACCTTTCTTGAAAGGATTCATCCCCATTTCTGTCAGCTTCTTATAGTCTTGATTTCAGGAAGAACTTCAATTGTGTTGGCAAAAAGAGGCTTATTTTGGACAGTGGAACCCTCAACCCTCAAGTAGCCTTTGTAACACAGCAATCAAACATGAAGTGTTTACATTTTAAAAATAAATGACAACATGCTGCTTCCTACCATGAGTCAGATCTCACATCAGAAACAAGCCAGCACGATGTAGAGGCAGAGGTGGACAGGAGCTACAGCACATCCTTCTGCAGAAGGGCAAAAAGGTATAGCAAGGTGTTACCTGTCATCAGACCTGAACACCACTCCATATGTCCACCACTGAAAGCTCCTTTAAACCTCATCTGACACAAGATATTTGTGCTTACTTAACATATAATAAATCACCTAAAGGCCTTTTATTCTTCATGGGAGTGTACATGAAATTCATAAAAGTAACAAATATTTATCAAGAACATGTAGTCATAATTGCATCTCTCCAACTGTTTGAAAACCACAGAATTTCAGCCTGGAGGTAATCTCACATATACAACTAGATTTCTTACTGTATGTCATGCTAATACCCCAAGATGTTGTTGCTTCAATCAGGATAATGGTCAAATTGGTATCACAAATGAAATAACAATAATATTATTCTGCATTCAAGGGTAGGTAATGTAAAGTCAATGGCAACTGAACTTTAGTCTCTTTCTCCACTCATTTTGTTGCTTTTGCTTACTAAATTAATCTAAAGACATCCTGTAAAATGACATGGTTTCTTGAAATATATTTGAATATTTCTCACTTGTGACTCTCAGAAATAGCATTAGCACATGTTCTCTTCATAAGTTCACAGTTTATGATAATATGAAAAATAAAAATCATAAGAGCATATGAGAGATACCGAAAAAATGAAGCAAGAGCAGATATATCAGCTTCCCATTGGTGGAAAATGAATAATGAAGAAAAAAAGACAAACTTGTAAAAGCCACTGCCTACATACTTCTGATATACCACCTGCTCTGAACATAACTTTTTGATGTCTCCATCTTTTATAGGGTCTTAATCTCCAACCTAACTTCTACTCTTTGTCTGAACTTTATACTTCCCGAAACAACAAATGTATGTCTCTAAAGCACTGCATGCATAACAATTTAAGATTAACTGATGTCTACAGATTAATGGTGTCTACACAAAGAGCAATACAATCCTCAGAGACTCAACAAATTGTATATTAAACCAAGAAAATCTACACAAAAGGATGAACAATATACGATGGTATATTTTTGAAGCCTTTTCTATTGTGTCATAGCATTGTGTTTTCCATAATGCGGGACTTTTTTTCCTTGTACCATCATACCTACTTCCAATCTCACAGATTTCAACTGAAATTATAATAAAACAAATCTTTCATAATGTAAAGACTTCACCAAAACCTTTCAGTATTTTCTCATTCAAGGCATTACATTACAATAGGATTTTCTGATAATCCCAGTTTCAGTTCTAGAGTACAGCAAGGGCTATTTTTCTTCTCCACGGTCTTTAAAACATAATTTCTCTACTAAATATATGAAAACTGTTTGTAAAGCTCAAGTGCTCTTAGAAATTTGTACTGTACATTCATAGCAAGAAAATTAAGAAAAGTTGAGTATAGGAAACCCAAATAGTCCCAGCACCCACAGAATCATTATGGCTGGAAAAGATCTTTAAGTCCAAGCACTAACCTCACACTGTCAAGTCCATCACTAAGCTAAACCACATCCTTCACCACCTCATCTATGTGTCTTTTGAATATCTCTAGGGATGGTGACACCACCACCTCCCTGGGCGGTCCATTTCAATGCCTAATAATGTTCTCAGTGAAAAAGTTCTTCTTAAAGTCCAATCCAAACCTCCCCTGGAGCAACTTGAACCCATTTCATCATGTCCTATCATGATGAGATGATGACAGAGAGAAGAGGTTGACTTCCACCTCACTACAACTCACCTTCAGGTAATTGTAGAGAGTGATCATATCTCCTCTCAGTCACCTCTTCTCCAGTCTTAACATCCCCAGCCCCGTCAGATGTTCCTCATAAGACTTGTTCTTTAAACCCTTCACCAGCTTCATTGACCATCTCTGGAGATGCTCCAGCACCTTAATGTCCTTCTTGTAGTGAGGGGCACAAAGCTGAACACTGTATTTGAGGTGTGGCCTCACCAGCACCAAGTACTGGAGGAAAATCACCTCCTTGGCCCTGCTGGTCACACTATTTCTGATACAAGCCAGGATGCCATTGGCCACCTGGGCACACTGCTGACTCATGTTCAGCTGGACAGCGTTCCAGTTACTTTGCCTCATGCCTGTAGCGTTGCCTAAGGTTGTTGTGGCCTAAGTGCAGGACCCAGCACTTGACCTTGTTAAAGCTCATGTGATTGGCCTCAAACCATTGATCCAGCCTGTTCAGGTCCCTCTGAAGAGCCTTCCTGTTCTCAAGCAGGTCTGCATTCCCACCCAGCTTGGTGTCACCAGCAAACTTACTCAGGGTTCTGTGGTGGTTTAGTCCAATGCCCACCCAGTCATAATATCACTCCCTCTCCTAAACTGGACAGGAGAGAGAGAGAAATATAACAAATGGTCTGTGAGTTAAGGATGGAGAGATCACTTGGCAATTAGCGTCACAGGCAAAACAGACTCAACTTAGGGAGAAAAAGATTTGATTTATTAAAGAAACAATAAGAGCAGGGGACAACCTGCTTCACCATGGTCCTCACCACGTATCACAGGGGAGTCTTCTTTTCAGTGCCTAAGCACCCTCCTCCCCCTCCTTCTTCACTGACTTTGGTGTCTGCAGAGATGTTTTCACATTCTCTCTCCCTGTTGCTGCTGCCATTTTTCAACTGTGCAACAACTTCTTCTTCTCAAATATGTTATTCACAGAGGTGTTACCTCCATCACTAATTGGCCAGGCCTGAGTCAGGTGCAGGGTCCAGCTTAAAACTGACTGGCCTTAACCCTGTCAGCTACAGAGGAAGCTTCTGGCAACACTTTTTGTTTAAAGAAGCCACCTCTTTAGCTCACCTGCTACCAAAAAACCTGGCCCAGGTAAAACCACTACAAGTGCACTGGATTCATTAATCCAGATCACTAATAAAGATGTTGGTTGGACTTGATGATCTTAAAGGTCTTTTCCAACCAAAGTGATTCTATGATCATGAATGACTGCATTAGCAAACCAATGACAGACCTAGATACTGTAAAAACTTCCCATGACAGAGTTGGGTGACATAACACCTCACATGTACCCTGTGTGGGAAATTAGGGCATATTTCTAAATTTATATCTAGATCATTTGAACAAATAAACTACATTTCTGCCTTCTTCCTGCGTGGCAGCCTTTTTAATCTCTTTCAATGTTGATTATCAGTATTATGCTTGTACTTAAAGTATGAGCCAAACAGAAAACTAGTCAAATTGGCAGCCTGTAAATCCTTGTGTGGATATCAGCTTCTACAATCTTAATATTGTTTACTTTTCTTACACTTGCTAATGGTCTTAAAAGCACTATACAAACTAATCAATGAACCAAACAAAAGGCTGCCTTTATTCAGCTGCTGCAGTGCTGTATAACAACATACAGCAATTGGACGTAATACCTTCAGAAAGAAATGACTAACAGCTTATCCAAATGACAGCATATGGAGATTTTACTTCACTGACCTAAGGCAGTAACATTCAGCCAAACTGCAAAGTGTTCTTCTGCTTCTCACACAGCTTCACTTGGAACGATTTACAGATAAGGCTAAGGTTGTTTCATCAGTTGTATAATGTCCCATCAGCACAGCTCTAGTCTTGGTTCTCTCCTTGACAGAACGTAAATCCTTACTAATGTAGCACAGATTCAAGCTGTAAGTAAAGCCTAGCAGCAACTCATTCAAGAGCCAACTGAGCTCAAACTTTCTAGACTGCAAAGAACTGTTGGGTTTGTCTATCATCTCTCTCATAGCATCTCTCCAGGGCACATACTAGCCATGGGAACTGTCAGCAACAGAGGAAGTAGTCTCAGCAAGTGGAAGAGTCTTGTTGCTCAGGCTAGTACAGTTGATGTCTTATCCAATACAGGCGAAACAGAGCATCAGCTGTGCCCCACAGACTCTTGTCCTTTGGTCAGCAGCTGCTTTGCCTAGTGTCTTGAACTGACTCCGAGAAGGGTTTTATGTTCCAAGAATAAATCCTTGACAGAAACTACATCCAATTTCCTAGAAGGGCTGATACTTAGCTATACTGTATATGCAGCCTGGAACTGCCATCAGCCAAGCAGGCAGATGACCTTCCTACTGATAATTGTTTTCAAAAAAATTAAAACCGCAGCCAGCTATAAATTGGCTTAAATTTTTAAAAGTCACTTTCATGCTTGGTTGACAGTTCTAGCTGGGGAATAAACATTTCCATGCGCTAGTGAAGGAAAACAGCAGTTCCAAGGCTGTCTTTCCAGTGAGATGGGACCGACTGAGTCTGTCACTCTAGTAAGATGGGACCAAATCTGTAGATGACAGAGGAGTTCATACACTTTGGTTTATTTTGTGTTGTCTCTCAGGTGGGAGTCTTAGCCAGGGGACCAGCAGTGATATCTTCTTCTGCCTTCTGATAGCTCAAAAAGAACTGAAAAATGAGCACTAGTGACCTGGACAGCATTTGAACTCGAATTTCACATTATACAAAGAGCCTCCCCAGCTGTAAGCAGTTCCTTGCCCTGCTTACAGCTAAAATCCAACATTTTGTACACATAAACCTGAAAATTTACCTCAGTTGTACATTGTTCTGATTTTCCCCCATGTATCCACTACCAAAATAGATGAACACAAATTTTAATAGATATAGAAACACAGGTTCAAAGCACTACATATGGGTACAGAATTACAACATAAACTACCTACAGCAGTTTCCTCCCACTAACATATGCCTGTCCTTTGTAAAGAAAAAGAAGGAAAATAAACAAACACAAGCATATTACAGACAGATTTAATCACATAGAACTCCTTTTGTCAAGCAGCTTCATATGAGAAATTGCTTTGGCTTCTCAGCTGTCTTCAAATCAGATATGTGAGGGGATTTCAATTCAGGAAGGTGATGACCAGTCTCACTGTCCTCATAAAAAGTTTTACCATTTCTTCATTCACCATTCTGTAGTTTTCATTAAATGATTGAAAACAAAATTGCAAAGAAAGTCAAAGAGAGAACTGAGAAATAGCTCCAATTTTGGAAGTTAGTCCAAGGTCAGAACAGGCATAACCTAAGCTTCACTCAGAGAACAAAGCACTCCAGTACAAGAAGATGCCAAAGATGCTCTTTCAGTTTTATCTTGTGGTTGCTTGGGATGCTGAGGAAACAAGGGAGAATACTTTATAAAATATGTGCTCTTACAGACAATTTGTTCTAGGCCTGGCTAAGTAATAGCCAGGTGTGTTATTCTGAACAGCGACAACTACAGTTCTTCAATAATAGCATTTTAGAACTTTTGAATAATGGATTACTGGTGTGAGCTCCATTGCAAAAAGAACTGATTAATCCACTTGCTATGCTGCAAAGTGCCCCAGTGTACCAGACAGCACCGTACTTCTGAACATCCCACAGGCATCAACTGAGACAGCACACACTGTGCTGCTGGATATTCTCTACACTCAAGGCACTCCAACAGTAACCACCTGTGTAGCAATAGTTGGATTGAATACGAACAGGATTTCAGTCATACACGTTGAAACAGCACCCATAACATATTTTATCCTCAGAAGCAAGACTTTCCAGAAAAATCAACTACCATAAAAAAACCCAACAGTCACACATTGAGAGATATTCCTCTGGCACAATCCAGAACTACTCTCTTAACATAAAAGGACAGTAGCAGATAAGGATCCAGCCCATACAATTTTAATTCTCTAGTATATGTATTCTTTAAAAATAAATAATTGAACTGTCAGCTCCATCTAACAGCCTCATTGCTGTTAATTCATTTCCTGTCAGCATCACAAGAGAAAGGGGAGGGTGTTACATGTAAAAGGGAGACTACAGTAGACAGCAGAGATGATTGCAGGGAAAGCAGATCAGAGGGACAGATGTGAGGTATGAGATTAAACATCAGAAAAGTAAACTATACCTTGCAGCAACAAGGTTTGGAAGGTGTTAAGAGTGTAGGTAGTTGTTTAAGTAGCTTAAGTTAAATGGGACCTTATGTACCAGGGAAAGATGAATTTCATGCCCCCTGTGTTCTCTGAGTGTAAAAAAGGCCCCTAACAAGCTAATTCTCAACAATGTAAGGAGACCATATTAATGCATACCATCCAACCCAGTATTATCACATCTAGAGATCTCTGTGCCACTAGCAGAAAAAAGCCTTACAGGCAGTATTTTTCATCAAAAACACCACTGAAAACTATCCATTTGGCAAATAAAGAATAGACTCTTATTTTTCTGCCTTTCTTATGCTACAGGCTGTAAGACTGACTGATCACCTGAATTTCTGAGCAGTAGTTTAGACAGGCTAAAGCCCTAACAACTGCCTGCCTGTATTTAGCAGTGGCAGTAATCCGTTCTAGTCTCTCCCAGCCTACTGAGAGGGAGACCAGTGTTGCCTCCTTTGTTTCAGAGAACAACAGTCAGCACCAGAAAGTCAGCTAGAGGTGTCAGGGGAGAGGACATCAGAGTTCAATGCTCAGCTCCTGCTGAACACCAGTCTGATCTCCACTGCTGCTGCATGTTTGGAGAACAGCTGTGGAGTCACAAAATGGGTGAATGACAAATGGAACCTACTCACGCTAACTAACTCTTGTCCTCTGCCTTCTGGTAGAAGGGCATTTAACACTGTCATTTTTTCTACATGAGCAGTGGATTAAAATATTTTTAATAATGAAAAAATAGCTTTAAAATAATTTTGCAGCCCTTACAACCACAGCACTACTGTGCAGTGAACTGCAGTCCCTTGTGGCATAAAAACAGCATTGCAATGGCTTTACCTTAGACCCAACACAAAAGGAAGTGCCAGTAGATTCACAGAATCACAGAATATTAAAGGTTGGAAGGGACTTAAAAAGATCATCTAGTTAAACCCCCTTGCCAGAGCAGGACCACCTAGAATAGGTCACACAGGAACTCATCCAGGTGAATGTCTCCAGAGAAAGAGACTCTACAACCCATCCGGGCATCCTGTGACAGTGCTCCATCTCCCTCACAGTCAAGAAATTTTTCCTTGTACTTCTTTGGAACCTCTTATGTTCCAGCTTGTACTCACCGTCCCTTGTCCTATCATTGGACATCACTGAGAAGAGTCTGGCTCCATCCTCCTGACACCTAGCCTTTATGTATTTGTAAACACTAATGAGATCACCCCAATTCGCCTCTTCTCCAAGTTCCTTGAATTAAACTCTGTATATAGCACAAGAGTAGATCTTCATCATTCAGCTGCAAATTTGGTTTTCTTGTGTGGATGTCTACAAAAGTTATATGTATTCATACAAATCAAACTGTCATAAGAACATATACCAAATTAAAACAATGGAAATACAACTGATCATAAAACAACAGTAAATTTTTGTGCTACAGTAAATGCTGTAACTAATTATTTAATATGAAACATCACTGTATCAGGTCTTGGTTCAATAGTACTTCTCTGCATCATGAGAGTTTAAAAAATAGAGTACTTATTCAATTGTGTCTGATTATGACACTAATATAATTGATTCTCTGACTAATAAGAATGCTAGTGGGAATTTCCTTGGTTCAGAGAATTCAGCAACTAATGATATAAAGCCATGTTTTGACAGAAGCACCATACAGATGTTTTACATAAAAGTCCATAGTCTAGCCAGCTTGAAAAAGTCAAGCTAAAATCCAAATATATCAAGTTGACAACAACTGCTCCAGTATCCCATGATAACACAGGGTTATTACACATTGTTATCACACCGTGTTATCATATGTGGCTTGCTTCTGTCTATATTGGCAGGAACCAAATTGTTAAAAGTGTCAACCATATTACCAGGGTAAATAAAACCATTGTTTTCTAGGACTGGGCTTCTAAAAACAATGACTGCAGATCAAGTCTAATGTTTATTGCTACTCTGCTCTCCTCAAATTGCCCCCACGTGTCTGGATAGGCAAGGACCTCCAAGGGTTTCATGGTGCAACAGATATGACAAAAGCTGGAAACAATTCCTTTTCATCACAGCTTCATGAGGAGCGTTCTTGGGAAACACCTATTCAAACAGTCAGGAAAAAATTGATACATGGTGAATTTAAAGCACTGTACTTAACATATAAGTACTTCTATTGTAGTATTTTGGACCTTTGTCGTTCCCCACTCTAACTGCCCATTTAAATTGCATTTTCAGCAATCAGCAGAGCTGTGTGAAGAAACATTTGTGTCTCTCATATGGTCTCTCCCCCCTCTACACAAATTATCATTTCCCCACAATAACATAAGGAACTAGCTTTCTGTTAATTGCTCAGTAAAAAAAAGAGTGCCTTGGGGCTTTATTAAGAGAGATTTCTGAGAGACTGAACCATGTGTGACCTAAATTGGCTTCATAAGTGGTTTCTGGAGGGCATAGAGCAGTATTCACAAGCATAATCGCCTTTCACCTTGACGTTAATTATATACTTTACCATTCAAAATAAGTCATGGCCATGAGCTGAAGCATTTGTAAAGTAAACATGTCAGGAAAGTAAGATACTGAAAAATGAAAGAAAACAGTCAATTCAGCACTATTAAAAAGTTATTTTCTTTTTACCCTCAGTCTCTAGTGTGGTCTGAACAGAAAACAACCATTGGTCTCTAAAAGGAAGGCAGCAAATTTTCACCTCTCTAGGTTGCTTTGTTTAAAAATAAAAATACATTGCACAGCTCTTTTCCTCCAAATATGAAAATAAAGGGGCCCTGCTGGTTAATAACAATTGGAAGAACTATAAGTGCCACAGGGCTTCATAAAATACATTCCCTCTAAAAAAAAAAAAAAAAAAGGTTTCCCATAACCTATCATTTCTGAGTTTCATTTTCTTGTTTCTTTCTTCCCTTTTCTAAATGAATGATATTTGTATAAAAACAGGGTTTTTAATTTTGGAATGTGCTCTAGTCCACCAAAGTCAATATTCTCCCTTTTTGGCAGTAACTTTTTCTTCTGGGATTTGTAATATATCACATAAGTGCAAACAACAAGAACCCAACAAAAATCACCATGATCCAGAAAGCAAACTCTCTGATCCAAAGTCATGGCATCCAGGATTTACTGATTGCCAAAAACAGGTAACGATGAGTTTGGAAAGGCAAGTTCCAGAGCTGGCCAACTTCAAATCACTGGCTCAAGTGAGACAAAATTATTAGATTTACAAGCACATTTTTGGGGTATTTAAGAAATATCATAAACAAGATGCATATCCAAAGGAAAAATACGGAGGATTTTTTGTTTGGTCTAAATTAATGTCTGTCAGTTTGTTGCCAGTGCTTTGAAGATATGGTACAAAGAGATAGTTCAGGGGTTTTTTTTTTTTGAATTTCAAGCTTTGAAACCTCCATCCTCACATCCCACTGAGTAGTCTGCCTCAGACCCTTAGCAGTCTTGCTGGGCAGTGCCTCTAAATCCTGGCTATGCTCTCTTCTCCTAAATCACCTCCTACTTCAAACTCTAAAATTCAGTGGGAACAATTCCCTGTTTCTCATCCAATCAAGATCTCTATTTCATCTTTTCTGTCCACCATTTTGTTTGCTTGATATCTAAATGCTAACCAAGTCCTCATTTCTCCTCTGTAAGCCTATAACAAAACAAACTAAAATACAAAAGTAGCTTCAGAAAAGCAAATTTATGAAAGATTTATGGAAGATAAATCAATTGAAAGGTTCAGTACCTGAGAAAGTATTTTGCAGAAGTTTATTTTGTCTTTATAGTTTTTCTAAACAACTGCTGAAGGATCCTGTTAAAACAGTGTTGACACAGGTAATCCTTTGATCTGAGCCAGTAGGGTAGTTCTTATGTGCTGTCTGTACCAGATCTCTGTTCTCCGTTAGCTCTTTTATGTTTCTTCAGAGAAGGGAAGACTAAGCCTCTCATAGAACAATTTTGTGGATATCTGACATATCCTACAACCTAAGTAATATTTTATAAGGCTGCAACATCAACTGTTAGGTCATACTGGATATTAGTTACAAGTAGAATAGACTACATTAATACTAGAAGTAGTATTCTGAAGCACTTTCTTTAAGATTGCAATAATAATGGTTAGATAAAGGATTTCTCACCTCCTTCAGGACACGCAGATGGAAAAGAGTGATGGTGGCATTGACTAGGCACACATTAGAATAAAAAAAAAATACAGAAAATTATTAAGACTCTTTTAAGCCATTATTTTAATAGATAAATTTTAATTTTTCCTTTACAGGCTACAGTTTAAGTCTTCAGTCAAATCTGTGGAAAGGCATTGTCAGTTTTCAGTTCTCTGTCCAAACTAGTCCTCATCTAAAATCCTCTGGGAGATTCTTAGAGATTTCAGCACATTTCCTATCTCCTTTGTAGCATTTCAGGTTACCAATCATGCGTGAAAACATACTTAGTACTAAAATCTGTTAATGTTCAGTATGTCCATGAACATTTCTAGGTGTTCTGAAGGAAGATACAAGAATCCTTATTACAGATTATTAGCAAAATTTTTGCATTCAACTCTTTATTTCATTTCAAATTTCACTGACTTTGTTTTCTTTCTTAGGAAAAACAGCAAACACTAATACCTAGCTGATCCCGTTTCTGACACGTTGTAATACTCTTTCTGAAATGTATATTTTTGCCAGCACTATGCTCTTCTCTATTTTCAAATTCTTAGGTAAGAGCAGAGGAGTCTTACATGCAGCAATTGATACAGACGCATTATTATGTTCAGATGGCACTACTACACCTTAAGGCATCACTCTGATTGCTCTGGCAGTGAGTCTTTCCAGATCTTGTAATAAAAACTGCTAGCATATAGCAAGTGGTAAACATTTCAGAGATGACTATAAGCCACTTTCCTAATGTGATGTTTTAAGCATATAAATCAACAACCACCACCAATAACAAAGATTCAAGGTATGTTTCTGAAACAGTGATGCAATTTATTAAACTGCTCACAGCGATTTGCAAAATAAGCAAAGTGGAGTTGAGATAAATAAGCTTAAAAATGTCATAATGAGGAGTAATAGCTGAAAGGGCTAAATTGCTCATGGAAATTAACTGAGACAAAATGATCAAATAGCATTAATAAGTCACAGGGAGGCAGACCTTCACCTCATCAAAGAATTGTACCATCATTAACTATTGGATAATATCACATTCTTAAGGTATCTTAAGAGATAACTTACCTTATATTGAACTGTTTTTAATTAATCTTTGTTAGGAGAGTATTTTACAGAGACAAATATATGTCCATAATCAAGCATTACTGCAACAAATACATATTAGCTGACCTGTAACTGAAAAAGGAGGAGGATGGTAATAAACTACTTGAAAAATGGTGGAATGTCTACATGAGAGAGGTCTGATGCAGGTAAGAATGTATGTGTGAAAGCAACAAAGAAGAGCTGCAACTGCGTACAGTGCCAAGGGGGTTTTATGCAACAGAAGATGAGATTAGTGATTCTTCAGTATTTACTACTATTAGCAGTAGTAAATAATTTAACACATTTCCAGTTAGCTACACCATACTCATTGCATACACAAGTTATGGCTGCAGTAAATTGTTTCAGTAGTCATAAGAGTAACTTTACTCTAAAGAATAAGAAATCATAAACAAATCAATATTTTCACCACGGTTGGCTGAAGTACAGATAAGAAAACCTATAATTATATCTGCCAGCTTATCCAGTCATTGAATAGAATCTAGATTAATATGAGTACTACAAAACCTATGACATGGAAAGTAGCAATAAAAACCAATCCCAATTGCTACAAGAATACCACTTTAATTTCTTTCCTTTGTTCTCTTCAAGCTTGAGGATCAAAAAAGAATGTGTAGGTCACAGCACTAATGAAATACACCAGCAACATTCATTATTAATCATGAAGCAGTGTTTAGTTTCAGGGATGTACTAGCACATCTAATATTCTTCATAAATTATTATGTCTTTTTACATTTTCATCCCTTTAAATTGACTGGAAGCCTTTCAATAGACTGCCTTAGGGATGAAGACTCTTCAACAGAGTTTAAGTAAAAGCAGTACAAATAATGAAAGGGTTTATGTATGAAATACATAAAAAGCTAAATGAGCTAACATTAGGCATGAGTACAGTTTAGTATGAGTTTAGTATGCCGAATTTGAAAAGTGAGAGTTATATTGAAGAATAAGGACTCAGAATCTCTGTTCTTCTCATCTGACAGAAATTCCAGTCCCACAAGAAAAGAAAAGTTTAGTTCCCATGGGCTATTCAGTTCCCATTCCCCTGCTAAGAACAGTAGCTGGTCTGCAAATTAGGAGGGCATTTCCCGCTACAGGAGCACATGTTCCCCCACTAGAGCTACATCAACACTAGGTGCTACAATCACCTTGAAGAAATTATCAAAGGCTACTTGGATAATCACATACTTGCTAGTATTACCTATTCTTGCTCCTTGAGCAAAAGCCTTTTTGTATCACTAACTGTACTAGAGCTTTCGATCTTATTGAAACGTAAAAGACAACACATGCTGCTTATTTAGTGTGATACAGGTAGTATTTCTAATGTTACAAAATATTGTAAAAAACAAAATTCCATTACTCCTTTCACATAAACTAGTAAAAACATGTTGGATGCTTTCAATTGCAGCTGTTATCTAACTGACTGGGCTTGAGACCAATAACCAGGTACCAAGAAACTGCCATCTCCTATCACCAGTTCAGAAATGTTTTCAAAACTACCGATGAGTGTATCTGTTTTTCTACTCTTTGCAAGAAGAAAAACCTATATACATCTACTGGTAACATCACAGCTCCATCTTCATAAAAGAAAATTGACATAAAATTCAGTAGGTGTACCAGGAATTAGGTGATTGTTCATCAACAGGTCAGATAACAGGTAAGGACAGGGACAGAATTAGAATAAATATATGCTGCTGAGAAAAGAACTCTCTCCATCATCCTTTTGATGATTCCATCCCCATTAAACTTTCACTATGTGTTCAGTTCAGTGCAACAGAGAGAAGTATTCCTTTGTAGTTATTTACCAAGAGGTCAAATTAATTAATATTTAAAGAACCTCAGCTGATGAAAACTTTCACATGGCCTACTTAAAATCTCAGTTCAATGATACCTGAAGCTGCCTACCAAAAGAGTTTGTTTTGCCAGATCTTTAATTTAACAATTCAAGATCATAAATATCCATAAGCACTATTTCACAGCATCTCCATTAAGTCAGTCATTGTTTAAAGGTGAGAAAACTAAACTAAAGCCAACAGAGACAAAATTTGTCTCACATTTACACAGGAATTTGGTGGCAGACCTTTGGATGCAGCAGCCTGGTCTGCTGTTGAACTCTGAAGTCACATTCAAGCATAAAACTGGGGAAGGCACTGAAGTTGCAGTACTTTTGTCACTGCACTTATTTTGTGTCTTTCATGTCTTGGATAAGGAGACATGATAAACAGCATCAAGATGAAAAGTAGAACCCATTCACTTCTCAGAGGGCTTTACTCAACCAAATCTCTGGAACACAGTTTTTAGAAGCTTCCTCGAGGTCTTCCACAGCTTTTTTCTCCTATCATTGATAACATACACACACTTAAGCAGCAGCAACGTTTGTGCCAGCACTTCTGTTTGTGCCAAGTTGCTGGTTATAAGCCATAAGAGTATGAAATTTGGAGTATATCAGGTTATTTCACTTTAATGAAGTACTTTGCACTAGTAAATGATGCCAGTATCTAGTTTGTAATTATTTATGAGCATCTTTTAAGGTCTGTTAATGTCTGTTAAGGTTCTCATACCACCTCAGTACCAGCTTCTTGTCTGAATGAAATGACCTAAAAGAATAATGTATGACAGATCACAAAAATTCTAGACTTGGCATTTTGGATCAGACTGCAATTTTAAATAAAGTTACAATGGCACTGAGGTTACCTAATCCTTTAAAATTTATTTATCAGTATAAAAACTGTTGAAGTGTTGCAAATACAGCTTTCATTAACAGCTACCTGCCTCAAGCTGACACTTATCATTTCACCTATAGTAATTTAGCTATTTCTAAGGATGAGCTCTCAAGAGAAAATAACCAGTTCCATCATGCCCTTGACTGTCACCCCTAGAACCACACAGTCATTCTCAATATGCTCCAGGTCTTCTCAGGCAGTATCACTGGTGCCCAAATAGAAAAGCAGCAGCAGAACAGGGCAAGGGCTGAACAAGGTTCAGCATTCTCTTCACAATGTTCCAGATTGTAAGGAGGTTTGAAGCAGGAGATTACCTACTAATGCTAATATTCATCTATTCATCCCTGAATGCCTTCAGGACTCTTGGCTGAATACCATTCAGAACTAGACAGATTTAATAGCATGTTGTATAAAATTTCTAAATATCTTTACAATATTCAGTATGGTTTTTAACAGCTCAGAGTATATACTCAGAGTACTAGAGTATATATACTCAGTATATACTCAGAGTATATCTAATCTCCCCTTAAATCTGCTCAGATGTTACTCCAGCTGTGGCATTCCACTTCTTTTAGTGAAAAGTAGTTTATTAAAGCAACTCATGCCATAGGTGCTGCAGTTAATAAAAGTTTATCTAGATTAAAAAAGTAATTGGGCAGATTAATGGAAGAAAAATCTGTCAAAGGCTATTAAATACAAAGAATTCCCTTCAGGCACAGGAATAGTTGGCAGTATCCTTTAGGGAAGTATCATTGTAAGTTTTGACTGCTCATAATGCTTTGATTTTCAACATTGATCACTACTGGCCATCCTTTTGCAATTCTGTAATAGAATGAGAAGAACAAAGCCAGGTCAAAAAGAGAGAAAAATCCATTTTTTGCCTGATAAAATGTCAGACTCTCAGAAGTCCCCATAAGTGAGAGACAAATCTCAGCATATACAAGAAACATTTATTTCTTTACTTAGTTTGCTTAGCAAAGAAATATCTCATGAGACTGCTCCATCAAATGAGGTCTGGTCTGACATGTACTGCAGCAGATGTAAAGTTACTGATGCTGATGGACAAGTGTCCTGTGTGTAGAAGCAACAGGTTTAGGTTGAAGTTTGGTGACCTCAAAACACTAATGAATCAATGAGGTACAGAAACTGAACTTGCTATACAGTCTTCTGGAGACCCTGAAGATGTGATGTAAATTGTGCTGCTGTGGGCTGTGCTACATTGCTGCATAAACAGAAGAGAAGCTGTCAGGCTGAAAACATTCACCAGTGCAAAACACCCTCACAGAGTCAAGAAATAAGTATGAAGGATGCAAGGAGGGAACAATTCAAAACTAAAGGTAATTGCTAGTGATAAAGAATAGAGCTGTTTAGCATTTCAAAAGGGACCTTTACCTCTTACATATATTCACAGTGTTCCAAATCTGTCAACAAACCTAGAATTCCTCAAGCTAGAGTAGCAGCTGGTCTGTTCCAAAGGAGATCACCCTGATGGATTGTAATATATGGAGGTGGTATGTCAGTGTGGGCTAATCTGAAGCTACAGGGGCAACCTGTCAATTCTAACAAAGATAAATACACCTTCTACTTCACAGTGTTTAGTAATGCCAGGCACTAGCCACTGGTTTCCCTAGCATGATGGATTTTATGGTCAGGTGTGGTGACATCTCATGACCTAAACGGTTTTCAGAGAATGGCTGGACTGTTTTGAATGATGATGGATTACACTCCAGAACTCCCTGTGAAAAATGATGTCTCAAGCTTGCAAGTATTGCATGGCTGTGGATAGGTCATAGTCAGCTCTTGGACTTTCACTTGGCAAGCCTCCTCATGGTTTTATTGCAAGTGCCTGTCCATATCTTTTTCCACGTCTTATAACTCCCTCCCTTGTTTCTCAATCATCTTACATACATTGATAATCACATCATCCTCTATACATCCTTGCATGAAAATATAAGACCCTGAAGTCAGAAATATTGCTAAATTAAGGTACTAAGCAATATCTGATTTCAGTCAAGTCAGGAATTTTAGCCATGATGGCAATAGTAACAAAGATATTAACTGTTGGGAAACTGCTCTAACATGTGGGTTGATACAGAATTGAAAGAGGAACTAGATCTCCCCTCTCAGAAGAAAGTATCCAAATGAATTTACTGGAAAAAAAAAATCATTTCCTCAACCCAAGTTTAATCACTTGATTAAAAAAAGTCTGTAAGCTATTTGTCAAAAAAAAAATCCCATTATGGTGCTCTGCAACATTTTACTGCCTTAGAATTCTGCAACATTTTTCATCTTTAAACGACTGCAAAGCCAGTCCTTCCTTTCTTGTGGGAAGACACTGTGGAGCTACACTAGTGATGTCTCTCTCTGTCCTAGATATTCATATACCAGCCTGCATAGAAAGTACCACTGTTGTCACTGTCACTGGTTATGTGCTTCCACATCCCCCAAGAAAAGTCCTGCAAGCAGCAGTCAAGGATGAAGAGCACAAGACAGGAAGCTCTGAAGGTGACGGAGCCACCACTACACAGAATCAGATTGGTCCCAACAGATTCCTCTGGTTACACTGCATATGTGCTACAGTTGAATTTAGCCTACCTAAAACTAAATAGTCTATTTAGTAGTCAATTTTTTGTTAGCTTGGTAGACAAGTGGTAGAACATACTAACCACAGAACATGAATATTGAATCCTAGAAGAAGGTCATGTCTGAATAGTACTCAAATTACATCCTTAAATAAATTTAACTGAGTTGAGGACTTTAGTAAGGACTAATGATTCAAGCTTTCTTGCATTATAGGCTAATGCATACCAATACTTTCTTTTTTGACCAGGGAGGGCTGCTGTTTTCCTTACATTCTAGTATTTTCCACTCTTTTCTTCTCCAAGGCTTTATGCACTGTGTCTTTGTATTAGGAATAAGCATTTTCAATTGCATCTTTTTCTCTCTCTGAATGCTGTATGACATTTTTAAAATATTAGGCAGCATGCTCACAGTGGGGGGAGGAGGGGAGGGAAGGTCTCACCAGCACTACCTGGTGGAGTAGGCAAACACCACCAACCACAGGAGAATAAATTAAATTCCAGAATATTCCTTCCATTTTTTTGCTATAGCATTGCAAAGTCCCATTTCAGTGTAACAACCAAAGGGAATTTAAACATGCTTTGGTATTGAGGGAATGCATTTCCACTGAAAGAGGTACTGTACCACAAGCAATGACCTCTTTCCTGTTTGAAATGCATTAATTATTGCAGTACTTCAGAAAGTGAGTGACTGTCTGTGTGCACAAGATCAGTCCAAGTGGGTGTTACACAAGCTTCTCATGCACTGATTTCTGGAGTGCCTTCCTCTAACCTGCAGCATTCAATCTGCTCCAGCTCTTTCTCAGCCATCCATCCTAGTCACACCTCACATCTGCATTCAGACTTTGTTGTTGTTCTAGGTATTGGTGATCTGCTCAACAGAGCTCAGCTATGCCAGATCCTTCTCCCATAAAGCACATACATATCCCAACTGGTTTCTGCAAATAAGACCGAAGCTAACAGAGTCATGACAAGCCCGTTAATAAACTAGTTTGAAATAGGGCTGAAATCCAATCCCACCATTCTGATGCAGGCAAAACTGCACAGAAGACACAGAGAATATTGCCTAAGCAATGATTGCATGACTAGATATTCTGGTTCCTACTTTTTACTATTTTGGTTTTTGCAGTATAAGTGTTTTACAGGCCTGGAACTAAAGGCACAGGAAGATTAGCTGTTTTCTATTGAATTAGTAACACTGCAGTCTGGAATCTCATCCCTTGAATCAGAAAGAAGATAAGGAATGCTGGAAGTCAGCTTTTGAGCTCGGTCAGTCACACACTAACTCCTTTTCCCAGTAATCACATATATATAATTCATGCTGGGAATATACATATTCAGTCATGGTCATATTTCAACTTCAGGCTAACCAACTGTAGTCCAATCATGTCGGCAACTTTGATGCAATGTAGGAAGTATCAGATCCATCAACATCAGGAACATTTAATATGACATACAGACAACAGAAGCCCTAACTCACATCTTAATCCAAGAAGTAGTTACTATGAGACAGCTTCCATTAGCAATCTACATGTACTGCAGCATTGGACAGATTTGTTTCATCTTCATTTGTTTAAACAAATGCAGTGCTACCTACAAGTAAATGGTCTTACTGAGAACTGAAGGCTACGATCACTTGTTCTCCTCTCACTTTAACAACCAAAGCCTTCCTTGAATGTCTGCTCCCTCTATGCACATCAAAACTGTGTTTAAAGGATTCCAAAATAAATCCATGGGATATATGTTTATATGCCTAGGGATTTTTTCACAGGAAATAAATAGAGTCAATCAAGCCAGTAAATTTATACCAAAAAGCAAAACATAAGTGGTACATTTATGAGTCTTTCATAACTGGACATTCAAAAACAGTTCCAGAAACTCTTGAGGATTTGTTTCTTTAAGGGAAGGAAAGCACTTTACAGCCAAATTCTTCTTTACTAGCTCATAAAAACCACAAGGGAGAAAACTCATAAAGCCATTCACTTTTATTTGTTACAAGCAGATCTCTCACTGCAAGATGTTTAATATATATTGGAGTCCTGATTGTAGTGGTTTTGCCTGAGCCAGGTTTTTGGTAGCGGGGGGACTACAGGAGTGGCTTCTTTAAACAAAGAGCTGCCAGAAGCTTCCCCTGTAGTTCATAGGGTTAGGGCCAGTCAGTTCTAAGATGGACCCACAGCTGACCCAGTCATTGCCAGTTAGAGATTGAGGTAATACCTCTGTGAATAACATATTTGAGAAGGGAAAGAAGTTGCTGGGCAGTTTAGTAAAACTGTAGTAGCAACAGGGAGTGAGAATGTGAAAACATCTCTGCAGACACCAAGGTCAGTGGGGAAGGAGAGGGAGGAGGATGCTTAGGCCCTGAAAGAAAGTCTCTCCTGCAACCTGTGGTGAAGACCATGGTGAGGCAGCTGTGCCCCTGCAGTCCACGGAGGCCACCTAGGAGCAGAGATCCACTTGCAGCCCGTGAAGTGGACCCACTCCACACTGGAGTGGGTGGATGCCTGAAGGAGGCTGTGACTCTGTGGGAAGCCCATCCTGGGGCAAATTCCTGGCAGGAACAAGGAGAGAGGGGAGAGAGGAGTCCATGCCAGAAGAGGTTTGCTGTCAGGACTTGTGATCCTGTGAGAGACTCAGGCTGGAGCAGTCGGTACCTGAAGGCCCCATGTTGAGGTAGGGTGTGAGGAGTTGCCCCCATGGGAGGCCCCATGCTGGAGCAGTTCATGAGGAACTGCAGCCCATGGATTGGACCCACACTGGAGAAGTTCATGGAGGACTGTCTCCTATGGGGAGGGACCCCACAGTGTAGCAGTGGGAAGTGTGATGAGGACTCTCTCTGAGAATAAGCAGTGGCAAAGTCCATCTGCAACCCCCATCCCCTACTCCCTGCACGTCTAAGGAGGAAGGAAGGAGAGTCCTG